>JAFREQ010000180.1:0-474137 GCA_025331565.1 Holacanthus passer
TGAACTGAGTACAGACAGAAATGGGGATTTACAAATAGGGAAAATCACTCATATCTTTAATGTGTCCAGTCAAATTTAGAAGAAAATCATTTGCAGAGTTTGTTGAATAATGACTGAAATCAACAAAAAGAAACAATTATTGTGCTTTTTTTATTTTCTGGATTATGTCTCCATATAAAATGCTAAAGTGATGTTTAGTTACTGTTTTTTATGAGAAAGTTTGAAAATGTGTCCAAATGTGCTGCTTTTATTTCCACTGTACTTTGATATATTTGAGCTCAGCTTCAGTAGGATGATTCTCTCTGTGCTGAGATGCATGAGAGGCTTCTTAAAGGGAAGTGAAACAGTGTGTGAGTGAGTGACTGCTGGAGCAGAAACACCATCTGACAGAAAGTCCTTAAAGGACTAAATCAACTCTCACACTGTGAAGGTGTCCAAGTGTCTGCTGTTTGATTGACAGCTGTGTGGTCCCTGTCCTCTAAGCTGATTGCTGTCTCCTAGGTGATGCTCTCAGAAAGACACAGACAGAGATTTGAAGGTACATGTTTCATTGATAAGGTTTGTTTGCTTCTTGTTAAGTTTGATCATTTCTCAGTCATCCAGGTCATGGTACACAAATAACTCAAATAAGGGAAGATGAGAATTAATTTTGTGAGTTGAGTCGAAGGCAACTGGACTTGGTGTAGATTCTTGAAGACGTTTCACTTCTCATCCGAGAAGCTTCTTCAGTTCTGATTGACTGGTACGGAGACCCAGGTACTTGTACCTCTGTGGAGTCGTTAACTGCCTCATTGATACCACTTAGTATGCGGGTGCTCCTGGGTGTTAAACAACGGTCGTTGAGAGTCGTTTGGGAGTCACCTGATGCCAAGTGAGAATGACCATTAACCCTGTCACATGAAGTCAAGTGGTTGTTTCCTCTCCTGGGAAGTGATGAAAGAACAGCATTGTAGGTGGGAGACAGGTGATGTCTGAGGCCTCCTCCTCTGTTGAGTCATGGCTTCTCTACTCTGACGTAGATGGCCTCTTTCACTCCTCTTTCAAACCACCTATCTTCTCTGTCTAAAATGTGTACATTGTTGTCGTCGAAAGAGTGTCCCTTTTCCTTGAGGTGGAGGAAAACTGCTGAGTCTTGGCCTGTGGTGTTGGCCCTCCTGTGTTGAGCCATCCGTTTGTTGAGTGGTTGTTTGGTTTCTCCCATGTATAAATCTGTGCAGTCCTCGCTGCATTGGACAGCGTACACCAGGTTGCTTTTCTTGTGTTTCGGCGTAGGGTCTTTGGGGTGGACCAGTTTCTGTGTGTTGCTTGGTTTGAAGAAAACCGGGATGCGATGTTTGTTAAAGATCCTCCGGAGTTTCTCAGATACTCCAGACACGTAGGGTATGACAATGTTGTTGCATCTGTTCTTCCTCTCCTCTTCCCCTGTGGCATCGATACTCTTCCTGGATTTCGTGGCTGTTTTCACAAAGGTCCAGTTGGGGTATCCACACACTTTGAGTGCATTCCTCAAGTGCTTCCGCTCCTTCTCTTGGGCCTGTTCACTTGTGGAGATGTTCTCTGCTCGGTGGTGCAGGGTTCTGTTGACTCCAAGCTTGTGTTCCAGTGGGTGGTGGGAGTCGAAAAGCAGGTATTGATCTGTGTGCGTAGGTTTTCTATACACCTCGATGTGAAGCCTCCTGTCCTCTTCAATCTGTACGTTGCAGTCCAGGAAGGCCAAAGTGTTGCTTCTTGTGTCCTCATGTGTGAAGTTTATGTTGCTGTCCACAGAGTTGATGTGTTCTGAGAAGGCTTGTACTTCTTCAGTTTTGATGATGACCCAGGTGTCGTCCACATATCTGTACCAGTGGCTTGGCGCAGTTCCCCTGAAGGAGTTTAGGGCTCTGTTTTCCATTTCTTCCATGTAGAGGTTGGCCACTATGGGAGAAACCGGTGAGCCCATGGCGCAGCCATGCTTCTGCCTGTAAAACTTGCTGTTGAACTGGAAGTAGGTGGTGTTGAGACAGAGGTCTAGCAGTTGGCAGATCTGATCCGGACTGAGGCTACTTCTGTTGTCCAGGGTGGTGTCGTGCATCAGTCATCTCCTTACGGTTTCAACTGCCTCCATGGTGGGGATGCATGTAAACAAGGAAGTAACGTCATTGGATACTATGGTTTCATCCGGGTCCAGTCTCAGGCCTCGAACTTTGTGGGTAAAGTCCAAGGAGTTCTGGATGTGGTGAGGAGTGTTGCCAACCAAAGGAGCCAGGATGGTGGCTATATGTTTGGCAATGTTATAGGTGACCGAGTTGATGCTGCTGATGATGGGTCTGAGGGGGGCTCCTTCTTTGTGGATCTTGGGGAGTCCATACATGCATGGGATGGCCTCTCCTGGATATAAGCTGTAATATTGTTCACGGGTGATGGTTCCATTCTTCTGTAGATGTTGTAGACACTCTATGGCCTTTTTCTTATATCCACTGGTGGGATCTCTTTTCAGTGACTTGTAGGTGTTCGTGTCGCTGAGCAGTGAAGTGACCTTGGTGTGATAGTCCGCTGTGTTCAGGACTACCGTGCATCTTCCTTTGTCTGCTGGTAGGATGGTCATGTTCTGGTCCTTACTCAGTGATGTCACGGCCTTCCTTTCTTGGATGGTGAGGTTGGAAGGGGGTGCCTTCGCATTGGAAAGGGCTGCCGAAACCTTCAGTCTGAGCTGTTCTGCCTCTGTTGCTGGTACACTGTAAATGCTAACAATGTCCTGACTTAGGACTAAATAGTGCATTTAACTTGAGTCATACTAGTTTTTCAAGTTTACTTTCTAACACTGAGTTTTCTGTACTTTTTATACACGTACTTGTTCCATTTAGTAATATGTACTTGATTTTTTTGAGTGCGCAGCATGGTTTGTGGTAGAGGTGGGCGGATCGATCCAAATATCGATAGTATCGATACCAAGTCGGTATCGCTATCGGATCGATACTAGCATTGCGAGATCGATACTCAGTCAGTCAGTCAGTTTGTATGCGCTGGTGCGGTTTCGTCACTTCACTCACTCGCGCACCCCCCGGACTCGTCGCTTCTTCTTCGATCTCACCCCCGGTCAGCAGTGTGATAATACATCAGCCTTTAATATTACAAAGTATCGGTATCGGCGATACTGGCCCAGTATTTACTTGGTATCGGATCGATACCAAATCTTGCATTATCGCACACCTCTAGTTTGTGGTACCAGACATAAGTTAGAGATCTGTGCGCCCCAGTGCGCATGTCCATTTCCGATTAGCGCGCATTTGCAACTGAGGAGGCGCTGCTGATGCAAGCTATTGAAGGTGCGCACAGCTTCAGTACTGGTTGGCCTTGATTTCGGTAAGTGTAAAGCTTTTGTTTGTTATCTTTCCAGTATGATTTAATTTTCTTAAAGAGACTTTTTTTAAATAAACCAGCTAGCAACTTTTTCCGAGAACGTTAGCATGAATACTAACGTTAGCATGAATGTGTGTTCACAGAGTCAAAGATTAGCCTCAACTCAACATGGGCGAATGAGTATAAAAGTGCATTGGCTCGGTCTGAATGGCTCGGAGCGAGCCTCCGTGTAGTGTCCTCCTGTTCCTGCACCGGACTCGTTAGCTGCCGGAAGTTAGCCGCGGCCGCTTGCTAACAGACGGCGGCAGCCCTCCACTTGTTCACAAACGGCGGCGGCTAAATTCCGGCAGCTAACAGAGCTGGTGCGGGAACAGGTGGACTGTACAGCAGCCCTGCTGTCTGATAGGTAGTCGCCAGAGTAGCGCGCGCTGCTAGCTGTCTTGAAGGGAACCAGTTGATAGAACGGAGTAATGATGAATAGCATAAACGCTAACGCCAGCATTTCTTTGCAACACATTTGTTTGCATCATGCATCAGTCTTCAACTGCACTTAAAATGATCAGCTCCCATTTACTATCAGGAAAAGCACTGTGACACATTAATATGACATTATGGACACAGATGTTGAATACCTCTAGATAAAAAATGACTCATTGAATAATTCCATTATTTTGTAAAATGCTGGATGCCTGGAACTTGCAGTTGTGATTTTACCCAATTTGTTTTATTTCTTGCAGGTGGTATGAGACCCTGTTAAGTCCCAAAACCAACAAACCTACACGTGTTTCAAGTGTCTGCTGGAAGTGGGATGCAGTGGACATGTAAGTATTGCACTTTTGTGTCTCCAAGACGAGGCCAGCTATTAAAACATTACAGATTAAAGCATGGTGGTTTCACAAGAGTCTCCCCAATACCTTGTCTTTATCATGCTGATGTGAAGAAAATGTCTTTATCAGCTGATGTGAAGAAAATGATGGACCAGACATTTTCTTTGCGCCGCAAAGAAATTGTGGAGGAACAGCCTCCAGTCAGAAGGATGATGGAATGCTGGCCTGCGCTGTTCACAGAAAGTCAGGTATGGCCCACTTGCGCTGCACTATACTGAACCACACATCAAATAATCATTATTTTCACTGTAAATTACTCTGTTATTTCAAGAGATTATTTTAATGTTTAATTGAATCACCATTTAGCAGATCTAACACCATCAATTTCTGCATCTGGTCACTACTTTTTGAGAAAATGTATTATATATGATAGTCAAATAGACTCTTGGCATTAAATGACGACCATGGTCTAGTAAACAATCCTCTGGATGTGTTTTTTTTTGTTGTTGTTTCTTTAGGTGTTTGCAGAGTTCTACAGAGTTGCCAGTAAGAACCTCAAGAAGGACTTCTACGAAGCTCTGGACCACCACACCACTGGTCTCATTGACCTCTTCAAATCCAGGAAAGGAGTTGGAGGCCAGTCACTTGATCGCCTCCTCCGGCCAATAAATACACAAGTAAGTGTCATTTGTGATTCTTTATCATTACCACTGTATGGTAGTGTGCGTGTTTGCTTCAACGAGGCCTAAAGCTGCTGCTACTTTTACTTTGAACAATTAATACTTCTACTGCTACAGCACAAGTAATTGTACAGATTTTTTTCCAAATAATCTTGCTTTCCTAGAGTACTCTGCTTATTGTTTTTTTTGTCATCTTTTATGAGACCAATGACATCACCACAACACGCACTGCTGTCCTGCAATGTCTGCCCCTGTATCTTGGAGATAATTCCAGTGATTTTTTTTCCTCAGCTGCTTAGTAAGTACATTCATAATTGTGATCATATGATCATTGTACTGTGTACATTTGAGCACATCATCATAACTCAGGTTCAGTTTTGAGATTTCAGAAATAACAGCATTTTTCAGGTCTGGTGTAAGAAGAAAAACTCCATCAAGGCTTCAGTCTTGTACACCTGGACTGTAAACAAAACAACCACCAAACTCAAAATGAAAAAAAAAGTTTTAATAATTCTCAGCTAATAATTTAAGAATCCTGGACAATTTTTCAGCCTCAAAAGTCTTTTACTTGCTTCAAGCCTTACAAAAAGCAGAACAGCATCACACAAAATGGCCTCAGGCAAAATGGTAAAATTCCCCACAGAGGTCAAGTTAGATATTGTCGCCTGTATTCACACTGTGCAAAACAAACATATTCAGGGGGATATCATAAACAAATGTCATATTTTTATTCAGTTGGGAATTAGAAACAAATTTAATGCTGATAAGCTCAATTTAATTGGGTTTTATTATTTTGAATGCAGGATTCCGACACCGCAAGCGACTTCTCCCAGGTGCCTGTTGGGGTTCTTCAGGTCATAACTGACGACAGACCACCAGAGATCAACAGCGTTGCAATCATCCTTGAAGGAAACATTGTCATGGATGACATTCCCACAACCTCTCAAGCACTTTGTCTTCTGTTCGGCTTAATATATGCACTCCATCTGGATTACCCCAAAGGTATGAAGAACACATTTGAGTTTATCCAGATGATGTTGTTGAGCCTTGGACAACAAAAGCTCAGCCCCAAACTTCAAACATTAAAAAATGCTCTTTTGAGGTCGATGTAGTAGCTAAGGACAGCTGTACTGGTTGTGTACATGAGTGAGTATGATGAGGCTCAACAATTCACTGTATTGCATATTGCGTACATTTTTTTGTTAATGTTTTGATAATTAAACTGCGACAGTACTTTTTTTGTGGAGCTGCAGAGGTGTATTCTCTCGGAATAAGAAAATATTTTTGGTACATACAGTAACTCAGTGAGAATGATCCCTCTCATAAAACTTGAGAATCGTCACAATAACTGTCAAAAGATTTAGAGTATGGATTTTTTCCCCCCCTTTTTTTGTTCAGCCTTATCTCATCTGGCTCAGTATTTTGAGTGGTCAGTTACTGCTGCCACATCATTGCGAAAAGGGAGTGCATAGTTGCGGAGCCAACAGTTTAAAAAAAAAAAAAAAAGTTAATGACCAAAAGTAAACCAAAGTATCTATTGAGATACATGCTTTTTTGTTCAGCTTTTCACATTTGATGTTGGGCAGTATAAAACCCTGCCATCAGCTGAGATGTTAAGTAATTTCCAATGTTAAAAAATTTGAAAATGAGCACACAGAGTTATGTTTAGTTGTTTAGTATTAAAATGTGTGCTTTTACGACGTGGTAGAACATACAAAGTTGTCATGTTGCTAAGAGCTGTTTTAATTCAGTTTTATTCTCATGTTTTAAACTTCTACAGACATGTTGGCAGGTCTGTTTGTTGCTGTGAGACGTTCCATTGCGTGCCCATTGTAAACTGAGAGCTGTCTGTTAAGCTTACACCCAGACCAATCAGCACACCTCACACCGCATGCTCACGCACGCATGTACACACATGCACACACACACACACACACACACACACACACACACACACACACACACACATTCTCACTTCTAAGTCTCATTCATTCATAAATGGGTTTATTTACCCAGTCCAATTGTTTGATGATGTAGTTTACAAATATGAACACAAAAATAAATTGTGGTTTTCATAATGACATTTTTGTGAGTTCTTATTTTTAAGGTGTATTAAGTACTGCTGACTTACTTTGGCACAGTATATGAAGTCCATGTGACTTATGTTTATTGAGTTCATACCAACATTATTGAAGTGCATTTCACTTAGATACTTTAAGTCTAGTCTAATAATAATGTCAAGTAATGCCCACTTGTTTGGGTGTAGGTTGTTCTTCTTTATTGCTGATTCTGTTGCGGTGATAAGGTCCACTATAGGTAGCTCCCTTGGTGAGATGGCGAAGTTTAATCCTTTGGCTAGGACCGCCTGCTCATCCTGGGTGAGTTTCCTGTCCGATAGGTTCCTTACCCATCTCTCTTCTGTTTCCGTGGGTGTGGAGCTGCACTCTTGTTGTCCCCAGGTACGCTCCTCTGCCAGGCAGTTATGGATGTACTGATGATGGATGCTTTTAACTTTCACCAGATTTAACTTTAGAGACACTTTCCATTGGCTGAACAACACTAAACTTCCAAAAGTATTCAAAGCAAAGCCGTGGTAATAATGAAGAAGTTATGACTACATACTGAGGGACTTTGATTCACTTGCTTCAGTTTACCTTAACTTGGCTTGTTGCAATAGAAGAACAAAATCACAGTGACAAAAGAAGCTGTTATAGAGCGTGTGTCAAAAGTGAGAAGGCTGAGAAAACAATGGACAAGAAAAGAAGGGCAAAAAAGAGAAAAGAGTGGACTCTGGGTGCCAGCTGTTTTCATTCTCTGGAAGAGGAGGTGTGGTGGTGGTTGTCTCCACCAATCAGAGCTCTTGCTTTTCCTTATATTGTGGGATGAATAAAGGTATGTCTTATCTTATATTCAACCAGAGGTTAGAATACTTCCTTTCTAAAAAAAAAAAAAAAAAATTGTTTGGGTTAATAAACTTAAATGATTCAAGGCAATTTGTTTCCTCAAACAGTTTGAGTTGAGCTAACTGATCAGGTTTTACAGTGAGCTTTCTTATGTTTTTATGAATAATGATTGTTTTTGCTATTGCTAATATCAAGATACCTCCAAACTGAATTGTACTGAATGAGTAAATACTTTCTTTAAAATGAAATTAAAGAAATTAATCCTTGAATCACAGTAATAACTATGGCTTTTATGTAATGATAGAAAATTAGAACGTGCACTGTAAACCCGAACAGTACTTCTAACTCAAAGCTGAAGAATTAAGGTGTGAAAACCAGCTATGATCCAACTAAACATTACTGAGCTATCTGAACGTTTATGTTGTTTTAAGTATACGTGGATTAATTATCTTGAGTTAAAATCTACATCTAAATGACAACTTTTGAGTTTACAGAGGGACGCTGCGTATGACGTCACCATGTGAGTATTGAAATATCACAGCGGCTGTGCCTCGTGTCCTGTCACAAAGTAAGTAACAAAAAGTCAGCTGCTTTAAACATACAGATATTAAGAGATAGTTCTTTTCTTTGCAGTGCGGCGAAAATTATTTTTTTTATGGTGTTCTCGTGTTTGTGTTTTACGACCATGAAGCAGGATAACCACAGTTTGCAGATTGGCGCCTAACTCTTAAGCTAGCAATAACGTGGACACGACGTTATGCTAGTGACCGAGGCCATTACCATTCGAGTGTCTGCCGGGGTTGGTTTGAGTCTGGGGCTGCTCCTTGTCTTAAGCGCTCTGCTGTGGTGAGTACAAAGGTTTTAATGAATTTAATGAAGGTACGATTTAATGCTAGATTGTGACTGCTGTATAGTTTTAGCTGGGTTGAACTCCATTGTTTTGTAATTTACTCCAAAGCTTATTTTCATATATTTTGTGCCCATTAAGGGATAAAGAGAACGCTGCGTTTTATCATTCTCATTGTCACCTGACTCACTGGATAGCAACATTTGTATTGATGAGTCATTTATTTCTCCTTTCTTTTATTTTAAATGCAAAAGTAAGTATTAATTATGATGTTGTGAAATTATTTCATATTTTTTTCTGAATCTGTTTCTTCAGGATGGAACTGAATATTGGATAACACTTCAAATATCTAAGGTATGCTTGTTTTATTTATTTTATTTTATTTGTTTTATTTCCGCATCACTCTTTAGATGTGTTGTAAATTAGGAAGACGTAGGACTAGTGCTGTTAATATAGAGTTAAGATACTCTAAAGGCATTTAAAGGACAGTACAACCATTAGTTGGTCTTCCTCCGATGTTACAATTGGACAATGCTATGGATTTTAAAAAGTACATTATTACACTTCAGCACCACCTACTTTTATCAGAGTGTACTTTGACTCTAGTTCTGAGTTTGAACATTCATGTACTTTCTTTTCTTTGGGCCTATCAGCTAGTGCCAGCCTGAACACTTGCTTGTTGTAAAAAATGCTTAATTGCAGATTTGACATGGACTGGAGATGCAAATTGTGTTCTATAGACGTTTCATTTCACCTGCAAGCTGTCAGATCGTCCCCCTCTTTTCCAGTGTTTGCCTGTCTTTGTCCCTGTCTTCCAGTGCTTTGTGTTTCCAGTGTTTGCCTGTCTTTGTCCCTGTCTTCCGGTGCTTTGTGTTTCCAGTGTTTCCCTGTCTTTGCCCCTGTCTTCCGGTGCTTTGTGTTTCCAGTGTTTCCCTGTCTTTGTCCCTGTCTTCCAGTGCTTTGTGTTTCCAGTGTTTCCCTGTCTTTGTCCCTGTCTTCCAGTGCTTTGTATTTCCAGTGTTTCCCTGTCTTCCAGTGTTTCCCTGTCTTTGTCCCTGTCTTCCAGTGCTTTGTATTTCCAGTGTTTCCATGCCCTGTGTTCCAGTGTTCACCCCTACCTGCTCCACCTGCATGTCTCCTGCCGTCCTGCCTCAGCACCACCCACCCACCAACCAGCCTCCATCCTCTGAAAGACCAGTTTTTATGTATCTATTCTGGAGACTTTGTTTAATAAATCCCTTTTCCCCTTAACCCTGGTCTGTGTCTTGCTCCTGGGTCCAATTGAGAAATAACCCAAAGTGTGACAGAAATGTTGGATCGGACTGGATTGATAAATCTGCTGTTATTCAGATCTAAGTCTTTACACTTTGAAAACTGCCACGCCAGGATTTGCAATGGTTTGTGGTCCACATCAAAGTCTATCCTAGATGAAAGCAATGACAAGTATTAAATACAGATGTAATCGATCAATCAATCAATGTCTTAAATACAGTTTATGAGTGGACACAGAATTCAGGACTGCATACTTACAACAGGCTACTGTCAAATAAAAAAACTAAACATTTCTGCTTTAAAGTCGCTGAGTCTCTTCAGGTCAACTCCTCCGTGTATGATGACTGAATTTAGCTGCGAGCAGCTTCTGTTGTTTTTTTACACAAGCAGCCGTTTGATTTCAACACGTACTTCATGAAATGTAATTTGAACCTTTTCTCCGCCATTAAACCGGATCAGCTCCGGTTCAGCCTGTAACCGCAGCGACTCCTCACACTTTCCACATAAAGCGGATCCAGCTGTGCGCAGCTGTGCGCCCCGGCTGCGTCACCGCGCTCCGCCGCTGCTCACACCGGCACAGGCGGCCACCGGGAGCAGGAAGACACGGGAACATGTCCGCTCTCACGCTGCTGTCCGTGTCTCTGAGTCTGTGCTCGTTGTGGGCGACCGGCGGCGGCGCGGTGCGGAGCGGCCCGGCGGTCAGTCTGAACGACATGTTCCGAGAGGTGGAGGAGCTGATGGAGGACACCCAGCACATACTGGAGGAGGCTGTGGACCAGGTCTGCGTCATATTTTATTCATTCATACAGGGACAGAGTTGTTCATCTCCAGTAAGCTACCATCGATCTATCTCTTCTTCTGATGTAAGATGATTGTCACCTTTAGGATCTGACCGTGTTGGTGGTCCGCTTAATTTGGACTTCCAGGCTTAGGTATGTGTTACACATAGTTTCCATGTCAGTACTATTAATAGTCCTCATCATGGTTGTGGTCGCCCTAAATATTGTCCATTCAATTCAATAAAAGAAAAGGTATTACAGAGTAACTCTAACCCCATATATGTAACTTTACACACAGCAAGTAAAGTCTGTGATTTCTGCCTGGGATTGGATTTCAACAGGTCTGATAAGTCTGTGTCTGGTTTTGATCATTTGTGAACTACTGTGTAGTTTTCCCTTCACATCATCCAAGAAGTGAAGATTAACATGGCGCTGTACATCAACAGGCTATTTTCACTTACAGACTCACACTCCCCCTGGCCCTGTAAGAGAGATCTGTTCATGATGGAAAGGCCATGCGCTTTGTTTGATATAAGATTTATGATTATGAATGTTTCCTGACATTCAATCCAACAGATAACTACTGAGAGTGCTAAATCCTCTTTAACGTCGCTGGATCTGCCTCCGAACTACCACAACAAGACTAAGAAGATGATAAAGGACGGAGACAGAGCCGTTCAGATCCTAGATAGAGCTGACAAGGTAGGGGTTAACCCTTTCATCGAAAATGAAGAAAACCAGCTGTGTGCACAAAGTTACGCCTTTTACATTTTCTGAGTGGGTTCGGGAACAGGTTGTAGAGTTGAGAAACACATACAAGGAACACAAAGACTGTGATTGTTGTTTAAGTGATTATTGGGATAAAGATTTTCCACCCATTTTCCTTTCACATGAATACAACAAAAAAGTACCAGTATAAATGCTTTTCTGTTTGAGGTCTGTCACACTATGTCACCCTTTCTGCCATTTATAGGAAACTAATAACAAAACCGGAGAGATTCATCTTTCACACGTCCACATGGAGATCTCTGGCCAGTGGAACAGTGTGAACCACGTGAGTCTTTTGCCTGTGTCTATGTGGTCTTTGTGAATTATTAGAGTCCTTCCTATGTTTCCTGGGAATTTGGTTTCCATCCTGACGGGGTTCGAAAAACACGCACTAAAAAATCCTATGGAGATGTAGTTCTCATGAGAGTGGGCTTTTTGACTGAGCATATAACAGTGTAAAGTTTTGGAGCTGCTTCTCCAGCTGATAACTTGTTGACTCAGGATCCCGGAAACATGTGTTTGCTTTTCAGGCAGAAAGACCAAATCCGTCTGCCCCAGTTTCAGACCAAATGTTTCTCTTCTGGAAGTGATGATGCAAACTGTAAAGGCAGCCTTTTGGAAAAACAGATAAAGGCTGGAGTCTGCATGATGTTTTAGCAAAAATGTGTCAACTTATTAAGAACTCTAATGTTTCTACATTGCCATTTCCCACAGTTTTGTAAATAGTGTCTGTAAGAAGAGACAGAAGTGGAACTTTTTAAAAACTGTGGCTACTTTGTCTCAACTTGTTTTATAACGAGTGAGCTCATCCAGCAAACACACCGACCATATACTTTTCATAGTTTTAGCCAACTGCAGGCCAGCTTGAATTTAGGTCTTTATTGCTGCTTGCTGCCTGTTTTGCCATTTTACTTTACAATGGTGGGTTTGATCCTTTACTTTCCTGGCAGCTGTACAGAAAGTGGTTATGTTAATGGAGCTTGCTGCTGGAAAAAAAAACTGCCAGGGAAGCACACGCGCCTGCAGGCCAGGCCGGGTAACGTCTGCTCTTCTGAAATGACTAACTGTATAGAAATGTCACTGTTCACATGGAGACACAGTTGAAAAACACCGAAGAAAGTCACAGTAAAGTTGGTTGACTCATCAATTTCTCAGTAAACATTTTTTTTGTGATGTTAAGATGAAAAGACATCTGGGATAAAACTGGCTGGAGGGTTTATATGATTATACTTTAACAAATTTTCCTGCTTTCTAACTGTGACCTAAAGCTGTTACAGCTGATACAGATGTCTAAACTCTAAAAGCTAAACTAAAAAATTTAGCTTTCTGTAGAAATCTTTTCACCATCATGTCACCAAATGGTGCAATTTTTGTGCAAATCTGTGGAAACATCTGTTGTTTAAAAGTGATTTCAGTTACCATGTCATACATTAATTTCTCGAATGACACACGACTCAGGGTCTCATAATTACCAGTTCAGTTCAGTTCTTGATTAAATTAGGTGATCTGCCATTGCCATTTAATATGACAGAACCATGAATTTCAAATAATTTTGAATCTGACGTGAATCATGTCAAACATGTCATCAATCATGTCTGTGGAACATAACAATAGCTCATTACAATACAACTGAGAACATGATTGCCATAAATGCTGATGGTCAACCGTCAACCTTCATTTCATTACAATGCATTCGATGTTCCCAACAGGAACATTATGACGGCTAAAGTTGTGCTTGTAAGTAAGTTTCCAATATAGCGAGAGAGTTTCATAGATAATCTAGCAACATTACAAGCAGAGATATAAGTTGCTACTGGGCCTATGAGACTATTAACAGCTGTAGGCATCTGGCATTTATTAAGATGATTGCAGGTCATTGTGGGTAGTGGGCTCCATATTTGTAGTTTCCACCGTGTCTCTGCCCCAATAATATCTCATGGCAAATGCTACAGAGAGAACATATTGAGAACAGCACAGAGGAAAGATCAGTTAAAGTTCTTCTTTTTACATCTTTTCCTTGATATTTTCAATGAGATGAAACTGAATGTCTTAGGAAGAGGACAGTGTGTTAATGGGAGGGGAAGCTGTGTGAAGTGGAAGTGAGTTGAAAGGAAAGGTTTAACATCAGAGGCACATAGTTACACAGTGAGCATGCACATATTTCAAATACAGATTCACCAGAGGATTAATAATGCGCTTGGTGGCAGAGATGGGGCAGAGATGCTTGCATGTCTTTCATTATGACTAAGCCTGTTTATAACAGCTGTCACTCTCTGGATCCTGGCTCTAACTTTGACACAGCCCAGTCAGCCTCAATAACGCATGCTGTTGGAGGGACTTGGCCCCTTTTCTATGTTGATTTCCCAGAGGCAGCACACACAAGAGAAAGACAAAAAAACCCAGCAAAATGGTGAGTTCACAGCAGGCCAGTGCTGTTTTTGGCTGACACTGTTTCCTCTGAACATTGGAAAAGAGTCAAACTAAAGCTCAAATATCTGATCAACATTCCAAAATTTCACAAGAAAAGCCCTGTTACACTACTCAGATTCATACTACGCCCTAATATGCAGTGTTCTCTGCATGTTGTTACTCGTTTTGCTGCATGATGTTTTTGGTGTTGCTGCATATAAATGACCAGACAAACATGATTTAAAGTGTCGTACAGTCAGACTGGGAGTCACACAGGAAGGGGTCACATTGGTAAAGATACTCATTTCTTTACTCTTAGTAACTGTAATAGAATGCAGTTTCACTTTACTTTTGTCCAAGAAATGATTTGTCAACAACCTAGGAAAGAAATCAAGGTAGTGGAGAGAGAGGAGTGAAAACTCTGTTACTGAACTCTTTTTATCTCAACCCAGGAATGCATGGTGGACGAGGACTGTGGTGACCTGAAATACTGCCTGTATGAGATTGAGAACTCCAAGTGCCTCCCCTGCATACCAACAGACATGGTGGGGATTCAGTCCGTGTTTTCTTTTTCCATTACCCTGTTTAGTTAAAGCTGCACTGATCAATATTTATAATTCAGCAATGAATCAAGCAGATACTGATGATGTGAAAGGTGTCGTTCGTAGTGACGAGCCCACAAAGAATTATCACCTGACTCTGCAGCTCCTCTCTACAGAGTCTTTTAGCTCATTGCTTTGGTTTTAAGGCATCAACTCTGTCACATTTCTCATGAATCATTTGCATCTGGTCACAAGAGATTTTATCTTGGTTCATTTGTGGAAAAAGCAAACCCTTTTCTGCTCTGTGCCATAAAACAAAGTCCCTTTGTTCTGTAAAGCAACCCAGCAGCAGAGTTTGCATATGATGTGATCTACTGCTGCATCATGCAAAAGTCATATAAACATTAAGTGTCTCAACAGACAGAAAATAATAACAACAGTGTTAGCTGAAGTGTTAATCCTGCGCAGTAGAGCAGCATTAATAAATTAAAGGTCAATAATATCTCCGTGTAACAAAGTCACACATAGCACCATTTACTCGAAGTACTAAGAGGATCTGTAAGAGAATGGATGATGGGGGAAAAATACATTAATCATGAATGTCACAACAAACCATGTGCACTTTACATATCTCTTGCATATCTGAATGTGTGTCCCACTTAGCCCTGCACTAAAGATGAGGAGTGTTGCTCAGATCAGATGTGTGTGTGGGGCCAGTGTACAGTCAATGCCACCGAAGGAACAGAGGGAACTATCTGTCAGGGCCAGAGTGACTGCAGGCCGGACCTCTGCTGTGCCTTTCAACGAGGTGAGCTTTAACAGTGACACCCTCAAACACTGACCCGGAAATGGCACAAAACAAGACAGACAGACCTACTCAACCAGACTGAGTTAACGCCACAATCCACAAATATACAGCATGAAATCAAATGCATGCGATATGTTTTCTTGAAGTCAGTGCTGATGAGCTCAGGTCAAATCAGCTCAGCTCATGTGTCTTTGCATGTCCCTCATGCAAGTGTTCATTTTTCTTATCCTTTTTCAATAATCTAACTTTATCTCATGTTTATCTATTACATCCACTATAATAGACTTCATTATGCTTCTGTTCTGTTTGTATTCTTGATGTAGCTTGTACTTATTATATGTTATTTTGAAGGGAATTTTGGAATTTGAACTGACCCACTTAAATTACAAGAGCACATATTTTCTCACTGACCACAGGAGATATTTAGCCTTGAGGAAGGTTTGATTCACCCAGGTTTTTAGGTGTCTGCCTTTGAGGTTTCTGATGCTACCCCAATACAATGGAGGTGAATGAAATGTTGTTTATGGCACTTTAATAAAATACATTTGGAAAATATAACAACAGTGTGTCTTTTCAAAGCCAGTGTCCTGGATCTGATTTCTTCGGAGGAAATAGTCCTCATGAAAACTTCCTCAACAGGGTGGTCTGTGCATTATTCAGAGTAACAGGGACACTGGAAAGACACTGGAGCTGCACTGGACTTACAGTTGGACTTTTTAACACTGAATTTTCCATGCTGTGGGCACTGTAAACCAAAATCCAATCGCCTCCATTATATTGAGGTGGGGACAGTAGTCTCAGAGGCAGATATCTCAAAACCTCAGAACACAAAATTAAAATAATTAATAATTAAAATAATAAATGTTAACTGTCACTAGAGTTAAGTGAGATTTTTTGTGTGAACTATCTATATTTGTATCTTACTTTCATAGATGCTGTAAATTGAGTTTAAACAGCCCTTGTTATGCTCTTAACTGAATTCTAATTTCACCTCTGATCACACCCTGCATCACTGGTGAGTATGTGTAAGAAGTGGGCTTTGTTGCACCTGTAACCGCACCCAGCAGTGATGTCATGGTGACCTGGAGTTCACCTGTACATCACTGCAGCATTGTGAGACGTTAAACCACTGGAGGTCAGCAAAAACAAAATCTTCAGAGACATAGAGACGTCCATGGAAAAATGGACCTGAGCGTCTGATAGGGGTTTCATGTTTTTGCTTTGTGTGTGACTAGAACAACTGGGCAGTTAATATTAGCAGTGATAAAATGACCACTGTGGCTAAACAGGCAAAGTAAAGACAGTTTTGGACTTACCTTTCTGTCTTCTGCTTCCTCCAGAGTTGTTGTTTCCAGTGTGTAATCCCAAACCAGAGAAGGGGCAGTCCTGTTGGAGTCACCCCAACCTGCTGATGGACATGCTGGCTTGGGACCAGGAGGGTCCCCGCGACCACTGCCCCTGTGCGGACGACCTCCAGTGCCAACCTCATGGGTGAGAGCAAACACAGTATACATTCACATTTAAAATTCCCCAGAAATGAGGATGTGTAATAGCTAAAGTTGTTTAGATTGAAGTCAAATCTTATTGTTGTAAAATTGCATTAACATTGCATCATCAAATTACATCAACTTGGGATAACAACAGACTAATGTTATGTGTGGGGGAGCAGAATAGAAGTAAGCAAAGCCATTACTGCAAATGTTTTGTTTTTCTAAATTCCTTTTTTTCTCTCACAGACGTGGAGCTGTTTGTGGAGAATAGTACTAGAGAGGAAAGGAGCACGGGGAAGTTATACATAACCCTGTCCAGGACCTATACTAACATCCTGAATGAGCATTCACCAAAGAACAGCCCACCTGCTGATCAACAGTTTGTAAAAGAACAGGATGTTGCTTCAGGACTTGCATTGTATTATTTATGCCTTAATACCAATATGTGTTATATATCATGAAGCAAATAAAAGACCTGTTTTTATTTTTGCCTGAAACCCAAGAAAAGAACTGTTGTTGTGTTTCTGGATTCACAGATGGGCTTCATTTTGTTTTGAGTTTTTAGTGGATGAGAATTATGGCAATGCACAGCTTTGGCCACTGGGGGGCAACATTTTGCCTCGTTTCTGTGTATCAGGAGGCGTAACTGGAGAATAACACACATATTCTAATACATAAAGTCACTGCGATGCATGAAGGAAATATTCAGGAAGGGGCTGATAGCCACATGATCATACAGACTGATACGGAGCTCTCTCTCTCTCACACACACACACACACAAATAGTACAGCTGTAGGAAATAAAAGGTCTTTGACGTGCATATTAAGATTCATCTTCAGTGTTTGAGCTAGCTAAAGGACAGTCATCATTCAGTCATGCATGTCTTATCATGCAAATATCTGTCTTTTGATTACGTCATGATTCTGTAGATTTTGGTTATAGTTGTTAAATATTGACCTTGTTTAACCTTTGTTCCTAACAAACAATGCTATTTCTGTCAGTTTAGGTAGTACCATAGTACCCATGAGTCTCATCCACCTTTTCTACAGTAAGACACCACCCAGAGTCTTAAAATGGGGTCCTTGTAAGGTTTTCATTGCAATCAGGTACTATAGTTTTCTGCATTCATCCAAAAACCATCCCAAGTCTTTTGTGAACTTGCACAATTTATCAAACAAGCTACACAAAGCTGTTTATTTCTGTTGGCTATGTGGCGGATAAGTGGTTAAAAAGTCCTGATTTAAAATCCTATAGGGGCCTTATTGTGTGGACATCCATCATGCTTAGGTGGGTTTCCTCTGAATGTGTTGGTTTCCCCTACATGAAAGCCCATTCTGTATAATATGGTATATTAGGTATTGGGTATACAAATGTCCCTTCCCTCAAGGCTGGATTTCCAACTGTGCATAGTAAGCAAGTGCACTGGGGTCTCAAATGTCCCAGGTTCAGTAAATTTATAGATAAAAAACGGCAAACGTGTGAGGGGAATTTACGCCCATCAACTAAGGTGGGTGTGTCGTTATTAGCAAATTTAGTCTTTTAGAGAGGCCCTGTCTCAAAATCTAGTTTTAAGATGTTAGTTTAACCTGCAGGCACTTTGTATTATTTCAGCATAAAAGATCTGGTTTTGTTTTTGGGTCTCTGGATAGAGTTGAAGACATCAATAGGGGCTCATCAGCAAATGTTTGCCCTGGGGCCCCTGAACAGGTTAATCTGGCTCTGACTGGCACTGGTCTCACAGATGGAGTGGATGTGTGTCTGTCCATTGCTAGATAGTTAAGATAGGTCAAGTACAGGTGGTTAATTCAACCATAAATATGAATTAACCTAATGTCAAAGTGAGGCTTTTGCTGAACAGTGACCATGATAATTGCAGAAGGGCAAAAGCGGAAACATAGTGTGACTGTAGCGCAAGTGGATCATCAATTAGCTACATCTAGCTAAAGTTTGCTAGCATCAGCTAAAACTGTAGCCACCACAAGTTACTGCTTAATGTACTAGTAAAAGCATTTAGTTGAATTGGGTGAGGATGTGCAACACTTTATGAATTCAACTTTTTATTTGTAAGGGGAAAAATGTATTTCTTCTGTCAGATTTAAACCAAGTTATTCACTGAAGTTGGCACGTTCGCTACACGTTGTCACCTGATTCAATGGGACTTTTGATACGCCACACACATCACCTGTGGAGCAGCAGAGGGCGCGGTTGAGCCGATCCCGAAGCAGTTTTGGTGAAGCCGAAGTGAAACAGCGAGGAGTGAGACCTCTGTTTTCAGTCTATCTGCGCCAGAGCCCGCCGGCCCGCTGACGTCACGGCGGCTCATTTATCCGCCCTGCGCGCTGGTTTCCTGCTGAGTCTCCACTCTGAAGCTCGCAGCAACACACGACACACGACCGAGTTCAGGGGCCGAGACGCGTCGACATTTCGGGTACGTACACCCCCCACTTTAATGTGTGCGTGTGTGTGGACTCAGTAAAGTGTTCACGGCCAGCTGCTGGTGTGACAGGCGGCACAACGTGTGGCACCGTGTCGGAAGAGATGCAGCCTCAGGAGGAGGAGGAGCAGGAGGAGGGGGGTGGTGGTGGTGTGGTCGAACAGAGGCGCAGATGTGTGGACTAAGTTACACTTTGTGGGCTTTTATTTTCCACTCACTAACACAGAGACACGCTGTCAGTCTGTGCCCCCCCTCCCTCCAGCCAACATGGAGCTCCTGTGTTCATCTCAGTTCTCACATTATTCTCCACAGCACAGTTTGTTTCACGCATTAATGATGAACCGCCTCAGCAGCACACCAGCCACTTTTAATTTAAGGCCGGGCTCAGCTGTCACTTTTCATTTACTCCCAGGCTTTGGCAGTAATCACATTAAGGGCTGGTGTGAAGCCACTGTGCAAATGGACGGTGAGTGGTGGCTGGTAATGATGTGAGGCAGCTGTGTGTGAGCAGGATCACGGGATCCGCTGCCTCCAGTCTGCCTGCTGGAGTTTGGATCCAGTCTCATATGTTGTCTGTTGTAACACACTTTGACTGCTTGGATCAAACGTATCATCATCAGACCATCACTGTTGAGATGCGTGAGGTGTATAATTGCAGTGATGTGCAGGCAGTTTGGGGGGTGATGAGGAAATGGTGCCCTCATCAGGTTTAAGATGCTAATTTAATAACTGTGTAAGTTTGGCATTCAACATTTTAAAAGATATTTTAATATTTTATATTTTAGGCTGTTTCTGGTTACACAGAATTGTTAAACCATCAGTACACAAATGTTTCACACACACAGAGACTTGTTTCACTATCCCCATGGGGACAATCCATTGACATAATGCATTCCCTAGCCCCTTACCCTAACCTTAATCGAATTGTAACCCTAAAACCAAGTGGTAACACTCAAGTCTGGACCCACAGGGACCTCAATTTTGTCCCCACGGGTTGGTATGTAGTCAGGTTAAAGTCCCCACTGGGATATAAAAACAAGCGCACACACACACACATCCAGGTGTCTTCCACATATGTTGACAAAACCTTTAGTCTGTGTGTCCTCAGGTCTGGCTAGTTTGAGTCAGAGAGGCACACATTCTAAAATGACTTTCTAACTCTCCGTGGTCTCATGACATTCCTCATGTCTCGTCTAACTCCTGTGGGTGATTTGACCTGTCGGCTAATGCAAGTCCACACAAGCCACGTGCAAAGATGGTGTGTTGTGACATCACCATGAGAAGGAAGTTGGCATGTCTCACTGGAATAACCAGCTTGTTGTGGACAGACGTCCCTTGTTCTCAGTGTAGCTGGACTATTCGTTCAGCACTATGGTCTGAGATTGTTGCACATCAATCAACACATTTCATCTACTGGGCTAATCTTTCCTGTAGAAGTTAGATGGCTGTTGACAAACAATAAACTAAGTAGAAGAGATAAAAACTAGATCTTGTATGGGATAAGATGGAACTGAGATCTGTAAACCTCTCTAAAGGTTTTCCTTTGCTTAGAAGAGGAATTAGTCTGCTAACCTTAAAGTTTCACCTGTCTGTAAACTGTTTAACCTCAGGTGCCCAGTTTAAGCATTCTAATGCATCTGATCAATTATTCAGAGTGAAGACGTGGCATCAGGGATCAACTTGCTGCCTGTCTGACTGTAAGCTACAGTAGCTCATGAACACTTGATCAAAGGCCACAGCAGCTCTGAGTTTTGTTAGCATACGCACAAAACAAGATTTTAGTTTTTCACTCTGTTTTTCCACCTTTCAAGGACATCCACATAGGAGTGTGCCGGGTTCTCTGTTCAGGGAATACTGCAGAGGGAATGCTGCTTTTAGCTGTTGTCTTGTGTCCCACTTCTGCATTGTTCCCTCTAATGCACACAAATGCAGTGACTTAAACAGAACACCAGCTCGGTGTATCAAGCTTTCTTTTCCAGGACATCTTCAGGACACGATCCAGAAGTTTCCCTCTTTCATTGGTTCATGACCACATCTTGTTTGTTTAATCAATTGCGGACACACTGTGTTTGCAGACAAGGAAGGTGGAGGAAACATGATGCTTAGGTACAGTCCTGCCAATGAATGCAGCATTATCTCAATGGCTTGCAGTAATTCTTGATCCCGGCTAAAGACATTGTCTCACCTCAGCTCTATTTGTCTGATCTGCAGCCTTGTTGTCACTTTAGACTGGTTTTTGGCATTTGTGAACCTTCTGTTGTAAAGAATGTTGGACATTTTGTTGAGTGTACATACATAGACAGGTAGACAAGGGTCCCCCAAGACATAAAATCTCACGTTTGTAGTCAGACACAAGTAGATGAAACTGCATACGCAAGTTGCAGGAACACACGCCCTGACTTTATGCACTTTCTCTGGCAGGTATAACGCATAGGTTGTGGCCTAACAACATTCAGTCTGTGTTGTTGATATTAAATGATAACACAGGAACCATTTTAGATACCCAGGAACTTTCACTTAGATTTTGATAAGAGCTGCTTGTTCTAGAGTTTGTCTCCTGGACCACAGTTCCTACCCCCCAAAGGTCCCTGCTCTTGAGCTGGTACTTTGTGATTGGCCAAGCCAGTTGGTTAGTAGTGCTGGTCAAACACAAACCTGTTTTTTTTTGTAGACAGTTTTGTTTTACACATTTCCTTAATTTTTCAGCGATTTTTGTCTTGTTACTCTCTGAACAGCAGTTTGTGATTTCCTAGCAAATTACAATACCAAGGGTGAAACCCTTCCAGGCCCACAGCACACATGTGCATATTGTGCACTGCAAGAGTACGGACCATAAAAGTAGATAAATGACCAAATAAATGCACATAAAAATCATTAAAATTATCACAATATACACAACAATGCCTACACCCAGTTTTGTATCTCTTACAAAATTTTCAAGAATGTATCCTAAACATTCACTCTCAGCTGTGAATGTAAAAGCAGGAGTAGCTGAGTGTGTGTGTAGTGGAAGAATGATGACAGAATACATTGCAGACTGCAAGCTGAGGCAGCATTGTTGGACACTGTCGTCCTAGCATCGCTGAATGACCCACACACAACACCTAGTCTGGTGTTTGCCAGGTCTGATGAGACCCAAATGTTGGTTGTTTTTTTTTTTGAATAGCCACTTAATGCTGTGTTTGGTGTGTGTGGTTCTGCCCATCAGCAGAACCACAGCATCCTTACTGTGAAGCCTGGAGTTGGCAGCATGCAGTGGGGACAATTTTCTGCTCCAGACCTTTTGAGTGTAGGGGGTAGAATCTGTGGGAGGACTTGAAATTTTTCTTTTCTTTTCATCTTCATATATTACTTGACTGAGCTGGAGCATGTTTTCAAATGTGTAAAGCTAATGCCGATCTATCAGCATAGATCCAAGGCTGTAAATGCTGCAGATGTTCAATCTAAATTATGGATGCACTAATGTGACTTTTCCCTCCTGATAAAATTACAATTTAAAAATTGTATACCTCACTGAATGAAAATCACTGGGATCATTTTACATACGGTAACATGAGGCAATAATGACCCATACCCGATCCTTAATAAGGTCAGTATCAGGTCCAATCAAGTAAATCAGATCGGTGCATCCCTAATCTTAGTTTTGAATAAGGTCATGAATGAATACTTATGTAATCAGTAATTTTCTGTTTTGTTTTATTCGGATTAAATTGCAACAATCCCAAGCGTGGATCAATGAATGTGTAAATCCAAGCTCAAGATAGTTTCCTGATATATTTCTATAACATTTGTTAACTTTATCTTTTGCATAGTAGATTCTGTGCATTATTTTACATTGGATTATGCACAAATTTTCATTGACTGTGTGTGCATTTTGTCATTCTGTAGTCATATTGTCACAAAATTGCTCCCATTTGGACACTTTTTGAATATTGCCACTAGGGTAGATTTCTCTTGTGCCTTTCATTACTTTCTCTTTATTTTGTGAGTACTGTCCACATTCACAAGCTGCCTTCAGTCAGTGTGCAGCTTGGTGGTAGTCGCTTTGTCACCAGGCTGACAGACATACAGCTTCGAGCTGGCCACTTGGCACAGGATGTGATGCAGCAAACGGTACATCTGCAGCATTGGCCAGAGTCGGAGCAGGTATTCACAGCGTAGTGCATAGCAACGCAATGTAGCGTCCTCTCTTTCACTCAGAATTGATATAGTCAATGTTATTTTGGATTTTAATCTACTGCTGCGTAGGACAAAAGCTCTGTATGAAGCCATGGCTGACAGTACTTGAACTTTTTTTTTCTTTTTTTTTGCATTCAGACTGGTCGTAGTGAGGCATGGTTTCCTTTCAACATCCTGTCAGCCAAGCTCTTTACACAGGCTGACAAGCTGGTCAGAAATGAGAACTGAGAATTGTCTTCACTTTTTTGAAGTTACTTCTTCTTTCTCAAAATCACAAGAATGAAGGCTTAAGTGTAAACGTAACCCCTGACTTCCAACCTCCAGTCTTTGAACAGAAGCCCTGAAGATAGAATAGAAGACCAGAATAACTGGTTTAACTGGCATGAGCAGTGATGCCGCTAACGCTCAAGTATCAAGTACCATTTAACACTGGTATAGCTGTGAAGTCTGCAGGCAGTTTATTGGCAGATTATTGTCATGGTTTCAAAATAAATATCAAACATGGTTTTAACTTTATCTTTTTGAGATCAGATTTACACTGTAAATCCTGTTAACTATCTGACAAGAACAAGTGTCTGTCATGCAGAGAAATGATTCAAGAGTTGCTTGTACAGAATGAAATGATTAATGATCTCAAAGAATAATTTCTCAGTGTTTCTGCAGCAGCGTCACACTGTCCTGTTATTCATGATTTATGAGCAGAAGTTTGATTTATTCCGTTCTATTTCATAACTTTTTTTTTGCTTGTTGTCGATCAGCAGATAAAAGGATTGTGAATAGATAACGTTTGATTTCATCAGCCATGTTATACATATCATTTCTAATTCCTGCAGTTTGTTATACTGGGTACAGTTAGTATTAAGTTGTGGCAATATGCTCTTGGTATTGCCTTGAGTAGCACATTCGGGTTTCATATTGTTTGCATAAGTCACATTCAGTCACATGCAGGGCTGCCAACTCTTGTATAATGAGCTGAGATGAACAGAACAGATCTTGTACACTCATGCCACACCTGCCTTTTCCCACGATAACTTTTTGTCTTTGCTTTCCAAGCTCAGACGGGCTACAAGAGACGGTGCTCTAACAGTCATTTCCTGTGTCTGTGTCATGGTTTTGCCACTGCCCTGCCGGTCTTGAGTCTATTCACTTCAATGGGAGAAGTGAACGTGAGCACAGATTATGAGCAACTCTTTCACCCCATAGTCACTGAAGTAAATATTTTACCCACTTTCTGACACTAATACAGCATTTTCAGACAAACAAATCAGGAGAAAATTAGCTTTGTTTTAGACCTTACTCTGTCTCAGTAGCACAGTAGTGAGATCTAGCCAAGCTGTTTCTTCCAACGTTGCTCTGTAACAGTATTAGGCATATTAGGCTAGCAGATAAAAATGAGCAGCAAAACAAGGTGCAAGATTAAATTTTAACTGTGTCTAATGCTGTTTTGATTTGTTCACAACCCAATCTGCTTTCATCCATTCACACGATGCTCACAACACTCCCAGCACTTCTGACTATGCCCACAGGAAGCGTATAATATTTCCTCCTAATGCGTCATCTTCTGTTATAGAGCATCTTTGGTGTTGGAACTGTTTGTGCATTTGCAGTTACATTAGTCAACAATGGTTTAATAGTAAGCAGATAAGCACTTCCATCACTGAACTTATCTCTATGAGCGAGAAATCCCACACAAATGTAACATGCTTCCACGTGTTGTCTTTTTCATGTCTGTCTGTGTGTGTGTGTGTCATGTTAACTTTGGCCGGTATGTCATGGTCATTTGTCTAATTCTTTTTTTTTTTAGGTTGTTGGGTGTTACTCAGGGTTAACATTAGTGGCAAGCAATCACCTCCCACCCCACCCTCCCAGGGAAAAAAAACTCACTTCAAGCTGAAAGTCAAAAGTTGGCAGCCCTGGTCACATGATAGGTGATAGAAGGAAAAAGCCCTAGGTAAATGATTAGGTGAGTTATCTCTTGAATGGCCTGTTATCAGCTCTGCGGTGTCATTCTACTGAAAAAGTAACGTGATCCGACTGATAAGGCCACATGCATTGAGTCAACACATCACAACTTGATCTACTTTGTGTTTTGCCTGCTGCGATGTTTGTCACAGATTTGGGACTAGACACATTAGTCAATTAATTTATTACTCGTTAAACAGAAAATTATTTATTGGTTTCAGCTTCTCAAATAAAAAAATATAATTAAAAAAAAAGAAAAAGAAACTATGCAAATGTCTGAAAACTGACCATGGAGGACTGCATTACACAGAAAGAAACAGATTGAGAAAATGTGTTTTCAGTGCCCAGATAAATGACTACTAGGTATGTCTTATCTTATAGAATATTTGTCATTTGCCACTCTGTTCTGTGCTTCCTGCGTGTAGTTGATCAATGGCATCTGGTAAAAATAACCTTGCATCATGTAAGGCACTTGCCTCACATGATGCAGACAACTTTGAGCATTTCCTCAAATGCTGGTGTGTCCAAGACAAGACTTAACTTCCCTCCAAGCTACAGTGTTGACTTCCTTTTTACAATCAGTCTTTATTTCACTCACATTCATTTTAGATTCACATCTTCAGTCTCCACATGGGGAACACCTCACATCAACTTTAGGCAGGAAGTTGGTCACACAATTGTAATTCCCCCTTTTGTCTTGTTTCATTTCTGTTCCGTCTGTGCAGGTGGACTGGTGTTGAGGAGCGTGTTTAACAGGACTGCAGACATCATGGTGAACATCCCAGAATATTATGCAGGGAAAAATGTGCTGATCACTGGAGCAACAGGCTTCATGGGCAAGGTACAGTAGTAGTTGAATAGGCAAGCAGTGTGAGTGAGATGCAGACAAATGAATAATGAACTGTACTTAAGATAAGATAAGATAAGATAAACCTTTATTCGTCCCACAGTGGGGAAATTTCTTCCTGTCTTTAACGATTAGAATTCACATGTTTATGCTGACTCAAGGGTCAGCAGGGCTCATGCTGTGTTTGTGTTCATGTTTATGCTGTGAAGGCATGACAAAGAACATTCTTAGTTTATCAGCAGATACAGGAAATCATTTTTTGCTGAAAATGATTTGATATACGTAGCAAGGATTCACATGGCTGTCCTTTTACTTCCTTCTGCTACCAAACGGAACAGCCTATTGTTTGATTTTCATGTAGTTCAGTGTGTCTGTTCATGTAGTGGAGGAACACGCATTCTTGATACAACACGTTAGTTTACACTTCTGCAATGAACTAAAGGAGGAGATCACAATTACAAGCAGTGTGCAGTGCCTTAACTGAACAGTCCAAAGAGGGAAAGATGATTTTAAAAACTGTATTTGCTCATTATTAAAGGTGCTGCTGGAGAAGCTGCTGAGGTCCTGCCCTGGAGTCAAAGCTGTCTATGTGATGGTCAGGTCAAAAGCTGGTCAGAGCCCACAGGCCCGCATCGCTGATATGATCAACTGCAAGGTGAGAAGTGGGCTAAAAGATTGGGCTGATGTGATCTGATGGGTGTGAGTGAGAAGCCTGTTGCACCAGCTATGTGTACGTCTGAGTATAGTGCAGGGTTTTTGCTGTAACTTAGTTTGCAGGTTGCACCACACAAGCTGGTTCCAACATGGAGTTAAGGTGCCTTAAAATTGACACCTCCTCCGTATTGTGTAGTAGTGTCTTTCTGTCCCGTATTATCCTGAGGATGCACTGAATGAAACGTCACTTTCTGCTTCCATTGCAATCTGTTAGGTTAAGATGTGACGCAAGTAGAGGTTTATTTAACTAGTTACAACTTAACAGTTAGCGTTGACTTTACATTTGAAACTTCCGATCGTTCAGCTGGTGCAACAGGCCGCTGATTTAAAGAGACTGTAGGTTGGCAAGGCTTACATCGTCAGACAAGAGGAGGTATCAGGAAGGAGGAATATAGAGAGCTGGGATCTGTTGCAGG
This sequence comes from Holacanthus passer, assembly GCA_025331565.1. Classification (NCBI taxonomy): domain Eukaryota; kingdom Metazoa; phylum Chordata; class Actinopteri; family Pomacanthidae; genus Holacanthus; species Holacanthus passer. The sequence goes on from JAFREQ010000180.1 coordinate 27,218, forward strand.
AGGAATGGATGAAAAGTAGGACACTCAGCCACTGACACAACCAACAGTAAGCAAGGGAATGGAAGCTTTTATTCAACTGCACACTCAATAACAGTCCAATTATTTACACTTCACAATTTCTAACTGTGCTTTCAGTTTACTATGTGTCTAAGTTCATGTCTAACCTGGACATCGTTTTGACTTCATTTCCTCAATCAGTTGTTTGAAAGATTGCAAGATGAGCAGCCGGACTTCGCAGAGAAGATCATAGCAGTGAACAGTGACCTCACACAGCCAGAACTGGATCTGAGCAAAGAGGATCAGAGCATCCTGGCTGAAAACATTAACATCGTTTTCCACTGTGCCGCCACCATCCGCTTTAATGAGCCACTCAAGTGAGTTGTATAGTTGTATTTGCTCTATTTCTATTGGTCTTAATTTCTTGATGAATTTCTTGGAAATATGTACAGTTCTTTTACTGCCTTTTCTCTCTGGTAGCACTTAGATGTTAACCACGGTTATCAATGTATCTCTTTCTGATTTTGTAAGATTGGTAATGGTCCGTAGTATGTTGTGTTTACTCAGTCAAATAAATGATAAACAGGTAGGAGACAGCATGTTGGTGTGGACAGATTGTGCCCACTGTTTGCAGAACCTGACACCTGAGACACCTCCCTCAACAATTCACTTTTCTGGAAATTGTCAAATGCCTAGCCCTTCTGTGCAGCACATCGTTGGGTTGCCAGATCCAGTCAGTAACAACAGGTTTGTGTATGGGCCTCTATACTGGCATGGTAGTACCAACTCTGGCAACCTCACTGTGACGAGAAGACTGCGAACAGTCACTGCCCCGAGCTGTTCTCCGTGAAATAGTTCCACTGTGTTACTATTTACATTTCGGTTCCCGTATGTAGTAATAAACTGAATATAACAAATGAGATATATTATGTTACTTAGTAAGCTCTAGAGGTGCAGGTAGAAGCTTGGCTAACCATATCCCAGCTTGAAAAATGAGATTGGTATCTGTCTTTTCATCTCATATTTTGACCTGTCAAATGCCAAAACATTGTCTTTAGTCCCAAATTGCAAATACAAAAATACTGTAACAGAAGCAAAATAACCTGCACACTGTACACAGGTACTTACCATATTTGCTCAGTTAATTTCATCCAGTCAATACATGTTAAATTTTATTGTCTATTCCTTCTCCCCCTCTCAGAGACGCAATGCAGTTGAATGTCCTGGCCACCCAGAAGATGCTGGCACTGGCCCACAGGATGAAGCACCTGCAGATCTTTATTCATATCTCCACAGCCTACGCCAACTGTGATCGAGAGCTCATTGAGGAAGTCGTGTACCCTCCCCCCATAGACTACCGCAGACTCATTGATTCTCTGGAGTAAGTTTAACTGGGCTGTTTTTAGCTACTTCACAGTCAACAAAGTGGTCGTGGTGGTGTTTGATTTGGGATGGCCTTGTCTATGAATATAGATTGGTGATGGCCTCTTTTGTCATTATCATACAGTGGTATGCGATCATGGTTAAGGTTTTTAAAAGGATTCTTTATTTCTTCAGATTACTATATGCATAAAAAGCAAGTAGAAAGGTATTATTCAGATTAATGTCAGTAAAGCACTGAGCATGCCAGCTTAGCCATGGCTGTAGAGTAAATGGCTGCTTAGTAGCACTAATGTTGTAGAGGCTGCCAGTCTCAGCTGCTGAGCTAGATTAGTAAAGCATTAGAAGGCTGCAGAGTGAGCAGAGATTAGTGGGATGATTCTCAGGGATAGTTTGTATGGTAACGCCAAGCTTTTGAGGGAACTTCGATGGATGTGTGCAGAGAAACAACATGCTGGGTTTGACTGGAATTTAAACAAAATTGATCTTTTGGAGGGAGATACAGACCTAACTGATGCAGGGTTGCTTGGTCGTAAGCGAAACTAGTACTTTGTGGACTGAAATGTGTTCTTTAAGATTTACATTCAGGGCGGTTCAGTTTAACTATGTTTGCATGTCTGTAGATTCTATGTGTAATCACGTATAAACTTCATATTATTCAGTGGTAACTCAGTCTGCCATTAATTCAGTTCATTTAATCTTGTTTGTTGTTGTTTTAAATATTTGATATATTATTAATTAGCCGAGCCAAGATTCAAGAGAAAGTAAGTTCATACAAGACAAACATGTACCTTTTCTCTCCAGTTGCTTGAGTTGATGAGAATTCTTACCAAACTGGCATACAAACTGAACACAAACACACGTACACATGCCCTTTGTAATACGATTAAGATTACTGTATTGACACCAAGACTTTTTAAACATGCAAAGTTACAGATATTTTGATCCAAGGGTAAAGACTTTGGATTGTTTCATGTTTTCAAGTGTCATTTCAAGTAGATGGTACAATTAATAATTCTCATCAACATGAACTCAGATAAAAGGACCAACAAACCACAACTGTCATTGGTCCCTGCGTCCCATTTTGAGTCTGGCAGAACATGGCTGCTCTTTTGGAAACACTGTCAGTTGTTTTGTTGAGTTTGGTGATGCATTGACTTTTCCTCTAGTGCCAATATGAGATTGACATTTGTGGTTTTGAGTTTTGAGAACAGCTATTGGATGAATTGGCATGACATTTGGTACTCACATTCATGTCCCTCTGAGGATTAACTGACGGTGACTTCAGTGATCCCTGATTCTTCATTCTCTTTAATTTGCCCAAACCTTTGATTTAGTCTTGACTACATGCAAATATAATAACATTCTCATCTGCCTGTGTTTATTACTAATTAGCTATGATTGTGAACATTATACCTGCACAACATCAGCATATTTGCGTTGTCATTGTATGTTAGCATGCTGATTGATAGCTAAATGCTGAAGAACATTTAGCTTAAAACTCCACTTTGCCTTAGTACATCCTCACAGAGTGGCTGTAGACTTAGTTTTGTTTATGTTTATTTCACAAGATTGAAGACAAATTTCCATTGGTGTGTCTTGGCACTGTAGGTGGTTAAATAAATGTAACAAATATAAGTGTAATCTTGTCATTTTGTTGTTTTTTGTTTTGTTTTTTTGTCCAGCTGGATGGATGATGAGCTGGTGTCTGCTCTGACTCCCAAGCTGATCGGGGAGCGTCCCAACACCTACACCTACACCAAAGCCTTGGCTGAGTATATGGTGCAGCAGGAGGCTGGAGACCTCAATGTAGCCATCATCAGACCATCCATAGTAGGAGCAAGCTGGAAAGAGCCTTTCCCAGTGAGTGATTCAGTCTATTAGTGTCACATTGCTTTTTCATGATTTGTTTTTTGGTTTAACTTTCAGATAGGGTGAGAATTACTGTTAAAAAATAGAAATTAACTTTACCCCAGATTAATTTTGGATGCTCTGCGAAATGTATCAAGAAAGAGGAAAGAAATACATACAATCACAGCCTTTTCTAGGTTTGTCCCCTTCAAAATCTGTGCAAGTCTGCTGAATAATACAGTTGGATTTTTAATGCATTGAAAAGTGTTAAAGGAGCTGGTCTTCATAACCAGCAGGGAGATTGTTTCAAAAGATCAATAAACAAGAACTTCCTCCACTTTACAGAGTACAGAAAATACAATTTGTCCTTAACAGGGAGCATTCAAGTGGCCATGTTTTCTGTTGTGTGCTGAATAGCACCTATTCCACTGATTTTAAAACTGTAGAGTGGATAAAGTCCATCCATCAGCAGAGATCTGTCCCAGCCATTCCTCAGGACATAATCCAGATTTCAATCACACCCCTTCTGTCTCTTCTCTGAAAGCTCTCTGCTGCTGCCAGCACAGAGTCGTTGGGAGCAGTTGAGCAGTGAACACACTGGTGGTGGGAGTAAGAATGTGAGGAATGTGGAGTAAAGAAGCTCTGCACACCTTTGTGCCTGGCCAATCACTGTGGAGAGCAGAAGAACTGTTGCATTTCTGGTTTCGGAAAGTTGGGGAGATTTGGTGCAGAGACGGCTCCCATCTGAATATCTGAAAGGGACATTTCAGTTTTCAGACTGAACACACGTCTGTGTGTGTCTGTGTGTGTGTCTATCTAACAATCTGATCCCTTGAAAGAATTTAATCATTAAATCCATAAAATATTACAAAAAACAAATACCATCACAAGTAGCCACAGGCTAAAGTGCACTGAAATTGCTTATTTTCATATCAGAAACCAGCATACGTTTGACTTTTTGATAACTAATTGCTGTTTGTTGAGTCATATATTAAGAAAAAGAACCTTTATTTTTTTGTCAATCAGCTAATTGTTTCAGTACTAATTTTATGCTGCCTTTCTATGACTGCTCTTTCAGGGTTGGATTGATAACTTCAATGGACCTAGTGGAATATTCATTGCAGTAAGTACTGAGAGAAAAACTGTTTAAGTGGTCAGAATACACTCTCAAAAACCTCTCTGATCTCTCTTTTTTTTTCTTGTTGTCATCCATTTATAACACAAAGCTGAATCAGGAAACCTTATGTACAAATGAACCAGAATACTGAGACGCATTACCTACTGCAGCTTGAACATTTTTTTTTAAATGACTGACAACTTGTTCCACATGCTCCATTTAATAGACATTTTTAAAATACTTTGAGCCCCAAGGGCAGGTTACCAGCCTGTTTTCTGTTTGAAAAGTTCCCCTTGTGGATGGAATCTTTTTTTTTTTCTGCCTGGAGAATTTACTCACATGGTGTGGTAAAAAGCAGGAGGGATAGGACATGGTGTGTGTAGGGTTGTAAACACAAACTGCAATGCCAGCATTGCTAGTGAGTCCACTAAGTTGTGGATTATACAGCTTTTCGTCAACCATTTCACTGTCATTAACCTCTGTCACTTTCCTTACAGTCACTACAGTCCAGCAGCATCCCTTCTTATCAGCTGCTTGCATTATGTCACAGTGTAGTTTTAAAACAAGATTATTAGCAAGCAATACATTATTTCCTAAGTAAGATGTCGATCCTACCCCCTCTCTCAAACTGGCTAGACCCACTGATTTTCTGTGCTCATGTTCAGGGAACAAAGCGAAGGAGACAGGTCAATTCACAACCAGAAGTGTCTAACTTCGTTGTACATGGAAGCAAGTTTTGGTCCAACAGTGCCATTAATCCAGGACCTAAAGTTAGGATCTGTGTGACCAGCTATTTCATTACTTTACTTCTTGGTAATTTTGTAGTTTGCACTGGCCTATTTTGGATTGTGTTCTGAAGGCTAGGAAACCTGATTAGTTGCATTAATGTTCTTTCTTTCACCCTTTCCAGGCTGGTAAGGGGATCCTGCGTACAATGAGAGCATCAAATGATGCGGTGGCTGACCTGGTGCCTGTGGATGTGGTCATCAACGCCACGCTGGCCGCAGCTTGGTACTCTGGATCACAGATGCTCAACAGGTTGGAGAGACACAAATGCTTGATCATGTTTTCTCACATACATCCTCTGGTCAAGTTGGAATGAAATGTTGATTGTACTTTAAAAGTGAAGTTGAGTGGACTAACTCTGAACTACTTCCTCCTTTTTACAGGCCTAGAAACATTCTGGTTTACAACTGTACAACTGGTGGGATCAATCCGTTTCACTGGGGGGAAGTCGGTATGATGTCTCTTTTTATCTTCCTTAAACACAGCCTCTGTAAAGGCCCCTGACAATGGAAGCTTATAAGGTTTAAGCATGGCATCTAATGACATACTCTGATTGTAATCGGATCCACTGTCTCCCACACCCAAATAATCAAAGAGCTTTTGTTCACCTATTCCTTATGGATCCTGGTTTGCAGCTGGGTCATTATGGAGTTTTCTTAGTGAATCCCACCTTTAAGTCACACATGGTATGGAGGTGATTTTGGACACTTCCCCCAGGCATTTAACAATCACACTTTCACACAGTTCTTTAGAAATGCTACATACACATATTGACTCCTGAACTTCAAAATACAATGACTTGTACGCCATGAGTGAAATTATTGAGTCATGGGTAACATTATTTATCTGAACCACTCATGGTTTCCAAACTGAAATGATCACAGGATAAATGAAAGATTAGATGTTAGATTCAGGATGAAAATGCATTGTGTATAAAAAATGAGTCAGTACATCCTTAAAAGTCACATCAGTTTAAAGTTGTACTGATGCTGTTTTCCTCTGCTATCCTCAAATTGTTATGCAGCTCTGTTTCATTATAGACTGTTGGCTTCAGGGAGTGGGCAGAATAACACCTTACCTTACCAATAATGGGAACACCTTACAATTTAATCTAATCCAATACAATAGCCATAGCAATAAATACTATTGACATTTATTCTTGACCTTGGAAACCACAAGGTATATAGTAATAGCCATTCTGGAGCTTTCAATTAGCTCTTCAGTAGGAGTTTGCCGAGTTTTCATGTTTACAGGTCTAGGGGAGTACTACTGCATATATAGAAAAAGTTGTATAAAACCTTTTGTGTATGAAGTTGCCTCAAGTGATGTCACTTGAGTCAGCATCAGTTGGAGCTGAAGACAACAAGTTTGAAAAACCTAGCCTGCTGCTCATCTCTGCTTGAGACTAGTGGCTCCAGGCAACATTAGAAGCTATACACCCAATGAGGCACCCTGAGGTTCAAAGTTGATTTTTGACTATGGCAACTGTAGTTGACAAAACATCAAAAAAATGGAAACTGGAACATCTACAATGTCATGACTTCAGTTAGGTTTAGGATTAACCCTAACCCCACCTCCATCAGCTGAAGATCATGTGACACAATCAAAAGCTCCAGAACAGTTACCGATAGGCCAAGTTGGTGAAATTGTTTTGCCAAATGATTACTGCCTTTGTGAAACTCAAGTGTTAATGAAAACATCAGCACTATTGATTGAACACAATAGACATTTTAAGCCACAGTGATAGTTGAATTGGATTTGCATGATGTTCTCAGTTGTTTGGTTTGTTTATCTCTTGTGAGGTACACAGTTATAGTCTTGCCTTTTGATAGTTTTAAGCACTCAAGGGAAATATAATAGTGTTTGGCTTAGCTGCAGCAAATCAACGTAAAGTACATGAGTACGTTACATGAGCTTATCGGATGAGGTCGCTTCAAGATGTTTTTTGACATGTTTGAAGGAGCAGGACCAAAACTTTCAGTCAGTTATGAAGAACCAAAAAATGTATTTAACTGCTAATTGATTACTTATGTTGAACAACCTTCTGTTTCTTAGAGTACCATGTAATATCCACATTCAAGAGGAACCCCCTTGAGCAGGCCTTCCGTCGGCCCAATGTTAATCTCACATCCAATCACCTAATCAATCAGTACTGGATCACTGTGAGCCACAAGGCTCCGGCCTTCCTCTATGATCTGTACCTTAGGCTGATTGGACGAGAGCCCAGGTAACCTCATCATCGCCGACTCGGACGTGCCGCACCTCCTGCTGTTTTAACGCCAAAACCCCCGTCACACACATGCACACATCTCTGCTGCTTTAGTCCTTTCCCTTTTCTATTAGTGTAGTAGCCTAACGTCATAGCTGTGATGCTAATGTATTACATTATGCTTGGGTGCTGTTTTGTTGGGAGTTGAAGAATGCATAATCCAGCTGCTCTCCTGCACATGCAGGGGGTTTTGATGGGTTCTGCATTCTTTACATCAGCTCCTTGCAATGTTAGTATTCTCAGTTGGGTTCCCAAAATTTAAGCACTAAGGTCATCTCAGTCCAGCAGATAAATGGACTAAGGTGGACTTCAGTCTGAAGATATATTTGGGAACCCAACCCAGGTGTTGGCCCTTTGAAAAACCTCTGCTAGCTGCTGAATTGCCACAACAGTGTTAAGTGAACTGGATCGGTTGCCTTTAAAAGCCACATACCTAAAGATCCACAGCCCTTCAGATGTCAAAGTGCTAATGACAGGCTGGCAGTGGTCAAGGTTGGGCCAGCATCTTGCCTAGTATCATTGGTAGTAGGAAACGCACATTCTTCCTCATCTCGTCCTCTCTGTGTCCTCCTTGTCCTGTCATGTGTATTTCTCTTCTACAGAGTACTGTATAAACATGACCTTCAAGACCAATCCCTTAGAGCAGGCCTTCAGAAGGCCCAATGTCAATCTGCGCTCCAACCCCTTTACTAATCAGTACTGGACCACTGTCAGCCACACGCTGCCAGCCCTGCTCTATGACGGTTATCTCATGCTGACAGGCCGCAAGCCCCGGTAAGGTTGCAACTGCCCCCCCCATTTCCCCACTCTTTTCCCCCCTTGCCAGTCAGCTTCCACCTTTCCTACAAATCCACTCTCCCCTGCTGTTTTTTTTTGTTTTGTTTTTTCACTGACTGGTTATGTGGGATGGTGGGAAGAAGGATAGGTCCGGGGTAGAAATAACAAAATGTGTGCTGTGTCCATGTGTCCACAACACGATATGACTTTTATCAGAGCATGTTTTCAGCTTTGCTCTGTTTTTGGCAAAGTGTTTTTTAAAACAACTTTTTATTCAAAGAAGACTTTTGTTTTTGTGAGCCATGCTGTGAACATGACATCCATTATTGTCATCCCCTAACTTTCAAACAATCATGGAAAATCCTGTGCACCATGAGTCTTCTTGGTCATTTAAAAACATTGTGTCCAGTCTGGAGACAGATCATGTCCCACTGAATACAACCCCTGCATTTTGAGTGATCAATATCCATTTATGTGTTTTCACTTTTCTACAAGCCAAAGGTATTTCAGACATTAAATGTTATGCAGTGCCATGCATTCCTCCACAATACAGCAGTCTTCTATGCTGAGTTTCACATGGTGTTTAGCTGTCTGAAATGAATTTGGCTTAGTAGCAAACTCACATTCTTTTGGCATGATCTGATCTTAGTTGGGTATGTCGCCAGCTGTAAATAGTAATTATCCTTCAATGTGCTGATCAACCGTTTATGTTTGTCACACCCTCTGAATCATCTGCCTACACTGGAGGAATCTGAGTCATCTCAATCTGCCTCGATTAGTGTAAATGTTTCAAATTGCAGCATTTCATCCAAAATATCACAGGCCTATCATTGGATTATGGCCTTTTTTATTCATAACAAATTGAAATACATAGTTGCAGCCATGCAAATCAAGTGATATTACATATATACTTAAGCTTACTGAAAAACAAAAAATGTGCAAATTGAAGACTCAGAGACCCTCTTTTAACTCCCACAATAATTGGCACTGCTCTTTTAACATTCTCACCTTAGTTAGCACGGCACTTTAACTGGTTTTGAATGATCATCACTTAAATTATGATCGCCTGAATCTGAACTAACACAGAAATTAGAGTACATTAACTGGATTCACTTGTGTTAACAGGAGGACACACTGTTGTATAGAGAATAGTTTTGTTGCCACACCTTGGCAACAAAACTGTGTTGAGTTTTATTTGGGTACATTTTAAACATGTATGAATGTGTCTGTCCTCCTGGCCTGCATATAGCTTAAAATCCAGTTAGTTCTGATTTGTCACTGCCCCAGGAGAGACTAGTTACAATGTTATGATATGTACCTCTCTTGAGTATCTGAAAAATTCGTGAAATGAAAATCATCATAATTTGAAAATTTCTGAACCTGATCCATTGAACATTCATGGTGTAAACAACTTGTCATTTTTATGATATTGATATTGAACACCTTGCTGCTTTTTAAAATCTCCTAAAACTGAAATCACATTGTTTTTCTACAATGAAAACCATATATTTCCCATTTTCAGTTTTTCACCTAAACTGAATGATTAAAAGAATAGTCTAGCATTTTGGGAAACATGCATATTCACTTTTGGGCAGAGAGTTAGAGAAGATTAATGCCACTCTCATATCTCTGTGGTAAATCTGAAGTTACAACCAGCAGCTGTTTATCTTAGCTCAGCATGAAGACTGGAAATGGGGGAAATGGGTAGCTTGGCTCTGTCCAAAGGTAACAAAGTCCACCTACAGTACCAGCACCTCACATGTAATATCTCATTTGTTTAAAAGAGAAAAAGATTAAAAGAGTAAAAGATTGAAAGTTTTAAAAAGTTAATGCTCCCAGCAAAAATATAGTTGGCACATAATCCCCCATAAAAAGACAAGTTTTCCTTGCATCCTTGCATCATTGCATCATTCCCACAAATTTGAGCTATTTTTTCTTAGCTCCCGAAAAGTTGACGTTTTGGAGATGTATGGTTTTCACAGGACAGTGATTCAAGCTGTAGGCACAAGTTTTGATCATTCAAGGTCAAGAGGTGTACAAACATAGCACTGTACAGCTCAAATCACCACCTGCATATATTACAATTATTAAAATCCAAAGCTGTTTAACCTACATAAAACCTTTCTGACAAAGGCACTTGTTACTCTAACTGTGATTTTATTTTGGTTAAACTTCTGCCTCTTCTCTCCCCTCTTCCAACAACATGGAACCTTGTCCTACTCTTCATTCATTAATCGTCCCTCTTTCTCCTGTATTTCCTGCCCATCCAATCTTTCCTTTTCCTACCACCTCTCTGCTCTGCTTCCTTAATTTGCCACGCTGCTCCTTCTGCTACTCTTCCTGCATTATCCCTCTTCTTTGTTTTGCCAATCATCTTCTTTCTGGCCCTTCACTACCATCACCTTTTTACCCATTCCAATATCCTTCTTTCCTCATCTTCTTCCACCTAATTGCTTCTTCACTTCCCTTTTCATTTTGCCTTTACCACTCATTTATCATAGGATGATGAAGACAATCACTCGCCTCCACAAAGCCATGATGGTCCTGGAGTATTTCACCAGTCACTCCTGGGTGTGGAACACTGACAATGTAGCCATGCTGATGTCCCAGATGAGCCCCAAGGATAAGAAGGTGGGGAGGACACAGATGACTCAGATCTGGAGTTATATGGAAAAAATATTGGTCTCTTTCACGTCACTCACACTTCGCCCCTCAATCAACCACGTCCGCCTCCACCACACAACACAGACCTATACAGACTGTGGAGATGGCAGACAGATTTACCACTCACAGTGCGTTAATGTCGTATAGTGGGCAAGAGAGTGAGTCATTCATTCACTGGTGACGTCAGTTTGTAGTGAACAGAGGCATTGTTCAGGCTAACTGTCTGAAGGAATTTGCATTTGTGGAGGGCATGTTGGTGGACTGAAAGTGGAAGACTTGGACTTTTACTTTTTTATGTCCTGTTTACACATTAGATCTATTGTTCCTGTACTATGAGTCCTTCTTCTATTGACAGTAGCATAGCCAACGACAAAATAATCTAATACTTTATATTATATTACTGAGTCTAGAATGAGTTTTAATGCTGGCTTTCTCCCACCAAAAAAGCAACAGGCTGCTGAGTGATTCAGAGCCTTAATTCCCTGGGTGCTGACTGAAAGGCAGTCGCTACCTCTGAGGCTGCCAACAGTTACTCCACCTCACTGTTCACTGATCCAACCACAAGCCATGTATCACTGTGCCTTCCTCATCTCTCAGCCAATGATCAAACTTTATTCTCCTCTAATAGTGGAAGGCACCACTGGGGGTTAAGTTAGGCCAAAGCCAGCTGGAGCTCAGCTCTGCCTCTGCAGGCCTCAGTGCTGTCTCCTCCCTGTGATAACTTTGAATTCTCTTTTATTAGATAGATATTCATGCAGACATCTATTAAAGCAATTAAAATTCTTCAATTTTTATTAGGCAAACAAACTCCTCATTAATCCCTCCTAATCTGCTGACTGAATTGGCTGAATTCCATTTACCTCCTGACACTTAGTTGAGATGTACGTGTACATTTTTTACAGATGTTCATGGTTCCCAGATGTTGTATTGTGCTGAGTTTATTGACACACTGACTTTTCCTCTAGTGCCACCATGACCATGACATTTGTGGTTTTGAGTGAAATATCTCAAATATTGGATGGGTTGGCATGGCATTTGGTATTAACATTCATGTCCCCCTCAGTATGAACTATAGTCACTTTGGTGATGCCCTGACTCTTCATCTAGGGTCACCATTAGGTCACAATTTAAATTTTTTCCCAAAACTTTATGTGTGCCTGACTACGTGCAAAACTAATAGCATTCCCATCTGCCTCAGCTGTGTTTATTGCTAATTAGCAAATGTTAGCATGAAGTTATGATTGTGAACAGAACAGATATAATGGCAGGCCACTATTATGTTCTCATCCAGTTACACTTATGTTGGTGTGCATGTCAGCAGATGGACTAATAGAAAACTGTACACAGATGTTTTATAGGCTCTGTAGAGGATGATTTTTAGACACAGTTGTTGCATGGCTCTATATGATGGCCAGGTCAGGTTGAAATATCTCAGCCTTTAGATGCATTGCAATGACATTCATGGTTCCCAGAGACATGCGGCCTACAGACTTAAGCCATCATCTGTTTTTTCCTCTAGCACCACCTGCAGGTCAGGGTTTCTCCTGTGAATTGGCTTTAGTGGATAGGTTGGCAAAATATGTTGTACAGATATTCGTGGTTCCCGGAGGATGAATTTAGCTGACTTCCCCTGATTTTTTTTTTTTTTTTCCTCTAGTGACACCATGAGTTTAACATTTTTTATAAATATCTGTGCAACTGAAAATTTGCATCATTAGGTGAAAATTCTGATCTTTCCTAATTTTGAAATGATGACATAAGACATAAGTTTTTTTTTTTTATAAATACTACTAAATGTTTTTACCTATATACATACGGTATCTTTGTCACAACTCTCAAACACTTAACATGCATTGAGGAATGATTACTATGTTTGCCAATAATAATTTTTAACACAAACACATTTGTGTTTGTTCTTTTTCTTTTTTTTTAACACACTTGCATTTATTGAGACCAAATCAAGAAAATTTTGTAAAGATCAGATCAGATCTTAGATAATAAATGTCATTGTTGAGGTCTACACTTCTTGACTGGAATGTTGACCCTTTAAAGTTCGTGAAGCTTACTGATGCTTACCATGTTTCTTGTGGGTTTTTGTTTTGTTTTTTGTTTTTTTTCTGTGCTGTAGGTGTTTAATTTTGATGTGCATCAGCTACACTGGGCAGAGTACATGGAAAGTTACTGTATGGGCACCAAAAAATACGTCCTCAATGAAGAGCTGTCGGGTCTGCCTGCTGCACGCAAACACCTCAACAAGTAAGAGTCTATGGAATCAAAGCTGCAATTCTGCCAACATATACAGACACAGGAAGAAATGCTGTCTGTGATGAGCTCTTATAGGCAGCTGTGGGTGGCTTTTATTTCATCGAGGTCACCATACAGTACATCTCTGCATTAACACTCAAATATCCTTTTGATTTGAGATTTTTATCCTTCCATTAACAACTGATGTCTTTTACATTTGTCTTGAATGTGAGGGGGGGGGGTTCCCAGCCAGATTGTTCTTCAGATTATCATACTGAGTGGATAGGGCAGTCACAAAGGCGGTAATCCTCTCAGCTTTAACAAAGCTCATGTGAATAATTCAGCATGCAAAAATGTTCAAGGAATTAATAGGAACAAGCATGAATTAAAAATGGAGCATCTAACATCTGTGTAAAAAGAGAACAGGACTTGGGATGTTATTTGTGTTTGTGTGTTCAGAATAAGCTGTTATTTTTCTTTCACATTTCATATTTTCACCCTGGCAAAACCTAAAATTGGAGTCCTCTTTTTGAAGTCAGTGAATTGTCTCATTTGTGTGTCTGTTCCCAGGCTGAGGAACATCCGCTATTCCTTCAACACCATCCTCGTGGTGCTCATCTGGCGCATCTTCATTGCCCGATCCCAGATGGCCAGAAACATCTGGTACTTTGTGGTGAACCTCTGCTTCAAATTCCTCTCCTACTTCAGAGCTTCCTCCACCATGAGATAATGAGCCTGGGACAGGGTGGCAGGTGGTGAGGCAGAAGGGCAAAGAAATGAGGAAACACTGGCTGTGGATGATGAGAGGTGCCTGAGCTTGAAGCCCTTACAATGGTACCATGCTGTCTGTCTCTGTCCCCATGTTTGCCCTGACACTCGAGAATTAAATGGAACCATTAAACCCATGAACACAGACAGAGCCACTGGAAGATCCTGGAGTCCACAGCCGTCTAAATGTTGCATATCTTTGATCTATCTAGCATTTCATAAAACACAGAGGGCATGGATTTCTCTCACAATGTACAACACTCAGACTGACACTGCTTGGACTATTTAAGGAAGGAGGACCACACGCCCTCATTCTGTTCATTTCAAGTCAATCCGGTCCTCCTCCTCTGGTGCCAGACTCACTCCTGCGGTCTTTTAAGCTCTGGTGCACCCAAACCTGCTCCATCTCGTCTGTCTGCTGGCCTGGCTGCCTGCCTGCAAAACAAAGCTATGCATTGGATGATGCTCTGCTGCAAAAATCCTCGGCTGGTTTTGAGTCAGTTCAGGCTTCCTCTTCTGTATATGTAATCTTTCACTGAAGAATAACTGCGCCAACTGCTGTGTAAGTTACTGTCACCTTATAATAACATAATTGCAATTTTTTTTGTTTTCCTTTGTTCCTCCCATGAGGTTTGTGTGTGGGTCTTGTCAATTTTCTGCTAGTAAGGCCTATTGAAATGTCTTAAAAACAAGTTACAAAAATGTATAATGAGCAGGGTTTTCATCTGCAAAGCAAAAGCTACGCTCTGGGGCATTGGAGCTGGTTTTGCACATTTGGTTGGAGGCAGGTGAAGGATGATTCTACACTGACTCAGTGAAGGCTTGTTCAGAGACAGACTGGCCTTGGAATCATTGTTTAAACTCTGTCTTGCCCTCCATAACCCCATCTCCAAGACCAAAGCCATTTCAATCAATGTTTATGACAGTTGCACTGACAGCTTGGTATAAAGACAGAGTTGACATTGCAGGGGCTTGAGGTAGGGGCTCGCTTGTACTGACCCACAGCCCACCGGAAGTTGTCATTGGCTGTCTTTCACTCTTTCTGCTTGGCAGAGAGACACGCTCAACAACAATGCACTCTCTCCTGTATGTCCCCAGTGAACTGCAGTGGCTAGTTACAACCAAGCACAATGTAGATTGTAATACGATGGCTTTATCCAGTGCCTACAAACGAATCATTCTTGCATCAGCAGATCTTGCAAGTCAAGCTCTTTCTTCTACAGGTTCCTTTTTTTTGTCATGTCTGACAGTTATTTGTAATGGTCTTAAAGCTATTTTTGCCAAAATACCTCTTAGCTAACAGACTCGTAGCTCAGAAGAGGATGAGACACGTGGAGTTGAGAGGAGAAATATTGTCACGTTAGGCTTGAGAATTCAAATGCTTTGAGTTCTAGTTGACATATTGAGTCATGATGTGAAGTGTAGGCGATGACTCTTATTCATTGGTCTTTATTAGTACACTACTTTTCAGGTAGCTCTGAGTGTAGCTCACCATCTTTTGTGAAAGGTTTTGTTACTTGGCTTCAGTCATTATCCTCTAAGTCTATGTTTAAGTAACTTTTATAGGTCATATTTGTCATGTTATGTGTTCCTTTACTATCTTCTTGTCTTACTATCTTAGATGCTTCTGTAAATACACGTATGCAGAATGTGTCATGTGCTCATGCTGTTTATAATCTGCTGTTAACTCTTGGGCCATTCTGTTGCCTTCGTCATTCTGTGTTGTTACATAAGAAATTTGCCTTTTTAGACAAAATGTTGGCTTCTTACAGAATTGGCAGCATGAGCTAAGACTGCATTTTTGCATCAAATTTCTCTGGATTTGCATAGGAATTAACCCTAATTTGCCATATTAAGTCTTCAGTTAACATGCCTGAGGTTTACCTGTGCATTTTGTAATATTTGTCTTGTCTGTTACCTGTTTCTCGAGCACACTGTGTCAGAAGAAGCAGGCTGTGACTGTGTGCTGATCTTTGATTGTGCTTGCATGCGTCTTCTCAGAGTGTCTTAGGCCATAACAGCTTCAAAACCCTACATGTATGTCCTGTGAATGTCCTGGATTCATTAAGGAATGTGATTTTTGTCTTTTTCACTCTCACAGCATGAGCCGTTTTTCATAGGATCATGTGACTTGATGGAAAGATACACCCTTTTGGAGAGACATGTGCAAGTGTGAATCGTGCCTGAACTTTTTTCAATATTCTAACAATGTGAAAAGAGAGCAATCAGATCTATGTTTTCTAATTATTTTGTGTACAGCTCTATTTAGGTAGAATTCAAAATATAACAAAACAGATGTATTTTTATGCTAACGACATTGCGTGGCTATTTTACTGACAAAAAGCTTATTGAACCAACTTCTGCTGCTGTAAATAATACTTAAAAAAGTAAATGTGTAAACATAAAGAGTATGTTCAGATTTGAATTTAAGTGTAATAAGTTGCTTGTCATTTGACTTTACTGTATATGTACGTTTTCTCTCTCTGAATGTAATAGAATAACAGCCTGACTTCTTTGCACAGCCAGAATCTTCCTCCTGAAACAAATTAACAATAATGTAATTGCCTGTAATTTTAATATTAAGCAAGTGTTTGTTTACTGGAGTGCAGTGCGATCTTTTTTTGCTGTCGTAACTCCATTTCCTTGTGATGGTGCGAGTGAGTAGGTCAGTTTTGTGATGGTGAATGGCTGTCATGTTTGTTTAGCTTGTTTTTGTGATTCGATAAGTGAGAATGATAAACGGGTCCTTTTCATGTTCTCACTGTTGATGTCAGGAACTACTGATTCATACCAATGGCTTGTGCATCAAACAGGGCATTATACACGAGTAACATCAGCATTAACTCCACTTGGAGCAAATCCTAAATAGAGTCGCATTGATCAGTTATTCAAATCACTAAAAGACACAGTTTTAAATCTCTACATGTATTTCTAACATGAAATATTCTTGAATAATGCACAAGAATCCAAATTAAAGGAGCAGTTCAGCATTTTGGGAAATACTCACTCTCTTGCCAAGAATGAGATGAGAACATTGATACCACTCATGTCTGTAGATATTAAGCTACAGCCAGCATTTAAGACTGGAAACCGGAGGTAGGCTGGTAACAAGATGTGCCTACAAGCACCTCTAAAGCACACTAATTAACTGTTTCTTAGTGAGGAGAGGACATCTTCCTGGAGTTTCCAGTGGTTTCCTGTCAACCTCATGGTGACAAGAAGCCTCCCTGTAACACTGCAGCATGTCGTTTACGCTTGGGTTTTGTATGGATTAAACAAGGAGATGCAACATGTTCATTAGTGAGCTTGAGAGGTGCTGACAGGTGGATTTTAATACCTTGTGTACAGAGCCAGGGTACCTGTTTCTAATCTTTGTGCTGAGCTAAACTAACAGGTTGTTGGCTCCGACCACACATTTATTATAAAGAAATGAGTGATATCAAGTTTCTCATCTAATTTGTGAAAAGAAAGTAAATTAGCATATTTCCCCAGAGTCAAACTATTCATTTTAAAGTTAGGAAAAAGTGTGTGGTTGTGGTTGGATCAGATTTGACTGACACTGGCCTGACCTGTCATCAGATCTTGATTGAGATGATGCTAAATCCAGTTTGGTGCAGAGAAATGCATGACATCCAGTGAGAATTGAAATGCAGAAATCTCATGAAGTAACTGAAACTCTTGTAACTTTGACAGAAAATGTGGTCGTGTTGAACCCTATGTCTCAGTAAAAAAGCTGATTGAAAAAACGGGGCCTTTTAGGAAACTAGTCATTTTGAATAATGGATAGCAGCTTTTGGAACTCTCATTTGGATTTGGCACTTAAAGTGGTTTATTTAACTAATTCTGCATTTTCTTTAGTTTTCCCATCAGGCTTTTGTAGAACTAAATGCTCTAATCATTATTTAAATAATCTGTTTTCCTGCTAAAGCCTGTGTTGATGCACTGTTGTTTTCATGTAGAAATGTTACCAGTCTTTTTTTTTTTCCTCCTGCTTGTTTCTGATTCTATGGCCTGTGTGTCGATCACTTGCATCAAAGTGGGAGTGGTTATTAAAAAAAAAAAAAAATTCACTTTTCTGGCTTTCATGGAATTCATGGCGCAACAATTATATTTGCTCCTTTTCACATAATCAACACAACATGGGTCCACTTGCTTTGGCTGCACTAGAGCGCTAACAAGTTTTCTTCTGAAGCTGTGATTGCACTCAGATTCAGTTACAGTGTCAATGTTCATTTTTAAATGTGTTGGTGTCATGTGGTTCTTGAGGTGACCGTTTCATTGCTCCTACTTTGAGCAGCATGATGAGCACAGGTCACTGTGTCCACTTTGAGAAGGAGTTCTTGCCACATTCATTGTCAGTGTGAAACTCCAAAAACAATAAATCAATGGGTGCCTTTTGTTTGTAAACCAAAAAAAAGGAATAAACTGTTTAATCCTGTTCTTGATTAAGACATTTGATTTCTCTCAACACTGTAGTTTGAGTAGAAGAGTCATCACTCTCTGAGACACAGCCAGGGAATGACAGCATAATTGACAGTGAAACAAATGAACCATTAGTCTCAATCTGTCCAGCTGACCTGTTTCCTGTGGCGCATAACAGATCTGTCCTCCACTTTACACACTGTATCTGGAAGCCAGACTAAAGTGGAAGCTATTGAACAGATCCATTAAGATTTAATGCTGCCATTCAGGATTATACTTGACGCCATGAATGGAAGGATTGACCCGTCCTCATTTGGTGTCAGTTTTTATTATCTGGAAATGGCCAGAGGGGCAGTGATCCTGGTAATGCCTCGAGGAAGATCAGCAAAGCCCCGCCACAGACACTTTAACCTCTGCACATTTATGTATTTGGTGTCCAGTAGTCTGAAAGTCTAAAACTTTTGTGAGTAATTGTGGTTTATTTCAAAGTCCTTGTGTCATAAAAGCTATGAAAGATTAGTTGATGTTGATAGCTGTTTAGACCCATACAGGCACAGGTAACATGATTACTGGTTCACATAAATGCTGTCGGGTCTGATCTGTTGTCCCCATTTGACTGTGGTTGCTAAGCAAACTGACGCTGGACATTGTGTCTGGATATTGTTTCATACTGGTGAACACACTGAGGATCAGACCTCATTTGAGACGACATTAGTTTCCTATATTGTCATCATTTGAGTCTGATCATTGCAAAAACTAAAATGGAACAGAATAGTGTTTGGTTCTGTATTACCTAAAATGTGTAAAGACAATGTTCTGAAGTAACAAAAGTGAAAGAAACAAAAAAAATGAATGCAGTTTGTCTTCAATGTTACAATGTACTTAATATTACATGAATACAACAGTGATAGAAACCTACCGTACCAACATTTATTCAACACTATATCACTGTATACACTGTATATAGTGAATGGAAGCAAAATAATATTACATTCCTTATTACATGAGTTATGAAAAGGAGATCACATCAAAAAGCCTAAACATGTGTGAGTTAGTTAAAGGTAGTTCAGCGATACAGTCGTTTTAGGGACTTTTACTGTTTTTCTCACTTTCTCAGAGTCAGAAACTAATAAATGCCTTAGAACAGATTTTCTTTATGTAGTTGGTGCAGTTTGAAGCTATGTCAAACAGCAATATTAGACTTTCTTGGCTTAGTTATTGAGTGTCTATGGGCTCAAATAACATAATCATGATCCGATTGGCATCCAGCCTATGATGGGACTTGCTTCATTTTTTCAACCAGACATTCTTTCTATTAACTTTATCATATCACAGCAAACCTCTGTCAGAAAAATAATCACCTGTGGTATATGGGAGGAACAAATCTCCTTTAATAGACAGAGCCCTGAATGTGAACAGACAGCAAGAATGAGCTGATTTTGTCCAGAAATGCCTGTCTTACTTCAGCCTTGTCTGTGTAATTGTCAAACTTCTTTTAAGCATCTTGCCGGCTCAAATAAATTGATTTTAACTATAAAAAAATGCTCCTGTTTCTTCAGCTTGTAAAGAATTCATGGACATTAAATGCCTTCATAATGCTCTGGACTGAAGCCAGGGACAAATGCTCCGACAGTGATCTGAGTTTATGTGCTTTATAGTTGCTCCTGTGCGGCTTTACACAGACAAAAATAATAATAAAAAGACAATAAACAGTGACTTTGGACTGAATGGTCTTAACAGTTGACCTCTCTTCATTCTGTTAATCAGCTGCTGAAAACAGTCCGGCAGTGGCGTCTCAGTATTTTATGCTTCTCTCTGAACACCTGGGAAAAGCTGCATGGCAACTGTGGCACAGCAACCATGCCAAGCACCGAGTCACAACCAGCCCTGCACGCCCAGCGGGGCCGGGGCCGCTGGGCTGCATAAACAGGAACCAGGGGCTTACAGGGCTTAGACTGGGAGCCCAGAGGCAAAAAACACATGCACATACACACTCGCACCAGCTCTCTCTGAACAGCTAATACTGTATATCTGTTAATGAAGACCCCCTCCAATGAAAGTCAAGATTTTAACCTTGCTACAGTCTCAGAAACCGAATCAGACAGCCAGGGTTTCATATGTAACATACCTAAAGAACCAATCCTGCCAATTTACAGGGTGGGGCTACAGTGAAATGAGGTGTGTCTTCTGTGTGTTCTGCTTTTAGTTGCAAAGTTGCAAAAGGAGAACTGGTGATTCTTCATGTTTTACCAAAGGATCTGAAAATTTGAGAGCCAAACTTAACTAGTTTTTTGGGGGGGGATCTACAGTCCACAACATAATCGTCAACCTTTTTTCCAGATGTGACAACTGTTTTCAGCAAAAATGTTCTGATGAGTGAATACATGACCAGAATAACACGACTCAAAAATGAATGCTAATGTTGCTGAATCCCTGCTGGATGTAAAAATGCTTGTGATGACCACTCTATAAGGCAAAAATGTGTCTGTGTTGTGTTTACAGCTCGATGTGCTGCCACCACGTGGCCAAATGCAGCTTTAAATTTGAAGGTTTTCATGATGATACATTTTCTAAAAGCTGACACATTATCTCATCATGAAAACCCCTAAATCATCATTCAGACATCATGAAACTACTTCTTTCAGCATAATTGGTAATGTATTATTGCACTTTCTGTAAATGGGAGATAAAGAGAAGTATAATACCCACTGTATTATATTCATTTACAGGTCTGAAAAGATTAAGGGAACAAATGCACCAAAACACTGTCCCCATTTGACAAATGACCTCTGGGAAATGTAGTGCAGAAACACTAAGCTACAGTTAAGTGAGTACAAGGAGGAGGAGAAGTCATCAGTATGATCCGTGCTATAACGGCTCCTTAGAACTTCTCTTGCTCCAAATAAACAGGTACACAGTTGCAGGAGCTTATCTATTTTTCAGTGTTGAAAGAGCAGAATAAACTCCCTGTACTCCTCTGCACCTCATATCTTCTTGGACTATTGTAGATGCAGTTCACTGACTGAGGCATTATTTGCAGAAAGGACACATAAAAGTGACATTTTATCCTCCTGGCAAGAATGTCGCACCGCTGCTTCACACAGAGCTGCTGTTGGGTAAGTAGAAATGACTTTTCAGTCATTTGAGGGCAGGTTTGTTCCAAGTAGGTGGCAGGCTTTGATAAAACTATAGTTGTGACAGAGAACCAAGGATCACTTTAACTTTCCAAACCCTAGCTTTTCCAAAACCTTTTACCTGCATCGGCCACATGTCTGACTCACGCTGTTCTCCTTAAACAGGGCACTTCAATCAGAAAGTGAGTGCAGTAAGAGCTCTGTTTCCTGTATCCCATTTTATAAAGCTTCGCCTCAAAGGTCACGCTGGCCAGTACAAGTTGTCTGCTTACATCAGGCCTTCACAATGAGCTCTTTGACTCAGGGACACAGTCACTGCTGTAAACCTAATACACAACCGTCTGTTTCGAGCTTAGCCATCAAGAAAAACAAATCCACAGAGAAGGCAAACAAAATTTCATCCAAATTTTCAAACTGTTCACTGTTCATTTCTCTTCTTTTCTTTTGCTCTACCTGCATCTACGTCAGCGCCATGTGTCAGTAAGATCAAGCCTCCCCTGGATCTTTGTGTGCGTTTTATGACTGTTGCTCCTCTTTGAATGTTTTACAGCCACTGGGCCGTGTCTTTGTGTCAGGAACGAAGCCCACACACTCCACCACGGCTGACCTTGAGAGCGCCAACACTTTCACTCAGTGGGTAACTGCACTTCATGTTGTTGTGACGTTTGAAAGCTCAAACATTCTTACTGGCTTGTTAATAAGTATCCCTTCCCTTCAGGGCCTGTAAACCAGTTTGTCTCCCCAGTAGGACCCAGTCTTCATATGAGTGTCAGTGATGAGGACCGCTGCCACTCTGCTCTGTTTCTGGTTTTGGGTAAACATCAATGCTGTTCGAACAGGTGAGTGAGGGGGTGCAGAGGTGGCCTTGTCTATAATAGATACTTTTATTTTGTGGAGACACTGAAGGGAATGAAAGTGAGACGCCTGAGAAGATTTCATACTGTCTGTCAGGTTCAAAGTGTGGGGTTCCTCAGGGGGGGCGTCCCATGGGTCGCTCTGTGAGGGTGGTCGGAGGGGCCGAGGCCACTTACGGATCACATCCATGGCTGGTCAGTGTTCAACCCTTGTTCTCTGAATATTTTCACTGTTTGGCTGAGCAGTCATTGCTGTGGTTATTTTGTCTGTTCAGCCCTGATGGCTATCACTCATGCAGACTAACCACTTCTTCTTTTCACCGCCCTGGTTATCTGTTATTTGCTGTGCACCAGAGAAAGAGCATCCAGCTACAGGGTGTTTAGAAAAGTGTTGATGAACAACTGAATCTACTGAATCATAACTGTTTTTATCACAGAACAAACTCTCTACAGTCAGAGAAAGTAGGCCTACTCAACATAGCCTACTCAACATAGACATTTAGTTTCACCAAAATATTGCAGTATAATACTTAGTTGCTCCACTTTGAAACTAAGGCTAATGTAATAATATACAGTAAAACATAATAAATATTTTCTGATCAATGTTGATTTGGATACACTTATTTTATTTCCCTCCCCTGTTTTTGAAAAACTTTTTTTTCTTGTTAGCTGACATGTAAGAGATAATGCACATGTGTGTTATTCTGCCGGTGCTGAACTGACAGAACAGCACTTGTTATCATTGATAAATCAGTCACATTCAGATACTTCTCTTGCACCAGGCTTGTGTCTGTATGTATCTTTTTCAGCTGTGTAAATGTTGAATTTCGGTCAGGCTTGTGTTATCTGTGTTCAGGTTTCCCTGCAGAACAGGGGCTCTCATTTCTGTGGTGGGGCCATCCTGACCGATCGCTGGATAATGACGGCTGCACACTGCTTTGCATCGCTCTCGAAGTACTGTTCTTACGCATATGCTTATTCCTGATCTGCACGCTGATGTTGTATGTGTATTGATTCTAACAGTTTTCCTCTTCGCCTCTGTGCAGAGAGTTTCTCAGTGGTGTGAGAGTGGTGGTCGGGGAGTTTGACCAGAGGGTAGATGATGAAGAGGAGCAGGTCTTCCTCATCAAGTCCGTCTCAGTCCATGAGAAGTACCATCATTCTTTGCCTATGAGCTATGACATAGCTCTGATTGAGTTGGATCAACACATTCGATTGGGCAGGTTTCCATTTTGACAATTAGTGTAGTTCAGTTTGTGTAGATGACAGTTAGTCTTTACTGTAGCATTGATCATGTTTTGTTAAGGAAGTGATTTTTCAACAGGAGCCCGTGTCCACCCAATATGTCTACCTTTGCCTGATGAGAGAATCTCACCTGAAACCAGTTGCATTGTGGGTGGATGGGGCAGGGTGAAGGAGAGTAAGTCATTGTCTCATTCCCACCAAACATTGTTAGAGCAGACTTGAGCTTTTATTTTGTTAGATTCTATTCTCCTGTTTCCCAGAGGGTCGTCTTCCTGCAGTGCTGAGAGAGGTCCACTTGGACTTGGTGGACCCAGCCAAATGTAAATTTGTCCTCCAGACGGTCAAAAGTTCAGTCCTTAACCAGAGACCAGCTCAACCTCAGCCAGCCATGACAGTTCTGTGTGCCGGGCCCGAGAGAGGAGGAAGAGATGCCTGCCAGGTAGACTACACTCCATTTAGTTCAAGAGCTCAATTCAACCTGAGCTACTGGGAGAAATACCATAACAAGAAATACCATTATTCAGTAGCTCTGAATAGGTTTTGCAGTGTTTGTACTCCTGCCTTCATTCCTCCCTTCATCCTCCTCCAGGGGGACTCAGGGGGTCCTCTGGTGTGTCCAGCAGGTTCAGCCGGCGGTCACTGGGTAGCACTGGGCGTAACTTCCTGGGGGAAGGGATGTGGTCGGAGCTGGGGAAACAACAGCATTCGCCCCCCTTCCAGAAGAGGATCTCCGGGGGTTTTCACTGATGTCAGGCTGCTGCTGCCGTGGATTAAGCGTAAACTGAGAGAGGGTAGGTTGAGATAAGGTTATCACAAGATGAGTCTGATTGTCTCTCAGAAGTCATCACCAGTAGATGGTGATTTCTTTTAAGCAATTATTTATCTAGGCTACAATAAGTTTATGACACTGGATGCTGGATCACAGTTTATTAGGACAATGCAAAGCTCAAGTGATTATAACGTGTCAAATGGCTTTCAGGTGACCCTTGAAAAGTATTGAATGTCTGCGTTGTGTTGGAGTTAGGCTAGGGCTAAGATTAGGGTTAAGGTTACATAGTCTGTTGACATGAAACATGTAGACAAGTGACACTATGCTGAACTTCTATTTGACGGCCGATCTGACCAAACTGAAATAAGCATTGCCCTTCATTTTTATGTTAATCTTAAACCTGCAAAGAATGAATTGTTTTGGACACTAAGAGGCAGTGGAAACAAGCTGTAAACACAAGACTGACATATTGACCTTATGAAGTTGAGGAAACTTGAAACACACAGCTTCTTAAATACACATCCAACAGATACAGAGCAATGTTATCATTCATTTGGAGTTATGTTTCCCAGCCAATGTGAGTCCAATATTCACTCTCCCTTTTGCTCTGGTTTTGGTCTCCACCCACTCCTGAGGGAAACATCTGGCTATTTAGCTGCTCTAAATGCGTCACTATGTTCACCAGTTAGTTGCTGGAAACAGCTGCCTGCTGTGACAAAAGTTAATAAGAGCTGTGAGACCGAACCAAAAAAATCAAATAAAGGAATGAGTTCAAAAGGTTTGTAGAGCTGAGGGAAACTGCAGAGACAGGTGGTCTTTGAGTTTGTCACTACAGGCAACTCTGTTCCTATCACACAGTCATTTGACCCATTGTTAATATTAAAAAGCAATTTTAAGCCTCTTTAAGACTTAAAAACTTGACATGCCTTCAACCAAGCACAAAACTGAAACCCTTCCTACAGATATCTGATTGCCCTCCTACTGTTTTGTCTGTCTGAGTTGCCCATGAATAACTTGAACCTCTCTAGAATTTCTTAGCACGTATTTAGAGTACACATGAGAAAAAGCAAGATTAAATATTAGAGTAATCTTCCTCACCATCTTTAGCAAACTAAGAATTGAAATCTTAAGCTTCACTGTTACGTTTCCTGACCAGCTGTTAATTCCATCAAGTACAATATGAATAGATATGGTAGGTTTATATACAGTGGTGGAAGAAGAATTCAGAACCTTTACATTTTACACACTTTCACAATTTAGCAAAAGTACCAAAACAACAATGTAGAAATTGTCCTGCAAAAAAATAAAAGTCCTGCATGTAAAATCTTACCAAAGAAAAGTAAAGACTCATGCAACAAAAATGATTAAAACTATATATATTTTTATATATAGTTCTTCTACACATATTTTCAAGCAGTTTATCTCATTGTGTATGAACATTTTGCATTTAAATCAAACCACATGAGAAGTTTGGTGGGGAAATCTTTGTTTTTGGGGGACACAAACCATGAAGTTGCATATTTAAAAAAAAAAAAATAGAACAGTATTTGAGTAAATTTACTTAATACATCCCACCACTGAAAATGTACATGTGCACAAAAGCAACACGAGTGTGGATAGTTTGTGAAGTGTGATGTGTCTAATGTCATTTAAAATCCTTTGGTAATCAGTCCTTGATATTAGATTGTGTGTGGGTATAGATGAATATATACTGTAGGTGTTTGCACACAGTTGATATGATATTAATGAGGACTTTCTCTTATTTATATTTTATTTCTCATCTTTGAAAAATGTGTCATGTGTTTGCCTTAGCTGATGAGCAGCAGCTGGGAACGACTTTATCAAGTGAGTTGTTTTTCCTCTCCTCACAGCAACTCTTATTCATCTATATTTCATCGCGCTTCTTTGATGTCGCAGTACTCTGTGTGTGTGTGTGTGTGTGTGTGTGTGTCAGGACTCTGCAGCGTGAGAGATGGGCCTGTGACTGACAGTGAGGGGGTAATCAGAAACCCTGCCCTCCCCGGTGATCACTATGACAACAACCAGTGAGTGACACTCCTAAAAAGAAGAAATTTGCTTTAATAACAAACGGTTGTAACTGTGATTTATAAATATGATTAACAGTAGATGAGATAGACTAGATTAGACTAGATTTTCAGTGCAAGATTAGTACTAATAATAATCCTTAGCATTTACATAAACAGAAAGTCTCTTTGTTCATCGCTTGAAGTGTTGCAATTTTGTTTAGCAGTTTGAATAATTTGCATATGCAATTTGCAAATTTTGCATTTTAGTTCAGAATGGTTTGAACGTGAAAGAAGGAAAAGTAAACAAATCAAAGCAGGATGTGTGCTCAACATCCCCTGGATAACTTCTGTATCTGTGTCTCTTCAGGTTGTGTGTGTGGAGCCTCAGTGTTCCTCCAGGTTATAGTATCCTGCTGGAGTTTGAGCATTTTGATCTGGAGAACGACTCTTACTGCCGCTACGACCGACTCACTGTTTCAGCAGGGACCCACAGGCCTGTTGGTGAGTTTCAGACAGACTGCACTTCATTTCAATTGCATTCACATTTATCAGAGGCAGCGGAGCCACCCAAGACCTCTGGAAATGTCCGAATCAATTGGGTTAAAGGACTAGTTCAACATCTTACACACCTTTTTGCTTCGTTTCTGAGAGTGAGAGGAGGAAAAAGATATCAGTGTCAGCGTTTATTACATCTGTGAGTTGAAGTTGACTTTTTTACACAAGTCTTTTTGTTTGTTTAACTCATACATGAACAGAAATGTATTGTACTGATTTTAGGTGTCGTTAGGTGTGGGAGCTGTTTCTTGACAAACAGGTTTTTTGCTTTGCTCTCTGCAGCTCTTTGCTCACAGCGACTGTGTCAGTTGTTCAATAATAGTTCCAGCACGTAACTCCTGCTAAAACCACACTCTTTATACATCCCTGACTCCAGGTCCAAACTTAACACAGAGACATGAGACTGGAGAAGAATAATGGTGTCTACCAAACTATTCCTTTAAACCCCAATCGACAGAGCCAAAGAACCAGTTTTACAAATTCTACAACTACTTGAGAGAAGCAAAAGTTAAATAAACTGCTAAGAATCATTCATCAAATATACAAGAACAGGTTACATATATGCATCTCTTGTCATTTTTGCCTTTTCCTCTGTTTTTACAGGGTCTTTCTGTGGAAGTGTCCTTCCTGGCCCAGTGCTCCTAAATAATTCCCAGAATGCAACACTTCTCTTTTCCTCTGACATTAACAGAGCAGGAAGTGGCTTTGTCATCAGGCATCGTGCCATCCAGGGACGCTCAGATCCTGGTGGGAAACACAGTACACAATGCAAACACACCCATATTATACAGTACGCAGCCACATACATGTAATACTGAGGTATATGTACAGTGCAGTACCGCAGGTTGATATGCGTTCTGCTCTTTGCCCTTCACTTGACTTCAGCTGTCTATACAAACTGTATATACAGTTCTTACACAGTTTCAGAGTCTGCTGTGTCTGTTGATTGTAGCTCTTGAAGCAAACAGGGAGTTGTGGGGGCAGACGTCCCATGACACAATAATGAGCTGCACAAGACACACACAAACACACACAGACTTTGGTTGAGTAGCTGTGGAGACGATGAACCAGCTGCTAATAATGGGTCTTTTGTTTTCAATGTGCAGACGAGTGTGTGTATTTGTGTTCAACTGGTCTTCTGTTAAGTGCAGTAATGATTGGTGCCTGTGTTTATGTCTGTGTGCGTGTGTGTCTGTGTGTGTGTGTGTGTGTGTGTGTGTGTGTGCAATCAGAATGTGGGACTGTTGTTCTAGTTGAGGATCAGACTGCTGTCCACAGCCCAAATTACCCACAGTCCTACAGTAATGACTGTGTCCTCCGCTGGGTTGTCTTTGCTCCACAGGGTCATGTTGTTAAGGTGATGCACGAAATCTTCCACTGAATCCAAATGAATGACTGAATATTCTTCAGCATTTTCTCTCAAACTCGTCAGTAACTCAGCTGATCATTTTGCTGTGTTTCAGCTTGATGTTGCTGATTTTCACCTGGAAGAGTCAGACAGATGCTTGTATGATTCCCTCACTGTCCTGGGAGATGTGGAAGGAACAGAGGAGATCGGTGGGGCAGATGAATCTCAATCAAAACTCTTCATCCTAAACTACGTTGAACAAGCTTCATCCCATCTTTTTTTTGCCTTCTCTTTGTCCTGCTTTGTTCATGTCTGTCTCCCTGTACATCTTCTCTTTCTGTCTTTGTTGCAGATTTTTTTTTAAAGTAATTTAACATCACCCCCAATAAGAGGTTTATTTGATGATGTTTTGTGCAGCTGTGCTGTGTGGTGGCAGTGTTCCTCCCCCTGTCCTGTCCTACCACAGCGTCATGGTGCTTCACTTCACATCAGACAGCAGCATCACACATCGAGGCTTCAGTGCTTCGCTTTCATTCATCAGCCAAACAGGTAGGTCCATGATGCATTTAATGACTGGGTTTAGTGAATGAATAGTTCCATGATGGTCTAAATGAGATGGTCTTTAGAGGCTTTTACCACCCTGGCAAGAATAATCTTGTTTACATTCTAACATAACTGAGCATAATACAAATTAGACCATGTAAAAAAAAAAACTAACTAACTAACTAACTAACTAAAACCATAAACTAAAATGTAGTAATTCTTGTTGTCTTTATTTGCTCATTTATAGAGTTGATTTTAGGTTTCACTGAGTTTGGAATTCTAAAATATTTTAAATCTTAGTTTTTAATGTCTTGTATTACACAACACATTTGACAAACATATATAGAAATATTTGTTCTGAACTTGTACTGTACACCTTAAAAATATAAAAACTACAAACAGAATTAAGGGACAAAACCCAGACAGAAAACAAACTCAATTTGAACTAAGATAAAATATGAAACTAAGAAGACTGAAAACAATCCCTCTACACAAACTGACTCCTCTATTTTTGTACAGACCTCCATGATCAAGACACAACAGGTGCGAAGAGTCGAGGAGACGATGTGAGAGATCACCAAGATGATTTGGCAGTTGACCAGCGACACATGGCATCATTTGGTTGGTGGTTTGTTTGATCGTTGCATTATCTTTGGCCTCTTTTTCATGTGTTGGCTTATGGTTTGTGGATTTAGAAAGAGGGCTGTGACAAGAATCTTGAGTCCCAGGAAAATGTTATGTAAGTCTACCTTGAGCCCTTGTGTTCTTAAGCAAGGCACTGAGAGTTCAGCTGCTGCATTGGAGCTGGAGCTGTCAGCAGTGGAGACAGATGGTGATGGCCAGCATGTGTCTCAGGCAACGCTGTGAGAAAAGTAAGGCAACATTAAAGAATGATCTTCATTCTTGGACATAACAGCAAAACGATAATGAAGTATAGGAGGAGGAAACTGCTTGTCTCAGCTTCCCGTTGTGTCACAGGCTCAACAAGGCAGCGAGCATCACTGGCATTTAGAATGGCAATGGGACATTTAACACCGACCTACAGTACGTGTGACATGATTTAGAAATATTTTTACCCTGACCATATTGTCGCTCTTCTCTCTCCTCTATCTCCATTTCAAATAAGTCCTGCAAACTAAATACCAAAGTTACCAAGGCTGTACTAAGAATGACAAGGAATTTAATTCAGTCCATGTGTCCATGGGGGGAAAAATCTCACTTCTGTCACACATTGTAAAGTTGTGAAGTTTTACTGTCAGCTCCCTCTTTCAGCTGTCTAGTTAGCTTTAAATAAGAATTAGAGCTTCAGTACTGAGTCAAGAACACAAGAAATATAGTAGTTCAGTATTCCACTGGTTGATTGAGGAACGTCTTTAAAGGAATAATTCGGCATTTTGGGAAATACACTTGCTTTCCTGCAGAGAGCTGGATGAGAAGATTGATACCACTCACATGTCTATACACTAAATAGGAAGCGTCAGTCAGCAGCCGATGAGCTTAGCTTTGCACAGAGACTGGAATCAAGGGGAAACAGTTAGCCCGAAGAAAGGTAACTACATCTGCTCACTGATTCTTAGCTGAGTGCATTCATGTCCTGGGGCCTCGGCTGGTAAGACCATAGGAACCAAACCAATATGCCGATATTTTCCAACTCATTTTGGCCAATTGCTGATGCTGATACCAATATATGCGCCTAAGTTCTTCCACCTGATTGCAGAGAACATCAAGTCTTTCCTGTAAGATAGGATAAGATAAGATATTCCTTTATTCGTCCCACAATGGGGAAATTTCCACTCAATATAACTGTAGCGGAATTAACATATTATTATGCCTACTCTTATCGTTTCTTTCAGGTTTCTTTCGCTGGTTTCTCTTTGTTTTTCCCAAAAATGTGCTAATGATCAGAATGATGCCTGTTAAGATGGAATCTGTAGTGCTGAAGGGATGCCATTTAGCTTCTCCTCATATAACTGATCCTGAGCCAATTGCAGTTTTACGAATAGCAACTTTGCTTGAAACCACAAACATACTCGCATTAAAGCGTCATCTTATCCACATGTCATATCCGCATTGACAGCTTTATGTGTCACTTATGTGAGATCCTCATCCAAACCCTCTGTATCCTCTACCCTGCAACTGCATCTCCACACTGTGAGATACACATACGAACATATAAACATAAAAGGTGCTCGTCTTGATCCCTGCCAGAGAGACAAACTCAGGTTGCCAGTGGTGACAGCAGGGCTGTGTGTGTGTGTGTGTGTGTGTGTGTGTGTGTGTGTGTGTGTGTGTGTGTGTGTGTGTGTGTGTGTGTGTGTGTGTGTGTGTGTGTGTGTCCTCCAGAGAAAGACAGAGGGCCTTCTCTTTTATTTACTCTCATTTGCTCTATGAAGTCCTTTTTTACAGACTCTTCTGTCTTTTATTTTGCCCTTCATTCCTCATCTGTACTTTTCTTTTCCTTAGTGATTTATTTTTAACCTGTGTTTCTTTATGCTCTGTATGGTTTATTAGAACTCAAACTGGGTTATATACTCTGGTGGGTTTCCACATGAAGAATGGCAGTATTTTGCCTCTACTGAAAAACTTTTCTCTCTGCTGTCATCTGCTCAGTCTCTCCCTCCTCCTTCATCAGACTGGTTTCTTTTAGCTGTCTGCTTTTCATCACTTGTTGTCTCTCTCTGTAAATCTGTCAGCTCTCTGTGCCTCGTCTCATGCTTCGTCTGTGTGAGTCTTTCAGAGGCATCATATCTCCAGGGTTCAGCCTCACCACGCCAGTTCCTTTGGGACTGTCTTTTCCCCTCACTGTAACTCTTGTAACCTAAGCTGTGAAGCTAGAGTCTCCACCCATCCAGGTGTGCATTATATAACTGAATCCTAATTATTGTAACTGGATAATTTATTCGTTATATCAGTATGTGTGAAGGTCCTGCTGTTTAGCACCAACACAAGATATATGCCAAAAGTTGTGTTAGACTATAATATATACAGTCTTTCATACTACTATGTCCAATACAGGATTCAATAAGTATTCTAATTACATAAGAGCATGAAAGTGACTCTCTGACAAATGATTAACATAGCAAACAACAAAGCCATTAGCCTGCCACCTCAGTCTACTGTTAGCACAGCTAATAATAGGGTTCAAAATAATAGTATGTTTAACCCTTATGTTTCTTTTTGTTTTCATCTAAATTCACTTCATAATCTACAACAACAACAACAACAAGGGTTATAATAGAAATAGGACCCCAGGCAAAAGACACTCAACAGTTCTGTGTTTTCCCAGCCTGTCACAGTGCCAGTGAACACACCATAGACTGGACATCCACCAGGCAGAGATGAATATCTCAGGAGACAGCAGCATGCCCAGTGTTTTGACCACACAGCTTGGGTGTTTCCCCCAAATAAGACATTATGTCACTCTAATTCCTTTATATCAAGATCTTAAACTCTGGAGATCTAGTCAGCTTCACTGCCAAATGATTCATTTCTCATTTAGTGTAGATGAAAAAATAAAATAAATGAATGTGATAAATTACCTAAAGCTGTGGTTCCCATCCTTTTTGGCTTGTGGCCCCTTAAAAGAAAGAAGAGGACTGAATATGAATGTGATCACCATGCTCTATACTTAATGATGACAAAAGTGGTCATTTCTTACATGCTTTTTGATGTATTGCAATCTATTGTCTGAGATTGGAATTTTCCACCAAGTCAGGCATCAGTTGTGATTGTTGAGGACACATTAGTCCTCCTTACGTCCACCACCATCACCAGCATCCAAAGCAGGGAACGTGAAGAGGCCTTTCATATTGTTTATGACATAAACATTCATCTCATATGCCACAGGAAGTGACCTTCCATCTCTTAACACAACTCTTGGTTCAGAAGAAAACTGCATGGAAAGGAACTGTCTTCTGTTGGCACAGGGCACCCTCTAGTGGCAGTTTACTGTAAGCTACTCTGAATAATGTGTGTGTTGCTGGATGTCTTTGTTATAATCACGATTATATAAAATTATATATTATTAGTCTAAATCATACATTTTCTGTTAGACTAGCATAGCAAGCAAATATTTACAAAAATCAATGAAGTTGATGAGGTCAAACATGAAATATATTCTCTTTGTACTGTTTTCAATTGAGTATGTGTCAAAAAGGATATGCAAATGATCACATTGTGTTTTATTGATATTTTACTCAGTATCTCAACATGGAATCAGGGTTGTACTTAAATAGACTTGCCTTATAGAAATGTTTTTCTACAGCCGACAGTTTCTCATAGCAGGAAAAGTACAGGTGAAATTACAATATTAATAATTGCCGCATTCCATTTACAGAAGCTCTGTTATTGTGCATGATCACTTACTCATGTGATGTATTGGGATACTTAATGGAATGGAGCACATGTCCTTTTCATGCTTTGGGAAGTCCAAATATCTGCTATGAAAATAGGCCTGTTGCTTTCTCTAATTGATTTTTCAGCTTTGATTTCTGCAGGAGATTCTGAGTAAAAAACATCTTGCATCTAATACACAGGAGCAACATGTTCACACCAGGAGCTGAGCTGCGGTGTGACTGCAGCTGTCAGCCACTGACACCAAGCAGCTCCACTGCAGCAGCTGGAGATCAGTGCCTTGCTCAGGGGCAGTACCACAGGAGAGTGGTACTGATGAGCTTGTTGGTTGTCATCTTGACTAAAGTAAAGATCTTTCTCTCCTGTATTGTGATGTGTAATGTAATGTAAGGTAGTGTCACAAAATGGGCTCAACTGGCTGAATTGCTGTATAGCAAAAACATTTTTATTATTATTATAAGCTCAGGAAATATACAGTGGAGACAAATTACAATCTTGCTCCAAATCAAAGAAATTCTGCACACAAACACTGTGAGTGAAAACCAGGGTGTAGCATTTTAGACTGTGCTTCTCAGCTTCATGCATAACAATCACAGCTGTCATGAACTGAAAGTCACTCTAGAACATGAAGGAAATCATTAACTAACACTGAATTGTGCCCTCTAGGTTATAGAGTAAAAACTGACAGTACTTACAACAATCTCTTTACAATCTCTTTATAATACACAGATAATCAAGTACCCTGTTATTTCATATTCAGAGACATGTCATAAGAGATATAATGTACAGCATGCTTCCACTTAATGCGTTGGTCATGCTTTATCCTGTCTGGGCTTATTTTGGGATCATGACTGTCCCTTTAATCAGCATTCCTGTCATAAATCTACGTACACTTGTTTTTAGTGAACCTGGATGTAGCAGACCCAGTTGTGCAGCAGTCACGCAGCAGAGCCCTGTCCCAGCACGGTGATGTGGACCAGAAGAGCTCAGGGGATCCCAGACTGTATGTGGACATGGGATCAGATGATGAAGACTACAGCGGACAATCCTCAGGGAGGGGGTAGCAACCTACTGGAAGAAGACTTCTTGTCAAAAGTACAATTCCAAGTGTGCAACATATACCATATGACTGAAATGTCTCTACAACTACTGGATGTGTTACCATGAAATATTTCTACAGACATTCATTTAAGTCTTCTGATCATAGATTCACTTTAATACAATTAATTTAATAAAACAAGAAAAAAACTTCTAACAGGGTGAAATAAATCCACTTGTTGACGATATGGTTCCACTTGTTGATTTTCTTTTCAATGTCAGTGTCTCGACACAAAACTGATTGGAATGCACCAGCGTCAAAAATGCACTCAAGATGAAATAAAATGAATGGAACAATGTGATAGCGAGTGGATCCAGACAAAACAATCTTACCCCACCTTTGTAAGGAAACTAAATGAGTTGTTCAAATGAGTTTGGCAAAGCTGATCCATCACCATCACTTTGGTCCAGACTGAAATATCTCAACTATTGGAAGGTCCCCAGAGGATAAAACTACAAAAATCACATTTGTGTTTTTGAGTGACATGTCTCGATGCCGAATGGATGGATTGCCATAAAATTTGGTACAGGCATTCATGGGTGAACGCTAAAAGTTTTAGTGCCATCATCAGGTCGAAATTTGAATTTGCCCAGTATTGTGGTTTATGACCAAATATCTGCGAAACTAATGACATTCCCATCAAGCTGTGCCCTTGCAGCTGCACAATTAGTTACATGTAATCTTGGTTGACTCTATTTTACATCCATTAAACAAAACTGGTGTCTCGAAACACTTCAAAATCATGCTCTTACTGTGTATATGTTATATCATTTATTCTTGTAACACTATATTTAACATTCCACTTTTTAGCATTTACGGGTTACGGGTTTCAAAATGCTTCTATAATGTAGTTGTAATCACTTTTAAGTGTTTATTAAAGTATTTGTCAACATCTATTACTACCTCTGTGGTCACGTAGAAGTAGAGGTCGGTGTATAAACAGATAATGAATAACAATATAGAAAAACCCACTTGCAATAATATCAAATAAATCTTCATAGGAGAGTATATAATTGCTGACAAATACTGTACATTAGATAAGATATTCCTTTATTAGTCCCACAACAGGGAAATTTGCAATTAATAACACTTACAAATATCTGTATATCTGCATATAACTACATTATAGTGAGTTATAATAAAACATTAACTAAATGTGTGTATGCTGCCTATAATTGTAAATAGAGGCACTTAAAGTATTATCTTTACATTATGTGATGTGTCTTATGTTTTTAATGCTTGTTCCTTATGGCCATGGTGTTAATATCATTTATGTAGAGTACTTTGCACACTATCTATCTGAGGCCTGTAGATAAAGTTTATATGAACTTTGTATTACTGCGTGATGATTCTACAGGTAGAATAGATTTTTATAACACTTGTTTCTATAACTATGTGCTCATTTAAAAATTGTTCTGTAATGTTTGCAACCCTCTAAAAACTCACGCTCCATTTTTTTCCCTCAGGACTGTTAAAGTTGTTGTTTAACTGGACAGCAGACTTTTCTATCATGCATCATATAAATATGCAAATTGTTTAGAAATGAAATGTTCTGCACAGTATGTTTTATGCTCATACACCCAGGATTATCAGCTATGAAAATACCAGTACTTGTTGTCACTTGTTCTCTAGAAAGAAAAAATATATATGTTTCCTCTCAGTGTGTGTTATGTAATCTCTCTCTCTCTCTCTCTCTCTCTCCCCCTCCCTTCTCTCAGTGGTGTGATCTCAGCACTGGCTTCTCACTGCCTGAACACCACCTCTGTACTATGATGAGGTCTGTCTTCCTATTGGTGCTTTGGGCCTTGTGTCACCTTTCCCCCAGGGGGAGGCCACGCCCCTTCAGAGGCCCTTCACTTTGTGTGTGTGTGAGAATGTGTGTCAGTGTGGGAGGGAGGGAGAGAGAGAGAGAGAGAGATTGTCAAGGCTGTCATTGCCTGGACTGTGTGGACTCTGGCCTCTCAGACTGTCAGGAGAAGGAAGTTCCAGCAAACTTGGTTAACTATGGACCAGGGCTCGGTGAGAATGAAATTTCACATAGTTTTTTCATATATTTTGATCTTTTTTAGTGCCTGTATGTTATATGAATTGAAGAACCACTTGATCTTGCTCAGATTGTGATATTTAACTGTTGTTTAGCTCATTGTTGATTCATTTTGTACAAAACTGGAAGCTTGACTTGTTGGTTCTGTGGCCTGTAAGCCTCCTCTCTGTACGTGACTTTTGCCTTGCAGATGATCCCGCTGGTGGCAGCTGTGTCTGTGGTGGTTGGGACTGTGCTGTACTTCCTTCTGCGAGGAGAGAAGAAGAAGAAGCTGCCTGTCACTCTGCAGGATTCTACGGTCAAATATGCCCTTCCCCTTATAAACAAAAAGGTAGACCGCATACAGATATCAGTACTTTATTCTTGCAGACACATTCACATTCAAACCTGATTATACACCAACTTAATATTCGACTGCACTCTCATGAATTTATTGCTACCTGAAAATGAGATTGCACTCACAGTCATATTGCAGTTATTGTTTCACGCCATATTGAACTGATGAACCCCTGAGGTAAAACATTTCATAATTTCAGGTGAATTCATATCAAGTTGGCCAACCGCCCTTTTTAGATTAATTAGGTGAACTAAATTTCTCTTGTGCTCCTACCAAAAATGAAAACCAGCATCACTTTCTGGAAACAGTTAGTCTGGAACTACTCTGTTTAAAAAAAAGAAAAGAAAAAAGAAACCTTTGAAAACTAGAAACAGTGATGTAAATGAGAAAATATATTTTTGTAATGTTGGTGAAATTACCCTTTAATGTTTACATGTTGGTCAAATAGATTTTCCTAATTAGATCCTAATGTGCTCAGCAGTACATATAGCAAATATACATCCAACATACTGTCAGGACCACACGGTCTCAAAGTGAAGTCTCAGGACATCTATCTTGCAGCTCTGATATTCTATGTACTATTTCATTGTTTTGTTTTGTTTTTTTTCTAACCCACGTGTGTGTCCTTGTACAGGAAATCAGCCATGACACAAAGAAATTTCGGTTTGGCCTTCCCTCTGCAACTCATATCCTTGGACTGCCAGTAGGTACTGAAACAGCTCTCTTCTCTTTTCAAATTAAATTCCTTACAACTAAAAACAGTTTCACATTTCATCAAGTATCTTGGTGAGAAGTCAGCATTTACACACTCATGTCTGAGCAGCGGTTGCATACAGTAGTATCACTTTGTGAAGCTCCAGCACTTCAGGCCTCAAATGTTCTGAATGTTGGACTGACTTGATCTTTGAGTCTGAGTATCTTGAAATATGCCAATTAAAGACGCCATCACTTATTCTGCTTATAATACTACTGAGTTATTCCACTGATTGAACTGCAACACAGCAAAGGATACTAGGTGACAGATAGGTAAAACATGAGATATGGAGTAATAAAAAGTCACTCTTTCTAAATATAGCATATGCTGGTATATATGAGAATCCTACAGTACAGTGAGATAGTAGTATAATCACCTGAAAGGAACTGAGGAGGTGAGAGAAGTCGTTTCATCACAGGACAGTCCTCATGCTTCTCCCATGCTTCCACATTTTCCTTCTCATCCCCTTGAACCCTCCACCTCACCTCCTCCTCCCTGCTCGTCCTCCCCTCTGTCCTCTGGAGCAGGTCAGCATGTGTACCTGTCAGCCAGGGTGAACGGCAGTCTGGTGGTCAGAGCCTACACTCCAGTGTCCAGTGACGAGGACCAGGGATATGTTGACCTTGTGGTCAAGGTAAGTAACATTACTAATGTAGGTCACACAAAGCAACACAAACAGAGCAACATAGGCTGACTCAAGAGTTCTCTGCAGAAGGTTTTGTGTGGGTTATTTTTTCATAATTATCTCACTAGCTTGAGTCAGCACCTGTTTCTGTCAACCCTTTAGGAAGAGTTTATAAGTTGTAAGCATTGACTTTATTAATGTTAATAAGCCATTTACTGATTTATTACAGATCAGTTTTAAGCCATTATATTACATATTGGTTGTCAGATAGTTAGCAAGGCCTCAATAAAGCATCAGGACTTTCTCACTTTCTAATAATCTGTCAAGTCTGCAGTCGTAAATATTATAAATGTGTTAAGTCATTAATAAATAGATAGTGGAGAGAGATGCTCTGCAGCTCGTTTCCAGTCCACTGAAGGACTCCCTGATGAACTAGAGAGATAAAAAGACAAATCAAGTTTCATGCCAGAAGAAGAAAAATGATCTCAAATGAATGCCAATGTCACTCATTGTCTGCACAATGTGTAAATAAGATCTTGCTTGTTAATATGTTTGACATATCAACTTAATAAAGTGATAAGTCAATGTGATGAGACTTTTGGATGCTGCTCAAACAAGTCATCCACTCTCATGTTCCTTACAACTGACTTGTTAACAGGACAAACTATTTTCTATTCTAACAATGTTTAATACCTTGCAGAGGCCAATGACATAAACACTAAAATGGTTGTGTTCTTTTTGCACTTTCTCCAGGTGTACTACAAGAACAGCCACCCCTCCTTCCCAGAGGGAGGGAAGATGTCTCAGTACCTGGACAACATGGCTATTGGTGATACCATTGACTTCAGAGGACCTAATGGACTGCTGGTGTATAAGGGAAATGGTGTGTGTGGACAGAAACCAAAGCAAGCTGTTGTCACCAGCAGATGTCACTGTGGCACAATAAATGTCTGAGCAGCTTCAGCTTCCAAAACACACTAATACTGAAACTTACTCTCTCCCATTCAGGCCAGTTTTCCATCCAACCAGACAAGAAGTCAGAACCGAAAGTTCGGAAGTTTGAGCATCTTGGAATGATCGCTGGAGGAACAGGTTCATTTACATTTTCTCAATCACTCTAATGTACATTAACACATGTACTATTCAGAAGAACACCACAGAGGCTCTGCAGGCTGAAGCTCTGCAGAAAGACATATCCTTCTGTTTGAGGGACAAATCACTCATATACTTTGCATCACACAGTGCTGGCTGTATCAGTGGGTTGTACATGTGTGTCTAACGTACATGTTTTACAGATGAAGAGTGGCAAAAGAATAGTTCTGCAAGTCTATCGTGGTTTTTATATCTTAGAACACATAAATGACACCCGAAGCTGTCATCAAGTTTAACGTTCAGGAGCATTTGATGATATTTTCTTTATAGCGTCAGTGTTGACAATATATTTTTTACCCTGAGTTTGACATGAACTATACTGTCACTTAATGTCTTTTACCGTCTCAGGTATCACCCCTATGCTGCAGCTAATCCGCAGAATCACAGCAGACCCCTCTGACAACACCAAGTGCGCTCTCATATTTGCCAACCAGGTCAGCTCTGTGCCAGATATTGTTTTGGGAAATCTTCTTTGTGTCTCATTGTTAAAGAGTATGACTGTACTGCACATAAATGGAAGTACTCTGGAGAAATTAAGTCTCTTTCACTTGCTCCCTCTCAGACTGAGAAAGATATCCTACTGAGGGGCGAGCTGGAGGAGGTGAAGAAGAACCATCCTGACAAAGTTAAAGTCTGGTTCACACTGGACAAACCTCCACAGGGTAAGGCAGCATTTCAAGTTCAAATTGAAGAATTACAATTACAATTACAGTCAAGCATTTGTTCAATGAAATACTCAGATCTCAGGCTCCCACTAACTGTCCTGTTACATTTTTGTATATAAAAAAATATGTATAAAGAAAAATCACTTAAGTGGAACAAAATCTAATTAGAATCAAAGACACAAACAGCAGCTAAAATATAGCAATATTGTATAATATAAAATATAATACTGTGGTAGCCAGGTGAGTAATAGTGAAATGGAGAGACTATAATATAAACAG
Source organism: Holacanthus passer (assembly GCA_025331565.1). Taxonomy (NCBI): domain Eukaryota; kingdom Metazoa; phylum Chordata; class Actinopteri; family Pomacanthidae; genus Holacanthus; species Holacanthus passer. Next base: position 67,276 of record JAFREQ010000180.1, read on the forward strand.
GTGGCGTAGTAATGCAGAATTTTAATGTACATACATAATGAGAACATGTTGTAGACAGGTATCCATATAAATATATATACTATAATGGATAAATATATACTGTGATGGATAAACAGCTTATAAACACCAAGTAAGATTGTACAGATTTAAACAGGAAATAGAATATATATTTACAGTACAAGTGTACTATAAGTATGGCAGTTGCATTAAGTGTACTTGGACATCCATGTATTAATATGGTGCGACTGAAGTGACAAGCTCAAGAGCTTTAGAGTTCAACACCTTTATGGTTTCTGGGATGAACTTGTCCCTGAGCCTGGTGGTGTGGGGCCAGATGGACCCATGGACCCTAACAACAGGGTGTCTGATGCCCCCCCCCCTCCAGACAAGACACAAAACAAGCTCAATTTTTGCACCTTGACTGAGAAAAAAAAAAAATCAAACTTAAAAAATTGCCTTTTTGGAGGAAGAAGGTATCATAGTTCATACATTACAAATTATTCAGCAGACTTTTTAGTAGCATTGATTAAGTTGATTTAAGTATAAAATATATTAGATAATAAACTTTATTTACTGCATTACCACACAACATTATAACAAAAGAGAAAAATCTGTGAAATGTATTTCTATCTTTGTCTTTGCATTCAGTTTTGTCATATGAAGTCATTCAAATCATTTTAAATTTTAAAGAGAGCAAAACACAACACAGTGAAACACTGACTTGTGCTTACTTCTCATCATGTGGGATCTGGTGAAAACATTTTCCACGACTAATTTTATCATGTTACCATGAAGGATATACAGCACAGTGCCAGGCTATATGAAGCTGAATAAATGTCAAATCTCTCTAAAGTCTGAAAGCCTGCTCCTTTGGTTTCGCTGCTGAATATTCAGAGTGGGAAACCAAACAAAGACTCTTCGGCTGAAGGAAAATCCCTGCAGGCTGAGGATGGAGATAGTTCCAACAAGGTGTTACAGTAGCTTAGCAAACTGCTCATGTCTTCCTTTGCATAATCCTTAAAGCAAGCACAAATTAATGAGCATAATATTGTTACATAATCTCTGTTGTGAAGGCTTGGAACGCTGCTTGCACTCAGTCTATCATTAGTTCCACACAGAATAGAAACGCATCAGCCCTTGATCATTATTCATTAAAAGTGGTGTACTTGCTTTTCGTTAGCAGTGTCATTATTTGGTTGTGTTGCAGGGGAAGATGAGTGTCTGCAGATGAAAGCACAAGTTGAACAAACCTCTTTGTGTTTCTTATTTCATTTGTTTGATTTCATTACTGATTTCATTCTGTCTTTTAACTTCCCATCTCTTCCTCTTCCTCTGTTCGGTTCTGCTCACCCATCACCATTGGGCATCCCTCTGCTAAGGCAAGAAGGAAAGGAAGATAGATTAAAAATGATAGAAACAGGAAGTGTTTAATATTTCCTATTTAGAGATGAAGTGAAAAAAAGGGAATCCAGGCTTTGCTGGAGAGCCATTGATGTTGCTGCTGTTTGGTAAATGCTGCCACATTATTCTAGCACAGAGGCAGGATGGGAAATATGACACACATCTGTGTCGGAAAATGAACTTTTTTTAAGGAAATTATGAGATTCTATTCTGAAAAAAAAAAAAGATAAAATATTGAGATACAAATTGTTTAAAATCTGTTTCTCTGAAGTTAAAGGTTGATCATTCTTCCTCTCTCTTGTATTGTCCTCAAGACTGGAGCTATAGTTCAGGATTCGTGACCCATGACATGATCAAGGACCACCTCCCTGCTCCGTCCAATGATGTCCTCGTTGTCCTGTGCGGCCCTCCACCTATGATCCAGTATGCCTGTCTGCCGAATCTGGACAAGCTGGGACACAAGACAGAAAACATATTTGCATATTAGTGATCTGACACAACTGGTCTATTCCCTGTAATCATTCGATCACTCAACCAACAATCACTGTATGAACACTGCTGATGGTCTAATACTATCCACAATGCTTGCTTTTCATTTCAGAATGTGAACAACTACACTATAAACCTGTACCAAAAATTATTGCTATTACAATCACCCAGTAGCATCACCATGACATGGGATACACTTGTATTTTTATACACAGTATGTTAAGAAACCTATCTGTGATTGCATTTCATACAACAGTCACTTTTAAAATGAAGGTTTTTTCAGAACAAAATGTAAAAGTTTGTGAAATAAAGTCATGCAAAACACTGATCTGTCATTTTACTTGTTCTGACTTTCCTATACTGTACAACTGTACCTAACATGAACTTAATAGTGTATATATAAGTGTTCCAGTCTTAATATGAAACATTAAGTTATTTCATCTATAATCATCTAAGATCATTACATCCAAACACACTGCAGCAACAGACTAAGATTAAAACAGAAGCAAAAGCTCCACTTCTTTGGTTACATGGAGCTGTGTGAGAGAGGGGAGCTCTATGTAATGCTTTACAAACGAGGCTGTGATCTGTAGTGTCAGGTATGGTCGAAAGCTTCAGAACAAATGAGTAAGTGCACCACGAGTGGTTGAGATGTCTCCACTGTGCAGCGTACAGTATGTAGGTCCAACATTTCCGGCATCCCGTGAAGGCATCACCGGATGATGGGCGTGTCTCTCTTCACCAACATGTCGGCTCAGAGTTTCTGTCCAAACTTTACAGTCAGTGTGAAGTTGAGACGTCTGGCGGTCAACAGGTGGAGGAACATGGTGTGCCAGCGCGGTGTGGACGTAGTTAAGCCTTTACAGCGTGGCTCATGTAGTAGGTTTATATTTCTAGTGCTATTTATAAGCTTAAACCTGCCGGGTTGTGCCTGTGATCGGGTCAGTCCAGAGAGATGTCTGGTCTGGGGTCCAGGTCTGGACCCGGACATGGTCTTACCCGTCCGCCACTTCATCATCCAGGCGGTCAATTCAAACGGACAAAACCTGACTGTGTCTCCAGGTAAACTGACCTCGAACACACCACGAGCAACACTGTCATTGTGTTAAACTGCATGAAACGCTGGAGCTGCTGCTGCTAGCTAATTCACTACTCAAGCTAACTCTGATTTTATGCACAGTCAACAGACGTGATGTGAGCTAGCTACATTCAACAGTGGTCTGTTCGTTTTATTGTCGACGAGACGTGGTTATTAAACACGATAGTTTGGTCGTTAGAACTGTCTCACTGTCTGTACTGTCTTTGGTCAGCTAACAACAAAGGATCACGAGCCAAGGCTTGTATGAAATCTAATGGGAGGCTTTGCCATTCATTAAGCCTTTCAGCAAGATGAACCTAAGTCATATAGGTCACTGAAATGTCCTATATGTGCTGATCAGGAAGAGACACATTCAAAGTGAAGATAGGGCCCCTGGACAAGAAGGAGCACGTCCGCATCCACGTCCCTCCACCTCTGGACAGAGGAGACGGCTCCTTCCTGGTCAGGTACCGCCTCTACGGGACAGCGATGAAGGGCCTGAGGGCTGAGGTCCTCCACCAAGATGCTGCTGTGGCCAAGTCACCCTACACCATCCAAGGTTTGTGTTGTGTCGTGCATTATAAGCACAGGCACATGTTCAATACACAAGTTGTCTTTATTCTTATTGTACTAAATCAACACCCTCTGTCCTTGACTGTGTACAGATAAGACACATTCCCCAAAAAAACTTTTAGATGAATAAAGGAACAAACCTGAGGAAGGATCCCTTTTCCACTGCAGACAGACATGCATCACACACTAAAGGGCTGTGTCGCAACACAACACCCACACTGCATCACCAGAAAGACCAGATCTATACATAATGAGTGCTGGTCGTAAAGCAAAGTCTCGCTGAGCCGGACACGGTCATTGATATGAAGATTCGATGACTGTCATGTAATTTCATCATCATCGTCATTATTAGATATTTCAATCATTATTAGGCCACCGTGTGCTTCACTTCACATCATAATCTCCCCTCAACAAATCAGATGCTTTCAAACAGAAAAAAATCTATCCTGTCTCAGAAATGTTAAATGGTACCACTGACATATTATTTGTGTTCATCATTTAATTTGTAGACAAATCTAATAGCAAGAGTTTCACACCAACTCCTTTATACGTATAGACAGTATCTAGAAAATGCATAATTAATTTTGAGGATGTCGATGTTGAACACAAGACAACAGCACAATGTGATGCAGGATAGATGGAACAAATGCTCCCTTGCTTTGACCTGCTCTGACTCCCTAATCTAACCCTGAGTATTATTGTTCACACTCAGGTCCAGTCTATCATGAATACTGTGACTGTCCAGAGCTCGATGCGTCCGTCTGGCAGAGCACCGTGCAGTGTCCCGCTGAGGAGCCTCAGATTCTGGCGGACTTTAAATCTTTTCCAACAGTCGACCTGGAGCATCTCAGACAGGAAGTACCTCACAGATTCATCAACAGGGGAGGTCTCATTCACTACGCCGTCATCAACAACCAGCTGTACCGCCGCACTCTGGGAAAATACACCGACTTCAAGATGTTCTCTGATGAAATGCTGCTCTCTTTAACAAGAAAGGTATTCTCTTTGTTGAAGGGATGTTAGAGAATCATACAGGTGTTTTGCATGTTTTGGTGCTTTCGCTACATGTAGTATCTTCATATTACTACCCAGAGATCACACATGGCTGATTTCATCTCCTGGAATCTTTGCTGTTGAAGGTGAGGGTTCCTGATGTGGAGTTTTACATCAATGTTGGCGACTGGCCATTAGAAACAAGGAGAGCGGATCCTGTTCCAGTCTTGTCCTGGTGTGGCTCTACAGACACAAGGGACATTGTCCTCCCCACTTACGAGGTCACACACTCCACCCTGGAGACCATGAGAGGAGTCACCAATGACCTGCTGTCTGTCCAGGGAAACACAGGTAACACACACACTCTCATGTGCCACTGTGAAGCCTGCTGTAGTTAAGAAGTGAAGCTCAGACATTAAATTTTACATCTCTCTCTTAATGGGGATGACGTTCATAAATTTTGTCCCTGTGCTGCTTTAATAGAGGTAGTCAGCACTTCTTTTTAAACTCAAGTAATTATGACTGAGAAGTTCCAGTATTAAAACTGGTAGAAGCATAGGTTTTATTTTTATCTTATGTGTAAATGTAAATGTAAATCTAAAAAACGGTCTGTAGTTGTCAGCTAGTATCAGGGCTGAAAGTTATGTAGACTCTTATTGTATTTAACTATTTAGAAAAATTATACTATCAGTTAGAATTTCTTAGAACAAGTTGTACCATACAGTAACTGCAGCTGTGAAGGTGGTAAAATATATTGAGTTTCTTCACTGAGCTCAACACAGTGCAGAACTTTTTAATGATTTATTGAAAGTTTTTAATAATGTAGACCACAGTAGCTAAAGAAACATGACTGACTTGTTGCTTTATAATCTAAATGGCACCAGGTAGTAAGAAACCCCAGGGACTAAATCAGGAACTGTGTGTTCAGGTTGATGGACTCCCCTCACACATTTTTTAAAAACTCTGTTCGCTGGTTTTGAACAAAAATATACGAATACACAAATTGGAAAATATAGGGATTACAATACTACAGAAAAGGGGGACCTAATTTGCGTCAAAGATCAAAATTTGTGTTACACTGTTACGTGAAAACAGATCGATTAAAAAGAAAAAACAGAAAGATCATAACATTGTATATTTCAGTGGTCAGATAAGAGCCTAGTTTGAGCAGAAAGACCTGCTATGTTTCTGTGAATTTTGTAATAATCAATCAATGGCCTGACTTCATGCCGGATAAAGGTTTCCCTTGTTTGTCTGTTAAAGAAACTGGAACCCTAACTATAACTTTTAATATTAGAGCAGGTCCTGTTTTTGAAGTGAGAAGAGCAGCTGCATACAGATATTACAGTGGTGCCTTAAAATTTACCACTGGCTCTAATGCATATATCCACCCATGAGAATCTACTCTCCATACTTAACAATTCATAGACGAATCTACTGGTACTGGTACATTTTCAAGTGCATTTTTATGGAGTTTCCATAATGTGTTTCCTCGAATCTACTTGCACCAAAAATGTCAAAATGCACTCTGTTGTCTCAGGATGGCCTCTTTTTGTCTGATGTACACAGCTTGGTAGAATCGTGGACATTTTAGGGAATAAATGTCTAAAAAGGTATAATTCAATTCTTTGTGGAGACATGTTCTGTTTTATCCCTTTTTTCCATTTCCATCCCTTATTCTTTTTTTCCATCTTGACCAGGATTCGTGAGATTTCAGTCACAGGAGACCAACCTGATTAAATTAGGGTCCAGTATGGCGCTCTTTGTAGTGTTGAAATATTACATTATTGTACATGATGTCATCAGGTTTGTATGTGGATTTTATCCTCTAACTGGTTTTGCCTTTTAATCAGACTAGTTTGAGAAAAAAAACTGGCTGTTGATACATTTGAATTAACTAATGAGTAAGGAGATGTAGCCACCTTCACCACAGGCTTAATGTGCCCTTATAGTCCAAGTTAAACCCTTACAAATAATAAGTCATTTTTAGGGAAGTACATACAAGTTATTTTAAACCTGCTTTGCATACAGATAGTTTTGGGCTGAAAAATGCACTCTCCTTTGGGTGCTGGGTTTTATACACAACTGTCAATGTAATATTCTCTATTATGTGTCTCATTATTTATTAAAGTTGATGCTTTTTAATTCCAACACCTTTTGACCACATATACTCACATTTTCTGCCTTTTGGTGTAACATCTGGATCACTTTCTTCCAGGGCCTCCTTGGATTAACAAAACAGATCGGGCATTTTTCCGTGGCCGGGACAGTCGAGAGGAGCGTCTTCACCTGGTCTCTCTGTCCAAGGAAAACCCTGAGCTGCTGGACGCAGGCATCACAGGATGGTTCTTCTTCAGAGACAGGGAGAAACATGTAGGCAAAGCACCGCTTGTTGGATTCTTTGACTTCTTTAAGGTGAGGAAAAATGAATACTGAAAATGAATGTATAATAATAATTGAATTTTGTCCTGCAACTTAGAGCAGTTAGTGCAGTTAAATGTATACTCACATTTTTAGAAGCACTTGATTAAAAATTGTTTTACTATTCCCCCTCTTTTAGTACAAGTATCAGGTGAACGTGGATGGAACAGTGGCAGCGTATCGCTTTCCTTACCTCATGCTCGGGAACAGTCTGGTTCTGAAGCAGGACTCACAGTATTATGAATATTTTTACAGCCACCTTAAAGCAGGCATTCACTACATTCCAGTGAAGAGAAACCTGTCAGATCTCTTGGAGAAAATCAAATGGGCCAAAGAGAACAACGCTGAAGCACAAGAGATTGCCAAAGCGGGTCAGGCAGCAGCCAGAGAGCTGCTGCAGCCCAGCAGACTGTACTGTTACTACTACAAAGTGTTGCACACGTACTCAGAGCGGCAGACAGGACAGCCAACACAACATCCAGACATGGAGCTGGTGCCTCAGCCAAACGACCACACTGCTGTCTGTACATGCGAGCGTAAAAGCCACAAAGAAGAAACCAGCATGAAGGATGAACTATGATGGCATCCATCTTTAGTTATTGTCGTTTTTTTCTGAAACATTCCTGACATATAAAGAGTGAAAATAATTGAATGTTACTGATGCGCAAAAGAAAATGTGAATTTCACCGTCTGCAATTAAGCACTACAATTCTAATTGTGCTTTTATTTTGGAGAGTAAAGGAAGTTTAAGGAATGATTTACAATAGAAACTCCGTCCTCAACCATTTCAAGACATTGCCTTCAAAATTATGCCACTCTTAGTTTTTTAATACTGTGTGATGTGTTGTTTTTTGTACCTTTGTAAAGATCTGGCAAGAAACTGAGGATATGATTACTGTTTTGTAACTGTGCCTTTGCATTGGATATTTTTACTGTGTTATCTTAAAATAAATACATCTTATAAATAAATATGCTATTTTTGAGAGTTTAATCCAAATGCAACTCTTATATTGTAATGCGTCAGTCTGACATGCAGTGACCTGTGACTGTCCATGTCCATCTGTCAGCGGTCAGAGGGAAGGACTTACCCTTCAGTACAAGCTTTGTTTGATGTCACATCAACAAATGATTCTGTTCTCTCCGTCTATCAAAGCTAAGACACTTCATGTCAAATTATATTTTTAGTAGTAGACTAAGAGTTTACAGCCATGCTAACATTTCCTAATAAGCACAGCTGAGGTTAATGGGAAATGTCATTTGTGAAAGTATTTGAGAACTTTGACCTGCTGGTTTTAAGGCAGTATGATTCATCTTCTGAGGATCATGAATCTAATGTAAATTTCATGGCAATGAGATATTTCAGCCTGGACCGAAGTGATGGACTGACCAACGGATCAGTCTTGATCCATTAGCAGTTTTACAGCCCTCTCAGAAGCTTTTGGTCTCACTGTAGTGAGATCTGATCAGCACTCAGGATGCACTCCTAATGGAAATCATGGAAAAGACATTGTCGCACACAAGTGGAGAAAATGTTCTCAATGCAAACAACAACAATGCATCAAGTAACAACAATGAGGATCAAAACAATTGAGTCAGATATGTTAAGATATTTGTTAATATTTAAATGAAATATATAATGTGACAACAATTAGAGCGATTTACATTATTTTCAAAATCAAGATCTAAAAAGTCATGTAACAATAAATGCTAAATGATGAAAACAAACATTTTACTTTTTTTGACCCGTTGTCCTCTGTACTCATGCACTTTGGTCACAGCATTCCAAACAATATCACAGTAGACAAGAAAACATAAAGCAGACAAAAAATGCTTTCTAACCCTCTCCATGCTATTAATATCTGAATTATTTGAGTAGATTTTCCACCCCTGTGTGTTTGTGTCTCTGTAGATAACAAGACACATCAGTCCCAACAGCCACCCAAAACCAAGCACAAACAGTACACTCATCCTTTAATTGAACCCATTAACAATGTATTATGCAAATTTAAAGACATCAAGGACATTGTAATCAAGAAGACTAATTTAACCCTTTAACTGCCTGCACTCCTCTCATAGAGCTATAGTCAATCAGATGCTATGTATATGTCTACCATAAGGTTGAGCCGGCAGTTAAAGGGTTAAGATAAAAGTATTTATGGACCAATTTCTGCCTAACAACATCAACAACATCTCAGTTCAAATCTAATTTACACGTTGTCCAAACAGAGCAGGCAGTTAACATAGATGCAAGTGTGTGAAGTCATTTCGTGCTCATTGTTGTCTGTCTTGTATGTTCCAGTTTAAATAGGTTGTGTTGTCCTAGTTCACTCTTTCTGGATGCTATGTGAACACACAAGGCATTCATCTGTGTTTTGAAATGTGCATGTAAATGCACTGCTTGACGTTTCATTTTTGGGCTGACTATTCCTTTAAGGTGTGTTTAGTGTCAGGATGGATGATATCCACCTGATCAACCATGAAAATCTGGTCCTATTCTCACACTTTTAACCTTGTAAGATTTACTGATGTTAGTTTAGAGCACAATTGTATTATCTGAAGACAGGTTAGTGATGTTTGCTGTAAATCATATCTAACAGGTCTTTTTTAAATATTTGGACCTGTCACAGTAATAATGATGCCTCCATTACCTTTGGGTGTAGCAGTGAGTCACACAAGTGAAACACCACTCACAGTACCAGGAACCCAGAAGTAAAACACATATTGGATGCAGCTTAGTCAGACCTGTGGGTGACGAGTCAAAATGTGGATATTTGACATGTTGTGCAAAAAGCACAGGTATACGTAATAAAATGAATGATAGCTGACTTCCATTTAGCTGCTTCAGTTTGAGGGTCCTGATTCTATTTAAAGTCAAGTTGTCTGCCGTCAAAAAGATGCATAGAAGAGGCCTTGAAGTAAAACAACAGTAAATGGAAGGCATCCATCCTTTATGTTATAAGTCACACCTGTGTTTGACAGGCCAAAGTGTGAGAACGATGTTTTCAAAGGAATCTGAATGATTTGGACAAATTGGTTTTAGTGTTGATCCTTAGCGTTGCATTGTAAAGTTGGTGCATAAAGGATAATTTAACTTATTTTTAACTTTGGGTATAATTTTTTTGCCATCGTATACTGTATTTCTCAGTAAAAGGGACACTGTCAAATACACACTGTGACACATTTTTTCTGTAACACATATTCACACACAGCAGTCGGACCCACCTATCTTTCCAGTTACCCATTAATACTTGAGATGTTGTGTTATTTTAGAAATTGAAAAATATTTAAAAACTGACCTGGTATCATAAAAAAAAACTTGCAGCTCTTGAAAGAAGCATATAAGTGCAATATGTTTGGTCTTGTTTTAAATGGCATATTTGAAAGGGTTTCTAGTCAGAAAACAGGACTTTAAGTAAACAGCGGGAAACAAGTGAACTGACATACTTGTAAGATGCACCATCAATAACTCAGATAGGTAAAATAACTTTTCTCTCAAAGGCCTTCTACTTTCATTTTAGTAGGTTTGGAGTTTGTTTCTCAAGAGACATATCAATATCCCCCACATTTCTATCACATAGAGTTTATTACTCTGTCACTGTATCATGTTATTGACCATTAAATATTATGAGTCCCTTTGGTTCAGCTGAATTTAATCATGAGAGTGAGAGGCTCTCCATCTTTCTTGGTGACAATTGCCTGCATCATTCCTGAAGGTGTATGGAGATACCTCGAGCCTTTGAAGAAGTTCTCAATAAAAGCTCTGTCAATCTTGTTGCACTTCCCAATGGCCACCTCAAAGTTGTTGCTGAGGACGCCGTAGATATTCCCTTTGTCGTTTTTCTTCCCCATGAACAAGAAGAGGGCGTAGCAGTCCTTGCCGATGGAGGTGCAGAAGTCCACCATCCGCTCATACATGGTCTTGTTGCTGGACTCCTTCTGGGCGATCTGGACGGACTCGCTGCAGGCCTCTGGGGGGACGTCGTTCTCCTCGCTGTCCTCCCCGTCGGACAGATGTAGGACCTGCACGGCAATCTGGATCCGAGGGTTTTTGGTGGGTTTCTCCAGCACAGCCCAAACCCAGTCAGCCCCCAGCAGGATGCGCTGCTCGGGCGTCATGGCCGTGCAGTTGAAGCTGTCCGTCATGTTGAGGCTGACGCTCTGAGAAATGTATGTCATTAGGAAGACCTGATGGAGGACAAGATGTTACACCTACAAGCAATTTTGTGAAAGAGGTGCTGTCTTCATTTTGTTCAAAGAATAAAGTTTCCTACCTGAGTGAGCACCTCGGGGCTCGGGTGGAACTTGTCCTCTGGGTCTTTGAAGAGGAGGTACTCTTGAGTTCTGGACGAGGCAGCAGAGATGCAGTCATTGAATAGAGGTATGAAATCGTTGGGTTTGGCAACGGGGGGCCTCCTCAGCGTGGAGAAGATGCTCGGTTGAGTGGACGTGTTACGATCGTAGGAGGGACGGATGGGGGTGTCACGCTTGAAAGAGGAGAGTAAGATGGGGTTCTGGAAGGGCTTAGACGAGGATTTGCTGATGATCTGGCCCATGGTGGACTGATGATGGAGGGTGGGAGATCAGAGGGTGGTCTCTCTGATACACTGGAAAGATAGAATTTGTATCATTATTGTGCATTATAGACTTTAATCTGAAATCTTGGTAAATCTTGGGTTGAATATTTTGATACTTATGTTGAGGTACAAAAGAAAACCCATCATATGGAAGCATTGCTACTGTCTAGTCTTTCATTTGATTGTGAATTAAAGAATATGTCTCCATGTTGAACATTAAAAATCTACTATTCTTATCTCCACCTATCCGATGCATAACATGGTCTGATATCTATTTTTTAAAAATAATTGATTGCAGATACTCACCAGGATGGGTCTGGACGTTTCTGTAGTTCCAAGTCCACCACCTGCCCTCTGCTCCTGTCCCCTGCCCTGCTGAAATACACAGTGTGTGTATGTGAGGCTCAGTCTTCGGTCTACTGACGTGTACAGGACTTTAAGTAGAATAAAGAGGATTTTCTTTCCCAGGGTTGAAGGGGAAGATCCTGCCAACAGTGTTAGCATGGGTGTGGTGTTCAAATTTTAGGTAAGTCAACAGAAGACTCATCTTACCAGTTAACTGGCTGCAGCAGCCGGGGCGGCTGGAGGACTGGGGTAAGCCTGAAGGGTTTGATGGGTAAACAGAATGCTTAACTGTCCCTTTTCAGAAGGAGCGTAAATGAGGACATGTAGATTAGGTCAGGAGTTTTTAGTTTAGCTATCTATTGTGATGTCACATAAGAGGATGGGAGGGGAGTTTAACTTCAGATTCATAAAGGGCGGGGGTAGGGGTCTGGCTGGATGTGGGAAGGTCCAGTGTGTAGGCCTTAGAGGTATCTATTGTCAGAAATGGCAGATATTCATGATTATGTTTTCATCAGTGTTTAATCACCCAAAACTAAGAATTGTATATCTCCAGAGGGAGCAGGTCCTCTTCCGTGGAGCCCACCATGTTGGTTGCAATCTGCACCCTACCACCACCCTCCACCACTAGATGCCACTAAAACCTGCATGCTGGTCCTTTAAATATTAACTATTTACCACTCAGAGGAAACGGTTCGTCAAAATGCTTTTATTTTGCCAACCAAAAATAACGATCTACTGGCCTCCCTTACCATTCTGTAGTCATTTGTGCAGTCATGTACATGCTTTGCAGAAGTTGTTTTTGATTTTTATTTCTTTCCTAAATGGAACTGGGTCAGTTATTCAAACAAAAAACTGCACTTAAGCATATTCAATACAATAAGGGAGAACAGGGTCAAATGAGCCATAATTTGTACCAGACAAAATAATCTCGTCATGTCAACAGCTTAGATAATATGAAAATGATACACTGGCCAGTGTTCATATTTAAAATAAACACATAAGATAAAAATAGATGTTTGAAAAGGATTCCTGAAGAGGTTTTTTTTTTTGCTTGAGGGCAGCTGAACAAGTCAAAAACAAACATTGACATTGTCACACTATAAAACTGATACGGCAAACTTGTGACAGCTGGGTGTGTACACATCCAGGGCCAGCATCAGCCAACATTAGCATCCAGTTGGAGTCATGTTTCTGTTCACTTGATGAATGTACATCCAATATTCACTCTCATTTTAGTGTACAGTGGGTTTATTAGAGCTTTTTCACAGAGAAAAGCTGCCTGCCACAGATAGAACAAGGTTGACGAGAGCAGTCAGTGACCCAAAACAGCAACGTTTAAAAAAAAACTAAAACATTAGGCTAAAAGTCACTGAAAAGCTCAATGGGGAACTGCAGTCAGGTGATAATTGTCTTTGGGTTCCTCACTATAGGCAACCACTTCCCCATTACACACAATCATTTGATCATCACTTCAGGCATCAGTGCTCTCTGGTGGACAATCTGTGTAATGGCGACACGATTTGTATTCTTTTTACTATGTTGATGGACATAAAAGCCACTTTAATATATCAGTGATAAGTTAATATTGGCTAACAATATTGGCCATACTGATGTATTGGTTGGGCTCTAATGGAAGTTAATAGATTTTCCAGATATCATTTCCACCTTCTCATGTTAAAGCTTATTTCACTCACACATTTCATACACATATCTATAATAAACACAAGAATTCATTTCCACTGAATCGTTCCTTACTGAAATAATAGAACTTATTTCAACACATAATGTGGGTTAGGTAGGTTTTTTTTCTATTCAGCCCTTTTACACGTCGTCTCCTCAGGGAAGATCACTTCCAACAAAATAACCAATTTGTTTCAACACGTGCGCGTAATGTCTCTTCTTTTTAAAACTATAAAATTTAGGAACTTGGTTTAACACAGTTGTCATTGTGCGTGTGTGTGTTCCAGTTTTGAACCTGGCTGTTTTTGAGCTACTCTCTTAGAAATGAGACTCTGCGTATTATATGAGTGTCATGAAACAAGGCCAATGTGGCCCTGTTCTCCCATTTCATACACCAGCACAGTATGCAGTCCACAGTGGTCAGTATGATCATTAGAGGGTACATTGCATAGGGAAACAGGGAAAGCAGTAATAAAAAAGAAACAAACCAAATGTTTAGAGATTAACAGTTCAGTTCATTATTGTAGAAATTTAAAAAAAAAAGGTTTTTGTAAGCAAGCCTTGATGGTTGTTTTCCACACTGTGTAAGTCCACTGGTGTCCACTAGGTCCACTGTATCTGCAGGGCGACTGTGTTACATGAGGTATCAGCGGCTGGTAGAAGTAGATGGAACAGCTCCACACTGCAGTGTTAGGCTGGAGCTTGAGGTACAGTACAGGTGTCGGGTTGGTGGCTACAGGTTGTGTGTGTTTGACAGCATTAGTGAGCCAATGGCGTCGGGTCATTGTCCTTCAAACTAGCGCCGTCTTAGACCGCCTCAGCTCCTTCCGCAGCTCGTCTTGGCTGAGCAGATACTGGAAGCAAAGCATCATGGGAGTGGTAATAGGTTAGAAAGCTTGGGAGTTGGTGTTGCCACTGAGCTGGGATCAGTTAACACATTTAATTTCATCAGAGACTCTTCTTTTGTGTCAGATTTCTTTATGACAAGGATTTATGGGAGGATTATGGCATTATCACCTGTGTTAACAAAGGCCTCCTTTGTTATTTGAAATGATGCCAGTTATGTCTGAAATGCTGAACATAACATATAGCACCTTGTCAGATGAACGAAGAGAACTTATCCCAAGTCAGCACCAGCTTCACTGCAGAGTTAAGCAGCAACAGGCCATTTCACAGACACAGGTGGAACTAATACAATCAAAGGTGTTTTTCTGCCACACTTTTACTCCAATGTATTTCATTGCATTATTTCATTATGGCATTATTACCTTTACTTAGATATAACTTACTCTCTTAATTACTTTCACTTCCTGTGTGTCAGTAAGCCAGCAGGCACAATACCCTTCAACCAGCAAACCTACACAGAATGCATTGATGTATTTAATGTTATTAGTTCCACCTGTGCTTTTCATGCTGTGAAAAATATCTATTTTTTTATTATCAGTTGGTTTGGGCCTGTGACCTGTTAAGTACCATGGGAAACATAAATATTGTAATTGTTTCTGAAATGATAAATGAACAGTGTCACAGTGTTATTTGCTTGCTCTTAAAGGTCCAGTGTGTAAGCTTTAGGGGATCTATTGAAAGAAGACATTCATAACTATGTTTTCATTAGTGTGTAATCACCTGAAAATAAGGCCAGTTATCTTAGAATGAGTGACTGCTCTTCCCACAGAGCCCACATGTTTTTACAGTAGCCCTGAACAGACAGAACAAGCACTGGCTCCAGAGAGAGCCTTTCACCACACGTTCTCCTACATGGAGAAGTAGACGGTTCATTTGGTTACAACACTGCTAGATGGTACTAAAACCTACACACTGGTCTTTTAAAAAAAGTTTTTTGAAAAAATACTAATAAAAATAAAATCTTTACACTTTACACTTATACACTTAAAATTAAGCTCTTCAAATTTGATCAAAATAAGGGCCATATATATTTTTTAAAGCTCTCATAGCTCAACTGGTTCACTGGAGATGTTGCCTGGCAGCTGTCAAGAAGTGGTTTTACATGTTTGTTATCCAAAGCCTTAGGGTTCAGTTATTGAGATGACAGCAAACCATATGGGAGCAGAAGAACCAAGACTGACATCTGCCTGATAACCGGCGACATACCAGCTAGAAGAGATCATATTCCTTTATCATTATCACACATTCTGTATCTGTGGTGTTTTAATGTTGTTTCTCCCTCAGATAAACTCCAGAGCTTTCCATCTGAGTGACTCACACTTCTGTTACAACCGATGAGGAGCAGTTACTTGGTGAGTGAATCAGCTGCACAAGTCATTACCAGCAGCTTGTGTGTGTTGGTGCTTACTGTGAGGTTGTTGATGCTTTCAGAGAGAGCTTCTATTTGCAACATGGTACCCTCTGTGATCGCCATCTGCAACAACACACACACACACACACACACACACACACACGGGCTCTCATGAACTCATTACAAGTCACGATTACAGACTTTGAGTGAAACAACAATGAGTTTTCTAGGCTTAGTATAGCAATTAATTGAACTTGCATTCACGTAAGTATGCTGAAGTGAACTAAACATTGCCATTGAGCCATACTCAAACATGCACTTCCCTTGTCATCTTGGTCTGCTGAGGGGGAAGCTGATGCCATAAACAGCCATGATGCGAGGATGATGATGATGATGAAAGCAGGTTAGTGGTTGATGCTAGTTACTTAGGCATGCCGTCCACTGTGGCTCCACATAGAGTCCATTACTTTAGTTTATCCACGTCAGTTGTCTCGAAGTTTAAAAATCATTCCAAACCACATTTTTCTTTCTTTCCTTATCTTTGGGATTGGTATGGATTTAGTAAGAGAAATGAAGGATATAGTGTTTGCTTCCCTAAATGAAATAAAAATGAAATCCACTGTTTTAAATGTCTACTTCTACTCTGACCTTTCTGCCTTTTGCGTAGAAAGAAGGAATCAACTTTACACACGTATGATTTTATTTATTAAATGATTTGATAAATCTTTTTACATTTACATGACCACATGTAAGCTTCCTCAGCGGAGCAGGATTTTCTTTACTATAAAAATACTATTACAGAAAATATGAAAATAACAGTACAAAATCACCACCTCAGGTTCAAACTGAACATGCTATTTTATCATTTCCTCTGCAATGACATAAATATTAAATAAAATCCCTCCATAATATTATGCAAATATTGCACAAGTTCTTCTAAACCATGTGACAAAATTGGAAAATCAAAGCTGTAAATGATGCGATGACTCAGACACATAAAATCATCTAATGGTGGTGCACAAACATTAGAATAATGGCTTAATACTGTACAAGAGATGTCCATATATACTGTATGGATTACAGGAAGTGATGTCACAGGAAGTGAAGTCCAGAGAGATGTTGTGCTCTCTCATGATGAGTTAGATCATGGCACAGGTTTGAGGCTGAGGTCGGGTTAGTTAGGCATCTTACTGGAAATGAAATCAAAATACTTGTGTGCAGATTCATCATCTCAGTACACCCTTCATGACAAGCAGCTGTGACTGTTAAACAGTCAGGCAGGTTTATCTGGGCGTCTCTGAATCTCTTCACTCGTAAGGCACAGGGTCAGGCTGATGGGCGGGGGTTTAGAGGAGCAGGGAGGGATGGGCTGAGGTATTATGGGCCGCAAGCAAAGGAAGCAGAGTAGTAGCAGTGACAGCTGATTGGCTGATGAAAAGTGTGGCAACACAGTGTCATCATGTCGTCACAGCTGTCATGGAGACGGGTCAGCTCTGCCGTCGTCGGGCCCCACCTGGTCCCTGGAGCGGTCGGACTCTCGGTCCAGAATGGGGCTCAGGCCTCTGAAGCCGGCGTAGGGCCGCACCTGCACCCCGTTTGCCGCAGACTGTCCTGACTGAGGTGAGGACGACTCGATCGGACAGACGTAGTCAGTGGATTCATCAGGCCGTCTCCTCCGGAGGTGAGTCAAGTTAGAGAAGGCCAACTTCTTCGGCTGCAATGAGAAGAAATGACAAAGAGATATGATTGTCTGATATGATATGACTGATCTGAATCCTAACTGACTGGACTGAAAATAACTGAGCAACAAAAATGATAGAATCAAAACAAGGTCTTATTTTTGCATTTGGGCTATCATTACTATTGCTTATGATACATTTGTATGTGTCAAACACAGGACAACATTGCTACAACAAGGAAGAAGAGGAAGAAGAAGAAGGGGGAGAATCAAGCAGTCAGACAACCAGACAGGTTGTGAACAAGCCAACATTTCCCGATTATTTGAACCTTCGTCACTTGAAACATTGCCAACAAAAAATACAGTGCATTGAAGCAGAAGACAATTGACAGTTTGAGTAATACTTTTGCCATTTTTGCATTTTGACTTTGTTAAGCCCCCTCGAGCAATTCTGATTTGTCTGCTCGTGTTTCTTGCCTGTCTTGTCTGACTTCTTTTAACAATATCATTGTGGTCCCAGATTCCAGCAATTTAATTAAAGGTGCTCTATTCAATACTCTTACATTAAAATACATCAAATTCAAATGTATATTTTCAGCTCATTGTTTTGGTTTTATAGCCTGGTTCACTCGCGCTGTGAGTCCAGGGCCATTTTTAGACACTGCAGAGAGCTGTTTTCACCAAAAAAGCTCTGATAATAGCCTACATGCTCAGCAGGAAACAGCAGGCAGACAAAGTTCAGTGGATAGAAACACAACTCCAAATGAATGCTAAGGTTTCTCCATGTTCCTTTGATGTGTGAATAGCCAACTGTTTGCTATAACAATTTTAGAAATGTATTAACATGTCAATGCTGCGTTTACAGTTTGTTGTTTAGAAGTACAATTAGTATCTTTAGTATCAATTTCTCTATCTTGGATACATGAAATCAAGCGGATGAACCCTTTATTCCATGGATCTAAAGAGATCCATTCCATTCTAAAGATCTCTAAAGATTTCTTGTATCCATGCTTCAGTGCTTTCACTGCATATGAGTAGTATGTGATACCAGGCGACACACAGCAGCTTATTGAAATGTGCCCTAAGCTTGCACTTGCTGACTAAAGCCACTGTGATGTTATCGCAATGCACTATAGGATATCACTTGGTAGCTGGCTGGGCCTCAGGGAGGAAAGCCACACACACAAATAATAAATCTATTTTGTGGTTTTCTTTTAGATCCACAGTCTATTTAGCCTTCCAGGTTATATTTGTCCACCAAACCATCCACATAAATATTTAGTGCTCATGGAATAGCTTAAGAAATTTAATATCCAAGTGTCCAAGGTCATAAATGGGTCAACAGCAAGTGTGCATTGTGTTTTAGGGTGGATTATTTTTCCATTTTTTCTTCAGCAGAGCACATAGGGACTTAGAGCTGAGGCTGTGGCTGATGGCTGGGTCTTAAAACTGCGAGGAGGAGCAGAACAGTCCCGCGTTTACTCTGCTCTCACAGGCTTAAACACACTGAAGGGCTCACAGCTTAAAGTGAGCTGACACACCAAGGTTTCACCTCGGATTAAGGTGCTTTCTCTCACACATGCGGGAAGAGAGAACGGGTTAGAGGTGTGTGTGCTTTCTCCTCATGCAGCATTGTTGCTCAGAGTACTTCCTCTTCCACACCGAGCAGTATAATGGTTCCCAGTACCTGTTTAATCTTACCTTGACTTTAGCTGTGATGCTGAGTGGGGTGTACCCCGCCGCCTCGATGTACTCCCTCTTCTCCTGCTGAGCTTGTGCTCCCACCAGGCTGTTGAAGTTGGTGGTTAGGTGGCGTCTCAGCAGTGTTTTCTGAGGAGGGATGTTCAGCAGCATGGCCAATGTGTCCGAGTTAAACCGAGGCTCCAGCATCTATGAGAAAAGAGAAATTTAAGATGCTGTCTGAAGCGTTTTTGTTTTTTGTCTCACAAACTGTGTGATTATGTGTACTCACTACTAGCCCCCCATGCACGCCGCTGCCCCTCAGGTTTGGGGCGTACTCTGCCAGATCCACAGATCTCAGCCACTCCATGACTCTGTGGTTGGACCACTGGACCACCTCACTGGGAGTGAACTGGTTCTAAAACACACACACACACACACACACACACACACACACACAAAGAGGAATGCAAATATATGCATCTTTTATTATACTTTATGTCACACATTTTAAACATTTCCATGCAAGTGTGTTTTAGAAAATCTTTGCAGGCAAGTTTCAAAGGTCTAATAATAGATTTCGTTTTTGTTTAGAAAGAGATAGCAAGCAATGGCCGCCTGGAACGGCAAGAAAAAGACTTTATTAGAGCCTATAGAATTATGAGGGAAAAACATTGTTTAGTGAGAGATCATCGTCTAGCGGTCAAAAAAAAACCCTACTTGCTTGGGCTCAGAGAAAGCTGCCCCTCACACACACACACACACACACACACACACACACACAAATGCATTATCCCCTCTAGGGTTACGTTTGGTGGAGATAATAAAAGTTATAGTGCAGCACAGGATATGAATTATAGTCTGAAATGTAGTTTCATAAAAGAGAGTTGCAGCAGAAAAGTTGAAAGGAAATGATGAATGAAATGTGGGAGTTTGTTCAGATGGTGCATAGAAAGTGAACTTTGCTCAAGAAGCTCAAACTATACTTTAGCTCTTCTTTTAATCAATACGGTCAGACGAACACACACACACACACGCCTCCTTACCTCATTGCTGGGCCGGCGTTTGAGGCAGTTAGGGTGGAACTTGTTGACGTGGAGAACATGAATGGCGCACTTGATGCTGAGGTGATGCAGCTGGCTGGTCACTTTAAGGAATAACAAGTCATTCTGTGATGGAGAGAAGACCGAGAGATGAGTGCAACTACAACGAGGGAAAAAGAAAGTGAACATAGAATCTCTGCACACTTTTTGTTATGTCAATATTAGTCCTGAGGGGGTGAAACAAGTGCTTCAATTTCATAGGATTAGTTACAAACTCACCACAGTGAGGTACTGCAGCATCTGCCCATCCACTCTGCCATCATTAAACTGGTCTTTGTACTGAGGAAGGCCGATGTCATCGAGCCAACCTTTGGAACACAAAATATCATAGTTCTCATGTCAGAAGAATAAAGTTCTGTCAGCGAGTGATTTTTTTTCAATGTGTGATTTCAGCACGTACGAGTGACCCAGACGTAATCGAGCTCTGCAGACTTCTCGGGCTGCTTGCTGTTGAACGTCTTGAGAGCTAACTGGAGCTTCTTCCTGTGGAGCGGATTCTTCATGGCCAGCTCCTGGAGACATAGTGGAGGAGAAATTACTTATTTCATCTTGTCACAGTTACATAAATCTTACAGATGACATCTTGGGAAAACCTGAAAAAGAATTAATATACCATCATTGACTGACTTATCGAATTAAAATGATCCTTTAGAGAGACACAGAGAGCTTCTGGGGGGCTCTGAGGTGGACAATATGACAGCGTTGAAGGCGAAACTAACAAGCAGGTTGAAAAGCACAGACAGGCGTTGCTAAATGCCAAATAGACAGACAGACAGCAACAATGATCAGACAGGTAGAACTGGAAAATATCTGACAGGCTGGATGGAAGATTATTTTGTCAGGTAAACCAAGTGAGCTGGACAGATGTCTCAGATGCATCATTTTACAAAAGACGTTCCACATAAAGTAGGTGGTGTGTGAGTGTGTGTGTGTGTGTGTGTGTGTGTGTGTACCCTCTCAAGGTCTTGCGGGGTGGCCGACAGTAGAGTCTGACCGCTGCTGACCCAGTGGCTAGTGAGGATGTTATACTGACCGAGCCCGATTTCCTCAAGCCAGTCACACACCTGCTCTGTGCTCCACTTAGAAAAAGGCATCTTCAGGTCTCTGACATGGTGAGAAGAAAAGACAAAAGATTAACATTGAAAAGACAATCATGTTTTAAATGAGACTAATGGACCTGAAACCACTATTGTAATGTTTTAATGCATTAGTCCTACACTTCCATCCAGGTAGCTACAGCTCATAATCCATGTCAGTAAAATAAGAAAATGACTTTCCTGAGACATGAAATTTGGACAATCATGAAAGTAATTATGGGGTTTAGTTCTAGTGTTGTAATGTAGCTGAAAGTGTATTTTGATTATATGTATTTTAAATACCCAGAAAAAGCAAATAAATTAGTGAAAGTGGACACCATGCAAAGAATCATGGAAACTTTGCTTTTGTATTAAAAAGGCTATAATCAAAATAGAGAGGTAGTGCATTCTATATAATAATGCATGAAGGTATCATTATGCCAAACATCTCAAACCAAAATAACTCAAATAGAAGGATGCCAGTGCTCCACTACAATCTCATTGCGATTTACAGAGATATGAGATCAAACCTGTGGTGGTGAATGGGCTTGTAGGCTACTTAGTTGAGCTGTGATCTGAAACAGAACAACTATCTTCTGTACAATGGCTTCAGGCCCTTGGGATATTGTGTGCGACTATAATTGTGTTGTACCGTGTGTTCCCTGAACGGGCCAGTCTCGGTCCAGCTGTAGCTCTGAAGCCTCCCCTCTTGAACTCCCCTAGCTCGGGGTCGTGAACCTGGGCAGGACTACCCGACTGGCTGCGACGGATCCTGGGGACAACCAAAGTGCGTGAAGGAAAAATGGAAAAGGATATTCTTATTGTGTAAGTACTGTACTGTGAAACTTACTTCCCCCAGAGTTTCTTAATGCCTCTGTGAGTCTTCCTGTTTTCTGGTGAGACAGGGGACTGCTGTCCAGAGTCCACTCCAGACGACAGAGGGGACTGGTCTGAAAGAAGACACTCCTCTAGCTTCTCTGAACGTCCTGTCAGACAAAAACACAAGAATACAATCATTGATAACCAGGTTCAGCAAAGTAAGAGAAATGTGGGATCCAAAATAAATTTGTGCACATACATATTCTTGGCATTGACATGCACCACAAACATACAGTCCATGTCTACTGTACGTTTGCTTAGGTTAAAGCACACTGTCTCGTACACTGGTAGCATATTTGACATTCATCATGATATATTTAGAATAAATTGCTTCCTGAAAAGCACCATAACTTTAAAGCGGCACTAATCAATACTGTTTGTGTTCAAATGGATCAAATGACTGCATATTGTGAAAAGTGGCTCTTAAAATGAAAAACTCACAGAACGTGTGCTACAAAAGGTCATTTTGGGTCATTCAGTGCCCAACATTTGATGAAAATCACACACAAACTCTAGGCAGTAATTCTGAATTAATACAATAATAATCCAAGG
Source organism: Holacanthus passer (assembly GCA_025331565.1). Classification (NCBI taxonomy): domain Eukaryota; kingdom Metazoa; phylum Chordata; class Actinopteri; family Pomacanthidae; genus Holacanthus; species Holacanthus passer. Next base: position 90,055 of record JAFREQ010000180.1, read on the forward strand.
ATTCAGTTAGTGTTTTCCAGGCCAGTCTCTATGGTTTCTCCTCTATGTTGTATATACTCGCACAACAAAGAACTCCAGGTACACCTTCCTATTCACTCATCTCATGCCAAGCTCACTGATCTCAACAGGATGGTAACAGAATTTCACACTGGGGTTGAGATGCAATACCCACCAACATCATAGAGGTCATGTTTTCCAGGAGATCCTGAGGCAGAGGAGGTTAGTGAAGTGAGAAGAAAGCAAGCAGACAAAAAGCAGAAGCAAGCATTAGTCACACCTTCTTTATCTCCAAAATAAATGTTTTATACATGTTAAGTGTATTAAAGCAGCAAATCTACAAGCCTCAGGCAGGTGCCAAAGTAGGCTAGAAACTCACACCACATCAAGTCTACTTGTTAACGTGAAACTCATATTTGTTTCCACAGATGCTGAGAGTGTGGGTGGCTCTTTGTTAGCCTCGAAGCTTGTCAGCATGCGAGCCTTATACGAGAGGTCACCTGGGCCGACAGGATGACCTACAGCGGAATAAGGTCAACCCACACCCATTGTTTTTCTTGATTCTTAACCTCCTCTAAAGCCTGACCAGAGGCACAGAAGAGAAGGCCCTCTTTGAGGAATTTAACCAAGGTGGTGCCAGAACGGCAAAGCGATTCTGTTGCCACCTCATTACATGTAAACACATGTAAAACAAGTGTTTGATGGGGAACTAGTGGATTCTTTTTATTCTACACCTGTTTACTTTGGCCACTTGTTCGACTGGCTCTTTCTCAGCGGCAGCCTGCTTCAGACGGTGATTGTGCCGGGTGAGGCAGCGAGAGCAAAAAGGGGGGATGTCAGGTCGCATCCTTGTTTGTTTACTTTGGATGTCTAAGCAAGTTGAAGTGCACACATCCTTAAGCTTGCACTCCTCGCCCTCTCACAGCCCTCTGATTACCCTCCTGCTTTAAGCTCTGGCTCCGTGTGCTTATATGCCTATTAGCTTTAAGTGTGTGTATGTGTGTGTTTCAGTGGATGCTGATGCGAGAGAGCTGGGCATTATCTTCGACAGCTCTCGGAGTCTTGAGGGAGTCCTAATAATCCTGGCTTTGGAGCGGCTTGATCCTCTGTGAAAACAGTTACTCACCCTGACTCTGCTCACCTCTGAGGTTCGGCTCTGACAGGGACAATCTTGTTTTGTTCATGAGATAACTGAATTTTGTTTGTCAGAAGACTCGCTCGCACGACTTCAGAGTCAGAGCAACAACATTAGCAGACTGACTCAATTCTCCTGAAAGTGTATTGCCAGTGTTTGACATTTGAATATTGTGTGAGCATACAGTACCTAAAGCCGGAGCACTGGCACTCCTGCAGCGAACTGCAGCCAGAGCACAAAGAGAGAAAAGAGTGATCCGGCAGACAGGAGGAGGAGAGAGGGAGAAAGGGCACAGAGAAGGAAGCAGTTGGAGCAAAGTTAGTTGACAACGAGTTATTCAACAGTTACAGATTATTGAATTAAAGGGCTTGTTAAAGAAACTACATTATGGTATTTAGTTTTGCAGATAATTTCTGTTTGAATTCATCTGATAGCTAGTTCTATACAACTGAGGTGAGTGGAAGTTCATTTGCGGTGATCACAGCAGCTCTCTGTTCAGAAACATGGGCCTCTTGCAAGAATACATTCGTGTTGTTATCATAAACTTTCAACTTGATGAACAGCAACTGTACATGGGGAGGTGTCAGTGATAGGAGATGTGATCATTAGCATAATATGTACGACTGAAAGTGAAAGTTCCATTCACAAAAACCAAAGAGTTACCAAAGAGAAAAAGAAAAATGACACAACGCGGGGCTGCAAGTCCTGCTGTCAGAAATCATCAGATGAAAACAGAACACATTTAGCAGCATTAGCAGTTGCATAAAGACCCAGAACAGCTATAAAATATTAATAAGCTGCCAACAATGTGTCATCAAGGCTTTTCAGAAAAGGTCTTGCTCAAACAAAACTGTCCATGACGAATATGAGAGGTGGTCAAGTAGACATGACAGCTGCAGACATATCAGAGGAGAGAACATTACAGCCTGTAGTAGGTGACCTGCATAAAGACCCTGAGGCAGCTGTCACACTGGGGACTAGTGCCACGATTTGCCTGTCTCAGATAAATTTCTTTGATCCGAGATTAAAACCCTGGAGTCGGCACAGAACCTGCGCACGTGTCTCATCACGCTGACTCGTCTAGTTCGAGCAGTTCAGAGACTTGTGTGTTCACCTCACGCTGCTCTCTAGATCATTGTGTGGTGCGCTCACTTTATGTCTGGTGCTACTGATGTACCTGTAGATTAAAAGTCAATTTGTATTTCCTTTTTCAATCATAACCTTCTTTGTGGCTCATGTAAATACATTCTGTGCTATTTTTACAGCTGCTCTTTTGTTTGATATGAACACCACATATGTCTGGTGCCTTTGCACCTGCAAGCCTGTTGTGATGCAGGGTGATATGCCCCACAGTCACCTCTGGCTTGATTCTAGTATGATCATTTAATCCTGTCTTGGATTTCTCCAGTCATCTTGCAATCAGTGCAACTGGTCTGGGAACAGTTGTGTAGTTTGTGTACCGTCATGTCGACATTCAGTCTGGGACAAAACATGTCTTGTGGTGTGAACAGCATAGCAACTCTTCAAAGTCTTGGAGTCGCTGCATGATGATATGGCAAACAGGATGTTCATTTTAGCATTGAGTTTGTTTCAGTGGTATAGTTTTTCTTAATAGATTTCAGTGTCATACTTAAACTCAAAATTAATTCAGGTTAAGGAATTATAATAGCGCAACAAACACAAAAACTATTGTTGCATTAAAGTACTAAGATAAAATTCTATATTCAGGACATAACTTGTAGGTGCCACTTAACAATGAATTTGGTCATACTAATGATTCTTGCATGAAGCCCAATGTCCCACATACTCAATCCACAGACAACACCTTCATTAAACAGTTTGCTTTTAAAAGTAGTAAATACTGAAGACGATCTTTGTGTGTGACAGTTGACTGCAGAGGAAGTGAAACAGATTTCATACGTCTCCTGTTGATTAGTGATGTAGAGACTCACTGAGAGTGTAGTCCTGGTTGTGGCTGTGGACAGGAGAGAGCTGGACGGGAGATAAATACTCTCCGTCCCCCTCTCTTTCGCCATTCAGCTTGGACCTCAGCTCGTTCTTTTTACTCCGTTTTCCCGGCAGAGTCTGGTACTTGCTCAGCTCCATGGGTGGATTCTGCAGAATATATTCCAAAAAAAAAGTGTTACTTTTTTAGTCTGGTCTAGCACCCAATTTAAAATAAATGATCATAATGTGTAAAGAAAGTATGGCAACATAAGTCTTCTTCCTAGCCTTTATAGGAATGCATTCAGGAATCATTAATTCCTGCTTTGAATTCAAATGCACAATGTTCTTACTAAATAACTTTCATCCTAATGAAGTGGACACATTTTTCTTTCTGTGTCTGATCCTCTATGACAACTTATAGCTTAAATACATTGAAAATCACAGACTGGAGTTGTATGTATATTACATTCCTTCTACATCTATATACAGGCTGGCCAGTCACATCTAAATATCTTTCATAAGATAACAGCAGAGCTATGATTTGATTTTGCTCCTTTGCTCTGTTGCATAACAGAGTGTCCTTTGGAGGGTGGGTGGCTGATGATGCCAGTATCTGACTAGGCATCAAAGTCACTGAATGCGAGGAGAGAGGCCAGGAGAAAGAAACAGCTGGGAGGCAGCCATGATGCCAAACACTACTGACAGCCACTTCAGGTGGGCCTTGGCCCTTTATGTGTGTGTGTGTGTGTGTGCATATGAACACAGTGTTATTATGCGTTTGCCTGTTTGTGCAGCATGAAAATCTGTGGAGCAAAGGATATGTGTGTAAGTGAATGTAAGGCTGTGATCACATAGGAGACATTTTTGCTTTTACTCAGGAGGAAAACTCGGCTGTGAACTTTGCTAGTCACACTGGGAACATGAGGTCAAAGGGCGCCTGGAGCATTACATCACTCTCTGTGCTCGACAACACAAGGCTCATAACAAGGCATGGTACTACTGTGTAAATCTTAGTTTATTATTAGAATCTTAAAATAAAGTACTCTCATTTTTACCTAAACAATTAGCATTTTAACAATCAATGTGAAGAAGTGACAACAGAAAATTCTCAAAGGCCACTGGAATACAACTGGAATGGTTCCACTTTGTCTTTAATTCACTGAAGTCTCTAAAGCGTGACAAAGCTTGATCTAGATTTTTTTTTGCATATTGCATATATTGTATTTGGAATTGATTGAAGACTGAAGACAAATGAAGCGGACCCTATCCCTGCTTTGTCATGAACAGCAATGTAGAGTGTGTGTGTGTTTCTGGGGGTCAGGTGAAGGTTAGGTTGTGTGAAGTCATGCAGCAGATCAGTACCTCTGCCCCTACATCTGATTCAGTTTCAACTGGCTGGATCTCTACAGCCTATAGCCAACACAGACACAGGAGAGAGGAAAGAACACACATATACACACAAACCCAGAGTTAGCAGGTTAGCGATCACACAATCAGAAAAGAACAATGTTAGTGTGCATGTTGATCGGGTATTTAAGCAGCAGATGAAGCAGGTTGGATTAGACAAATAGATTAGTTTGATTGGATGATAGTATTATGAAAGTCAATCAGTAGCAGTAAACCACTGATTTGATGTGAACTAACAAACCTTCTGTAAGGATCCACTCTGCAACTCTTCAAGACTGCTGGACAGCAACCTGCGCTGATGCCTGGAAAAAAAACAGGCTTCAGAGTTAGCACAATGGAAAGAGCCTATCATTCCCATGATGACTGCGAGTGAAAGCAACCTTTTATTTTTTTGGACAACGCAGAATGCTGCAATGTTAAACAAAGGTCATACAAACACAGAAAGCTTGTACTTACCACGATCCATTAAAGAAGCTTGTATCCCCAGTGGACACCAGCGATGTGTCCATAGAGTTCTGGATACTATAACAAATGGCACACGAGGGGTAAGATTAACAGGACGTTATTAGATATGTGTGTGTGTTCTGTGTGTGTGTGCGTATTTTGAGTGTTTATACCTGGAGTCCAGTTCTCTCTGGTAAGGAGACGAGGATAACATAAGTGGAGAAGACCCTCTTGACGACATCTATGCAGAGACAAAACACAATTTTGTTTCTTCAGTTTTGTACAGTTCTTCAGGCAAAATATCAGGGTCCATATCTGTTTTTTAAGGGAATGAATCCTGTGAAATTGTACCCAGATTAAGATAAGATAAACCTTTATTTGTCCCACAGTGGGGAAATTTGCATTGCACGGCAGCAAGGTGATAGTCAGTAGTTAAATAGTAAAAATGAATATAAACAAGCTGAAAAAAGTATTTAATAATTTAACAAATTTACACGGACTGGACAGACTGTTTTGATTACTGTTTCAAAACTGCAGTCAATTGTTAGAGGTTGTAAAAAAAGAATGTATACTTATCATCTTACCTCTGACCTGAGGAAATCAGAGTGTGCTTTGTGTGTGATGGCTCGGAGTCTTAAACTGCCACTCAGCTCCTCTTCGCTACTCCCTGGGTGGTAGAAACACAAATACCACACAGAGCAACACCATTACAAGAAATAGGTAGGAGAAAAGAGAAAGAACCTTGTGCAGTGGTTCCTACATTGCAGTTCATTTCAGAAAGGAAAAGGATGTAATTCTTACCCTGTGTGAGTGCCATGACTTCCCTCATCTTTCTGTACTGGCCCAGCAGAATGGTCAGCTCCTCTATACGTCGATCCTGTTAGCAGCAAGAAACAAACATTTTGCCTTTTGTAAATCAAGTAAAATGATGGGGCCCTTTATTTTCCACCAAAACAAACAGGACTTTAATGAAAAAAAAAAACAGGTTTCATTTACCTTCTCATCATTTGAAGCTAACAAAGACTCCATCCCCACCTTCAACCTCTGGTATTCCTGGTCTAACGAAGAAAAATGAGGCATTAGAATATTATTTTGGACTCATATCCTCATGTGTTGTAAATTTAGGGCGTGATGGGTGCCTGATGCGATGTTGGCGGATGGATGACAGCCATGCTAATATGAATAAACAGGCAAAACAAACAGACACTGACAGCGCGACCGGCCATACACCATCACCTGGGACAAACACTGCAGCTTTTCATCATGACATAACTGGCATTGTGTGTGTCGTGGCGGTGCCAACAATACCAACAAAAAACACGAGTTCTCTTCTGGATTCCTATAACTACATGTTTATAGAGATAAGACATCCACAAGCAATACAATACGAACACACAAACACACACACACAGACGTGGGCCAGATGTCGTTCAATATCCTTTCAAATACAGACACATCTTAAAGGAGAACGCCATCGACTGGGCACATAAAGGTCAGTTTACTAGTTCTACTCAGCCTGTGAATACAGTTGTATAATATCTCCTGTGGCTTCAGAGGAGCTTTGTGAAGTCTGCGAGAATAACCCAAAGTATGCCACAGTGACGTCTTCGGGGTTAACTCAGCTGCTCAGCTGGAACAGGGTCAAATGAAAAAGATACTATGGTTGTATTGTTGGAAATGTAGGAATTAGTGTTTCTGGAGCGTGACCCATACTAAGGAGTCAAAGTCAGGATATCTTGGCTTCTGCTGCATCCATTTTGACAATTTACTCTGCGGTCTCTTTGGGGTGCCCCAACTTCTTACGGAAGTGCAATAATAAATAGCTGGATTAACCCTTTAAAATATCTGTCTTATCATAGGCAAACCAAAAGAGACTCAAGCTACAATCTGACATGTTAGACAGCAGTGACATACTCTGAGGTTTATACACACTGATACCAAGGCCACTCTTTCTGATTCTGATTGGCTGGAAGGTGTGGATTAGCAGACAGTATAACTGGACACTTATGACACAGGTGTTTGTTTGCAGTTTGTTAATGTGCCAATATTACATTGCAGAAATATATAAAAAAAAGAGAGAGAAATAGCCTCTCAATTAGAAGACAAATTTGTATTTCAAATGTTGCTGATATTGTTAGTTTTAGTAACAGTAGGAGGAAAGAGAGGACTTCTGAAAAGCTAGTTAAGGTGAGCCAAGAAGCCTGCGTGGTCTGACAGATGCTAAATTAGTAACTAGTAGTAAGTAACTAGTAGCTAGTAACTGTTGCAGGGGAAAGGAGAGAGGACCAAAGAGATGAGGAGAAGTCACTGGTCAGAGTGAGAGGGAAAGAAAGACAGTGACATGTCTGAGTGTTTGTGTCTCTGACAGAAGAAGGCAGTGTGTGTGTGTGTGTGTGTGTGTGTGTGTGTGTGTGTGTGTGTGCGCGTGTGTGTGTGAGAGAGAGTTACATAACATTATCTCAGCTGAAGAGACAGTTGCAATAATATCATGCAGCAGGATGTAGGTATTCTCCATCTTGAGATTGAGAGCAAAGAGGAATTTCCTTCTCTCCTGATTTTAAAACCAGTCAGAATTTTAAAACCCCTGGTCCAGCCTTAACTAGATGTTGCCCATACAACAGGGATCCTGGGGTCCAGGAACTTGATTTCATTTTCTGTTCAAGATTAGTTACATGAGTAAATAATCAACCGCTATTTTAATCTACACATGGCGTTTGATCTGCAAGCGGCCGCAGTATAAGTGGTATAATATCCCCCAAGTGTGTGTGTTGCATGTTGCACTGCCAGCCAGAAGGTTTGAAAGGATATAGAGACTTACAGCATTTTGGAAAAGTGAAGCTGGAATATTTACTACAATCAACACAAACTGAAGCTCGGCTGTGGTCCAAATCTCAAACCAAACACACTGCTATCAGACGCCTGATAAAAAGACCACTCACTGTTTTTATGTTCCAGATTTGTTAAAACACACTTGACACTTGAAAACACTATGCTGAATAATCAAATTATCTGAGGCAGATGAGTTTGGTTGAAAAATAGACCCACAAAAAAAAAAGCACACCAAGCCTTACATTTGTTAATCAGCTGCTTGACATACACCTCCTCTACAGCAGAGGGCAGCAGAGAGTCAAGAACAAGTCAAGTGTAAAGCAGAGGAGAGAGGGACATGTTGATTAGATGTTACAGTAATCAGAGTTGACAGACATGCGTATCGCTGGCTCTCACGCACACATCCACTCTGACAGATGTAGATCTAAAATGATTGGTCAGACTGTCAGCTGTGTGTACCTCTCTCTGCGTTGTCGTTGGCCGTGCCGCCTCTGGCCAGCAGCTGGGTCTGCAGGCATTCGATCTCAGCGTCTTTGGAGGCCAGGAGCTGCTGCAGCTCTGAGATTTCTGCCTGCGGAGGAAGGCAGAGTGCATGTCTGTGAACTGTGTCAGTCTTCCAGGTCACTGGATATGTAGGAGTTGTAAGGAGTTTTAGTTTAAAGCAACTGGACTTGCAGCGTCCTCTTAAAAACAAGAGTATTTTATCAGGTCGACTGGTTGATGGGACGGCTCACAATTTGAATTCTGTGAGTGATTTAAACGTTGATGTCTCCTAGCACTCATGTGAGAGCCACCAGAGTCACATGAGGTGTGAATTGTTGTCAAATAATGTGATGATATTTGATGGCATTGTGAGCTGCTGAAAATGCAAGTGCAGCTCTTGAAAACACAGACCTACACAGGAGGAAGAAAAACCAGGTACTGAACAAGTTCATCAGCTATCAATTCACAGAGCCATACCATCAGGCTTCTGCTGTATACTGGTGCTTTTTTTTTGTTTGAATCACCTCCTCTACTTAAGTTTTGCCCTCATGAGATGGAGTAATTTCAATATTGTTCACCATTTTCGGTCCTGGCTGCATTTCAACCAACACCCAGCCCAGTACTCTCCATAGCTATACACAGCTGACTCTACATCAACTTACATACAGTGTTTTAGCCAAAAAAGTCAGAATATTTGAAAGAGGAGTCTCTGTGTGTCACTGGAACAACACAATCCCTGAGATGCACCATGCTGTCCAGCATCAGTTCACGTCTCCATTAATGTGCTGTTGATGACTCTCACGTGACCTGACTGCCCTATGACTAACACCTGAGGGCTTGGTCACACTTACACCAGTGTCTGAGAACAAACTTTTTCTATCTCTTATCACTTCCACTGAAGCCCACATGACTGAGGAATTAATAAATGTGTCAGTGGTTTCGGTGCTGTAATGTCCCTTGTTCGATTCCAGCCAGGCAGCTTTGTTAGCTGTCATACCCCTGTCTCTAAGCTGTCTTGCTTTTAATTATTTGACCGGTCAATGATAGCAAAAATGTGCCGACCATGAATAGTAATTTCCTCAGTTTGCATCCGACCTGGGGCTTTTCTTGCATGTCATTCCTGTTATCTCTCTCCTCACAGCTTTTGAAAATGCCACCAAAAGAAAAAAAAATTCCACCTCTACAAATTTACCACTGGCAGCTCAGTTTAAAACAACAGCAAAAGGTTGTTGGGCACAACCACGCGTGCCCGATTTTTGAGCTTGTGATTTCACTTGCACCTAGTTTAAGGTAAACAGAGGCGTTGGTGTTTTTTGATAAGCTAATCTGAGCTGAAGATAGAGGAACAAATCTGCTGAACGACAGTTGCAGACAACAGGTGTCAGAAAACAGGTGTGTGTGCAGACATGTTTACAATAGCGGCGTGCTATAAATGCATTAACACCTGCAGCTGCCTCACAATAAAAGGCCAACAAGAGAAGCACAATAGATTGGTGGTGTGGGCAGAGGCACAGAATAATTCAAGGAGACTGTGATTAGTTTGAAATGTTTCCTGTTTCCTGTATATTCCTAATTAATGCCATTTTTTTTATCCTACTACAAAAATGATGGTTAGCTCTGTTACACTTTGAATAGCATATGTCAAAGGTTACACCTTACTGACTGCTGTGCAGCTTCAGGTGCTGACTGTAACAGAGGGAGCAATGATCTAATCTGGTTGATATTAAACATAAACTCACATACACATGACAATCATTCACATTATCCATGCAAAAAAAAATGACTGAAAGGGAGAGACAGTCAGAGGCAGACACTCTCTAACTTTCTCCCATTCCTTCCTACTTGAATATTTGTGATCTGCAATGACAGCTCATCCATCACAAGACAAACAAAAGGAAAACAAGGAGGGTCAGAGGGAGGAAGAAATGAAGAGCTGTAAGTGGAAAATAAGGAAATCAGGAAGAAAAGGGGGAAGTGGAAAAGCATCAGTGCAAAAGAAGAGCACAGGTGTGTAGAAAAGGAGGAGGACAGAGGGAGGCAGAGTATTAGCAAAAGGAGGAAAGGAACAAACAGAGAAGCGATGAGCAACAAGAGCAGGAGGCAGAGGAAGAGGAGGAAGAGGAGGCACCTGTGCGCTGCGCCAGCGCTCCTCCCAGTGCTGCTTCTCCAGCTGTGTGTGCTCCACAGTCAGCTTGAGGCTGGACAGCTGGGTCATGAGCGACTGGTAACACACATGGAGAGAGTAAGAGATCGAGAGCTAGAGAGAGCAGAGACACAGGAAGAGGGTAATGACGGGGGGGTGGGGGGGTGATTTAGAGATGAGGAGAAAAGAAGAGCGGGGGGAAAAAAGTGAAGAGGCCAAGCCACAGAGGGGGGTTAATAGAGAAGAAGAGGGGATACAGATACAGAGTGAAGGAGGGAGAGGAGGAAGGAAGCACTGTAAGCACAGAGAAAGCAATGGCACTTTGACACCTTCAAATGAACCAGTGTTAAGAGAGATGCTTTTTTTTTTAAATTCAAAAGACATTAACCTCGTTATACAGTGATGTACAACCACAACACCATGCTCAAGTTCACAAACCATTATTTTGATTTTTAATTAATTAAATCTCTACAACAAGAATTTTCTAGAGACTTCAGAGTTTCCAAAAATACCAAATATGCCAGTATGACGTATGTGGAATACTTAGTTCAAGTATCATGACGCTTTGTTAAAAAAGTGATAAATAAAGAATATATATGTAGAAAAAGTGTTTTTACCTTTAAACAAATTTAAAAGTAAATCAGAAATGTATAGGGATAAATTAATAAGTGAGTCAGGCTGTATTGTAAATGTATAGTCCACATAAGAGAATTACAGTATACTACTTGGCTATCTTATTTGTATCATGGCATAATAGTACCTCACTTCCTCCTAGATGTTTCTCTGATTAGCCACCTTATCACTCTGTAATGTGACCTCTACACTTGTGTGTCAGCTGCAGGCCAGTAAGAGCTGGTTGTTAGTCATACATGACTTACTGCCACTACTACTGCTAATTTTCTGATGCAGTATTTCCTGAAATTATTTTGAATATGAGGTTGTATTGATGGTAGTAATGATCTTTCCTTATTTACATTTACACATTCTCATGTGTATATGTAAACAGCAGTTTACATGTACATATGGCCAACAAAATTGACGTGTTCCAGGAGGAATTTAGCTTGGTTTCTCTAACATTATCTGCTTCCACAGCGCCTCTAAAGCTCAATAATTAACACAATATACAGTATCTTGTTAAGATGTTTTGTTTTAGGTTATACCGATAAATCATCCAATATTAGCTTGCTGCAGGTATCAGTGTATATGCAAGTCAATAAATAACAAGAAATTGTAGTATAGAAAGGCCAAACAAAGTATAAGGTCATTAAGAAACAGTGTCACCATTACAAAGTTTATCCAACAGAGAGTACGTCGTGTTTGACTGAGTATGCATCTTGGGTACAATGCAAAATAAATAGAACTAAGAGAATACATTGCTTATTATTTTATCTTATTTTCTTATGTAGAAAAAAATTATATATTATCAGTTGAGATGTCATTATCTGATTTTTTGTAATCTCCCAAATAATTAGTGTCAGTGTCAAAAATCCAGTATTGGTCAGGCTGCATTTCAATCTGTACAAAAAGTGAAGTGTAAAAAACAAACAAAAAAAAAACCTCACAGTGAAGAAAAGACTTCAGAAAACTGAACTTTTAACTTATCAATTATTTGGTTTAGTGTGAGATATTTTTCACAACATGTGCAGTTTCACAGTTTTCTAGGGAAAGCAAGAACAGCAGCAGAACAAGAATCATGTGCAAGAATATAATTTGTTGTTTCTGTATTTGAGCATTTTGACTGCATTTGTAATGATTGTACTGATGCTCGCTGTAGTTAAACTACATAACTTTGTAAGTTCTGATAAAGATCTGATATAACGAGACCACATTAACCCTGGAGCTGGATTTATTTATATTTCTCTTCTACAGTTACGTACAGTGCATTGCACATTACCAACTCACTTTTCCATCCAGACCACTGGAATCTGTGACGCTGATACAACAACAAAACAAAAATTATATATTTCTTAATCTACAGTGTAAGAAACACCACATATGACGTACATGTATATAAGTGTAATCATTTCAGGTTAGCTGATCATAGAGATTTAAGGTTTATGTGCTACGTGTTGGTTTAACAAGTACCTTGGTGCCTCTCAGTTTCCTCTCATACTGGCCCTTCTCTCCCTCCAGCTCCTCCACTCTGCTCTTCAGCTGCTTCACTTCTTGTAGCAAATCCTGCAAGAAGAAAAAAACAAGAAAAGAACACACAGCATCTTTTACTTCATGTCTTTTTCAAACCCAGAATCAGCAGTGAGTTCACCTACTTGTGCACAATTATTTTGAAATTCTGAAATTACATAAATCAGAGCTAAATGGCAGAATCAACAACATTACTGAACTGTACACATGCCAACATATGAATGGGAGGGTATAAACATCAGGTTCACATTCAGTGCAGTTATAAAGGTCTTCAGGGCTGGACAGTGCAGTGGTTAATATAGGAAACACGATCCTCCTGAAACAGATACCACAGCGTGCAGTTATCAACAACCAGGAAAAGAATAAACCTGAGGACCCGGAACAAGACTGAAAGCCGTCCAGGCTGCACATCTGCCAGCTGCACATTGCCATTGTGCGAGGGCAACCATGTATAGCATTACATATTACTATAGGAACAGATACATGACCCATCCACCTGGTCAGTGTAGGAGGAAACAGACAGATGTAAACCTTGTTAGTAGAGGGAGGAACCAGTGTCATGCAAACAAACCACATCAAATCAAATAAAAACACAACACCTGGTCCGAAACCCAATTTGAAAGGATTTATAAGGACAAACTGTAGATCCGGTTGAAATGTGTTTTTACAAATGCTTCAAATACTTGAGGAGTTGTAATGAAAGGAGAATTGCAAACAATTACAATGGGTTGCACAACTAGTAGCTATTATAGGGTTCCTTATTTTACCATGTTGTTACAGACTCAGCTTCAACAACCTTAGTAACTCCTCAAATGTATGGAAGTATTTGGAAAACCCATCAAAAGTCTCCATATCTGCAAGAACCAGAGTAGAGTGTGACCCCAACATCCTGCAGTACACACACACAAACACGCTACAAGAGACTGTTAGTTTGATTCTGTGGAAATTTCCAAATACCGGGTGGTGTGTGGACTGGTTAAAAAGGGAGAGGAGAAGAAGAGAAGAAATGATGGGGAAGGAGGGGAAGATGAGTTCATCCATCAAGTCTCCCTACGTGTACAGTCTGTCCTCCATTGTGCATCCGGGCATCAGAGGCAGACAGGCTCAGGTCTGAGCAGGCTGACCCGACCTGAGGGCCGTGGCCCTGGGCTTGGCCGCCTCCGGGCTCCCCCTGCTGGGCCTCCCTCTCCTCCAGAGCCCGTTTCTCCTGGATACGGGTGCTGATCTCCTCCTGAAACTTGCACATCTGCTCCTGGAGCTCACTGATGAGATTTACCACACACTGGGAGGAAAGGAGCAATGGAGGACAAATAAAGGGCAGTGGAAGAGATATATTGATGAGATGAAAAGAAAAAAAGAGGAAGGGATGAAAGTGAGTTGTGAGGAGAGGAGAGGAAAGGAGAGGAGGAGAGGAGAATCAGACATGAACTTATCAGTTAATCTAGTCAGTATTTGGGAATGCCTGTTTGGATATCTCCATGACTCTTGGCTGTTAAACTTCACAGAAAAAGCTTAAAAAACCCCAAAACATCCAAACAACATATGAATGCAGAGGAAGGAACTGCAAGTGTGTATTGAAGAACTTCGTGAACTTGAGGATGAGAAAAGGTTGGGGGGAGAAAACAAAATGACACACAACTCATAAAAAGTAACCTTCCTGAAAACAAACAAACACTATACAGCAGTAAGACAACTCCCCAATATTTATCTTCCTTGTAGAAAATGAGTCAGTGTGGGCAGTGAGAGTGTGTGAGACAATGCGGCCTCAGGCAGATGCAGGCGAGGCATCATGCCTCACCGTCTCACATTGTTGAAATAGTGTGTGAAACAGATATGTGTTCCAAGTTTACAACCACACACACACACACACACACACACACACACACACACACACACACACACACACACACACAGAGTACAAGTCTTTCTGCCCCACTTCTTTTTTGCTGCCATGTGAGGACCGACAGATAAAGAGCAGTGAGTTTAGTTACAGGTTATTCTGGGGTCACTGCAGAAAGTGGACAGTCGAGTAGAGTTTGGAAAGCAGAGGTGAGGAGACAAACACCTTCTGTCATCTACAATGGGTGGTGGTGGGTCAGGAATGGGATTAGCTGGATCTTGCAGATGCATAGTGTTTATTTCTGAGGATGTGCACATCCAGTGTTGAGGAAGGATTGCAGGATAAGGACTGGGTTGTTTTAACTGTACATCATGTCTATAAACTTGAGTAGCTAAAAATAAGTACTTGTATATGATTCTTTTTTATATGGCTTTGTTAGGTAGTGCTTATTTGTTTTATCAAACTCACTGGCTGCTGATGTTTCATGTAAGATACAGAGTACAGAGCCTCATGTAAAGTCCCTCAGTTCTTCCTGTGTATCACATTTTTTTCAAAAAAAAAAAAAAAAAAAGCTTCCAGGCAGCCGCAGACTCCTCAGAATCGCAAATGGTTCGTCCTGTTGCGTTGTTTTAATCAATACATTTGACTCTGCTGTAAAAAGCGCACAGCAAAGTTTACCTCTGAAAGCACACTCACTGATGATGATCTGGCTTTCAGTGGAGCATCAAAGGCTCTTAAACCTCCATGTAATAGCCCCACCCTGACACAGGACCATGACCCAGAATTTAGACCAACGGAGCAAGACAGGAAGAGAAGACAGATGTGCTGCAGACAGTCAGAGAGGAACAGCATCAGACTCTCAGGTAGACAGAAGGACGCACACAACCTTTTTCATTGCATTTATAGACATGAAGGGTTCAATCGTGTGTATGGCCAGAGAATGTCACAACTCTTGGGCTTGTGAAACCTTTCCACAGCCTGTTACAAGAAACAAACAAATGCATGGTCATCATTTTCAAAAGCTTGTTCCTGAAAAACTGTTGTTCTAATAATTCAAAGTGTTCGTCAGACAGCAGTGAGTTTGCGTGTGGTGTTGGAGTGGTTTCCTGAGGTGAAAGGGTTTGGCCTTCAGGAATGCTCAGAGTGGATGCCTGCCATTCCTCCTGCCAGCCGACCGGAGCCTCGCAGCTGTTACTAACCACACACACTCACACTCACACTCACTTTGCTGGCAAAAATGTAGAGCGGTGTCAGTTGACATCGTAACTTGACCAAAGCAAAACACCACCACTGTGAATCGGATATGTTGGATTTGGGTGGGTGTGCACGTGTACTGTATACGAGCAGGCACAGTATCTCATTACTACACCAACGAAGCATCAACTTGTCAATGTTAAAAGAGCTCTGTCAGACACCACAGAGGCAGGACTGATGTTGAGGTTTAGGTGGTGGAGGACTGAAGCTCAGAGAAGCAGCTTTGCGATCCCTGCACAAGCTGGAGAACCAGGCTACAGGAAATGAACGAGTGCAGCAATTTTGATTTCAAACTAGATCTGAGATGCTTTAGTCACAGTAAACCTCAAAGACAGTGGCTGTTTTTTAGAGTTGCACACTGTCCTGTTTTTAGCCATGTTAGTGTGGCTTAAGGGATGACAAGGATGGTTGTCGGTCCACCACTATGGGCAACACTGAAATGTCCCATGTCCAAACTATTGGATGCATTACCTTGGTATTTTGTACAGACATATACAGAATGAAGACTACCGACTTGACTTTTCACATTGTAAACATTGTGACATTGCAAACAGTATACCTACTTAACATGAGCATGTGAGCCATTGCCAGAATGCTAGCATGCTGACCTTAGCATTTAGCTTAAAGCACCTGCAATAGTCTTGCAAAGGCACATAAAGACTGTCTGTCTGTTGTAAATGTGAATCACAGTTTACAGACCAACTATCTGGTTCAACGATGACTTACTGTACTCACTGTGCATGAACAGTTTTCCTGCACCATGAGGGATTATTAATTATCAGTTATTAACTCAGGTGTGCTCAGCTCCGGCTTGACCTCAAACTGACTTGTCTACAACCTGTCTGAGTGTCTGACTGCATCTTTCTTGCCATGTCTGACTTTGTCTAAGCAAGCTCATGTTCCTGCTTGTCAGTAATTACTTTGGTGAGCATAGGGTTTTTGTGAAATACAGAAATAATAGCCAAATCCACAGCAATAATCTAACTAATCTTAGTGATCTCTTGGAACCACAGCACCAAAACACCACAGCGACGAGTATTTGCATCAAATATGTCACTAAAAATTGATAAATTTTGGGACATTTCTTATTGCTAGTTTATTTTAAAATGTGGCTTTCCGGTTGAAAAGTGAGACTGAAATCAACTGCGAAGAAAACTTTCTTTTTTGTTAAGTTTCACGTGAGCTTTGCAGAGGCAGAAAATGTTAACAGAAGAGTCAGCTGACACTGTGTCCTGCAGGAAATGTAGTGAGACTGTCCTGCATGTTCACTTTATGTCTGAGCCTCGCAGGACAGAAGACAATGTTTCCACAGTTCATCCTGTCGCTTCTTATCTTTCCATCTGTCTGTCACCGTCTCTCATCTTGTCCCTCTTGCTCCTCTCTTCCTTTTCTTTCCGCCCTCAGTCCTCTCTCTCTTGTCGAGCTCTCTCCTCACCGCCTCTCCTCTCCCCCTGTCTACTTCCGTTGATGCTTATCATGCTCCATCCATGTGTGTGTGCAGAACACGGGCCTCTGCGTGTCAAAAACGCTGTATCCTGTTTATTCAATCAAAGCAGGGCCCTGGGTGCCGCATGGACGCCTTGTGATAGCTTTACACACACACATGCACACACGCACACACACAGCTAAACCACAAGAGCAGCATCAGTATCCTGTGGTGCCAGTGGGGAGCAGAGGCTGGGTGCCACAATGAACAAAGTCCACACAAAGAAAATAGTGAAGACAAGCAAAGACTGCTCAACTAGACTTGGGTGGCATGTGTGTCTAACAGAGAAGCTGACAGAGGAACATACAGAACAAAGCCTTTCACTATAAAAAGCAGCTTCGGACATTCACTTTCAAATGCAGTTTTGGGAATCTGAGACACCTATTCTGCTAAATAAATTAATGAAGAATAAAAACTGTGTGTTTTTGTTAGTGGACTGAGTGTTGAGGGTGGCTGCTCAGGTGTGGTTTGATTGACAGTGGCAACAAGAACAAACAACCTACAACAGATGTTATTCAAATATTGCTAAAATCGTGATAGGTGGACGTGAGTGACATCACTTTTTCCAACTGAGAAACACAGAGAATAGCCACAGCTTATAGTAAAGAGGCTGACTGAGAAAACATCCGTTCAGGGCTTTTAAAGTAAAGACAGTATTCTATTTTAAGAAACATAAGTCTTTACTCAACACTAAATGTCGTGCAGTGTTGACTTTACAGTTTGGTGTCAGCTGTCTGTCTGGCAAGCCGTCTGCAGGGTGTTGAAACTGTCTGGGGAGGCCGTTTGATGTGTTCTGGCTTGTTTCAGAGCTTCAACGCTGAAGCCTGGATCTCAACCACAAGCATTTCATTATTATCTCAGCCAGTAGATGGTGGGCATGTTTTCACTATTTGTCTGTTTATTAACTGGGAGGCAGATCTGGCTGCATACAGTGTTGGGACAACCCTTTATCAGCTGACTAGACTTTGGATGTTATTGGATGATTGTAATTTAGTGCTTACAAAAAGCTGTGGCAAAGCCCGACGTGAGGGACTTTTTGGTTTCTTTAGTAGGAAAATCAAACTCAAAAGACACAAACTGGAAATGGGAAACTGGAACCAACACTAGAGTTTCAGATGAAAGCTATTTTTGGATTGTCCTGGATCGCGCCTTTCGCTGACAGTGTCAAAAGATGGCAACAATTGTCAGTTGGTTAGCAAGTTAGTTAAGTTGGAAGATGTATTCAACACTGGTCCAAATTAGTATAAGGGGAACTCCCACTGATTTTATACATCTAAGACTGTTCACAGGTCTGAGGGAACACTTCTGCATATTTGAAAAGGTTGTATGAAATGAAGACTGAAAGCTTGAAAATGACAAAATGCACCCGACTCAAATCTCCAACCTTAGTGTCAGTGGTCAGGATGCATTGGGGTTAATGTAGCTGCCAAGTTTTGACAATGCATAATCTCTGTTTTTGCTTCATCCATTTTGATTGCCTTTTTTCAAAAACTGCTAAATTGTTTGAGTACTCATTAGATATTTAGGAAAAATGGTATGGATATTCATGCATGTTTAAAATTTTTGCCTTTATTCATATTTATATATATTTCCCTATAAAAGGGCTTGTTTGGTCAAAAAGCACCAGATACTACAAACTTTATATAAGAAAATAAGCAGCAATACTATTATTAAGTTTTTCTACTATTATTCAGAATGTAATGCTTGTAATTCATCTTTGTAGTCCATGCCCTGTGTGAATTAGTTGTCACCTCTACAATGACCAGCTGACAACCCTTAGGCTGATAACAGATCCGTGAACAGACCCGGTTCACATCAAACACACATTCCACAGATCACAGTCCTCTTTAGTGTGTTCATTTGCCAACAGCCAACAGGTGAGTTCACACAAATAAGAGTTGGAGGAAATTGTTCCATGTATTCCAATACATCAAGTCATATAGAAGTCAGTGCACTGTGACTTTCAAGTAAAAATATGCAGACTTCTGCATCCTGTTGGCAAAAGATTGAACATGTTGTAGAAATATCTTCTGCCCCACAGGAAGTGATGCTCATTTGTTAGAAATATAAAATAGAAAGTCAGAATGAGCAATGATTTGGGGGAGTATAGAAATAAAAGAGCACCACATAAACAAAATCCAAAGAAAAAGGACCACTGTTTAATTGTGTGACCTCGGAGAGCAGCTTAAAAACGCCATGACAGCACCATAATTAGACTTTAGATTTTTTTTTAAAAGTTTGAGAAAAAGCAGATCTCACAGTTAGCAACTTATGGGCAAGCCATGAAATTTGAGATATTTTGTGTACCAAAAAGTCATCTTATTCTGTGTCCTCTTCCCAACAACCCTAATGAGGCCGGTTCTGTGTCTGGGAAAGCATTTATTTTGGTTGCCGTCGTGGTGGATTACTGTGACCACAGCAGCCAAATGGTGAATGTTGTTACTGCTCTCATTGGCTGAGAGACAGTGAAAACACTGAAAAGACACAACTGAAAAACAACTGACATACATCCTCATCCAGCAGGTCTAAGAATAACAAGGGCAGCCTCATATGTCCCTACATAATCCCGGGTGGAATGTGACTGTTTTCCATCAGCTCATTAGTTGTGAAGACAAGAGAAATATGCCAAGAGTCTCTTTTTCAGCACGTGTGGAATAATAAAGCTCATCTTATTACGTCTTCTTTCAACAACAATGGAAAGACATCTGCATCATCTTTGTGCCTTTCTGTGGGGTAACTTCATCCAAGGCGCCACGTGAGGTCTTGGTGAAGACGAAACCACTAGACCTAAACAGCATGACTGCCATTGTTGTACCCACTCAGGAACAAAGACTAAAGCATGTTTGAATGTTTGACCCGTTTATGTAACACATGTGAGCAAAAACTAGCAGAGACATAGGAGAGGATAAATCTGCCTAACCGAGTTTACCATATTATTCACATGAAATAGTATTCATGCACTTACATAACACAGCATCAGGGTGGGCAATGATAACATGACTGCTATAGGAGTCTACTGTAGCAGCTCTGTTAGCTGTACACAGAGGTTCTATAAGCTGAATGCTAACATGCTCACAAAGACACTGTTAACATGCTGATGTTTAGCAGGTATAATGTTTACTAGATTCACCTTAATGGTTTTGGACAAAGGAAATTTTGACCTGATGATGACACTAGATAATGTAATAGATAATATAGCCAGATAGATGCAGCCAGTTCTGTTTTTGGTAAATTTGCTAAATTAAATACCTGCAATAAATCAAGGTACCTAATCACATAGATGAAAAAATCTTAGAATTCCAATATTGCATATTATTATTATTGCAAGCATTGCACTTCTTCTCCAACAATGGCCTAATACAGCCCTGACATATTAAAGAGAGATTATTATATGGTTTATTATAAACACTATACAAAAATCTTGAATGGATGACAAGTTACTATTATCTCACTTTAGATATGGTCATAGTGCCCAACCCTACACAGCATCAAACTGATGTGATGACACTCAGGTATTTTTAGGAAACAAGAAGTACATTTTGAAACGTTTTAAAATGTATTTTTGGTTGTATTTGACTGAAGTTATTAATCCTTTCAATGATTTTCCATACCTCAGCTTTGTTCTGCTCTGTATCCGCAGGATCTTGTGGCTGTGTGTTGGTGTGTGTCTCCTCCATGCTGACCAGCTTCAGTTTGAGGTACGACACCTCGTCCATCAGATCCAGCTTCTGAGTCTCCAGACTGGTCCTGCTCATCAGCTCCTGGAAGAAACACACACTCTAAATTAGATGCATGGAAAACCACACATGAGCAGCTTTTACAAACCACACGTATAGAGAACGTCAAACACGCACACACTGATTCAAGAGATCAACTCAGTGAGAAGTCAGCATGCTACTCTACTTGGTACAATGTTCTTCCCACACTAACGGAGCAGGCTAGGCTGGGGGCCCAGACCCCACAAAGCTAAATATACACACTCACACACACACACAGGCGAGCTAGGGACTCTATTAATATATCTCTGTGCTTCTTTGGTATGGGACAGAGAAAAAGAAAGTGAGTCTGAGAGAGAGAGAGAGAGAGAGAGAGAGAGAGAGAGAGAGTGTGTGTTTTTTTCTCTGAGTCACACAAACACGTTTCTTTGCCAACTCTATGTGTGTCTGTTGCTTTCGTTTCCTCATCTAAACTACTTCTAATCCCACTTCCTCTTCTCTAAACTCAAACTTAAGTTGCCTAGGATTGTTGTTTAAGCCTCTGACATCCATAATTCTTACACAATTCTTTTCGTTTGCCAACAAATTTTATAAACCAGGCCGTGAGAGCATGAGGAATTTATGAGCCATTAACAAACTGATTGACTTATTAAGAGGGATGTAACTTTACATAGCTTACACTGCTGGTGCAATTCTGTCACTGAAAACCTTAACTGGAATAAATGAAAGAGGAAAAAAGATGATCATTGTTGCTGTAATTTGTTATAGCCAGACTTCTCATGAATGCATGCTCCATCAAAATAATGAATATTTAAGAAAATTTTACAATGATATGTACATGATGAATGTTTGCAAAAAAAAATTAATGGCAAGCTATCAAGTATTTGTTGAAAAATTTCACCAAAAAAAAAAAAATCAACCTCATAGTTGCACTGGAGGAAAAATCAGAGGATTATGTAAGATATATCTCCTGGGTGCAATGAACGAAAAAAATCATGACAATCCATCTAATAGTTGCTGAGATATTTCATTGTGGACCAAAGTGTTGAATCGACCAACCAACCAACTCACATTGCCAACTGTGAGGATATATTTTACTACTTCATACATTTATTCTATTGACTTGTGCTGACAAATATTTTAGGTCCCTAAACTTATAAACTACTCTTTTCCCTTTAAGGACATGCAGATGCCACATTAAACACTTTAGAGACAACACTCTTTGACCACAGAGGGATACCATACCCTCCAAATGGAAAGATCATATGGTCAACAAATTGTGTCAACGCCACAGCCACAGACAGACAGTTAAAACCCCATAATCACTCCAGCTCAGCAGCCACACACAAACAGACACACCAAACACACATACAGAGAAAATCTGCTTAGTTATGGCAGCTGACTGTCAGTTTGCAATCCAACACCAGTGTCACTTACAGCAGGATAAGCTGCAGTCTTTAGAAGTAATTTATCAGAACTCTGTGGTCGAGACCCACAGCTCAGCTGCCTGACATTTGCTTTCCTTCAATTATGAGGCGCAGCATGTGACAAATTATCATCCTCTCTAGCGCATTTATAGATCTCTTTAAAAAGATAAGATAAGATAAACCTTTATTCGTCCCACAGTGGGGAAATTTGCAAAAAGGCTGCACTCATTTCCAAAACAAACATGCCACATTTACATACATGTTGCCAAACTCAGATCTACTCTTATAGCTCTTAATATCTAAAGAAAGTCATTTCAAAATGCAATATCCACAATTTGAAAGATGCCCAGTCTTAGAAAACGTAATCTCTATGTTTAAGTATTTGCCTATATACTCACACCTGCCCCCCCTTTACACCTGGCATCAACATGTAATCTGTATCTGGATGTTTTAATTGGATAAGGAGAAACACGCCCAACCCCGCCTCTTCCTACCTTAAGCAATCCCCATAACAGCTGCAAGCATAGCAGTACCCAGCAAGTCCTCGCTCACAAAAATGATTTAGAAATGTAGACGTCTGTTTGTGGCATTGCTTCCCTTGAGCTGGGACCCACCCTGTCTACTGACAAGGGCAACAAGCATCAAGCTGTAAACACAACATACAGTATGTGTCTCCAAACAGTTGTCTATCTATACATCCAGCAGATACAGAGCAACATCAGCATTCACTTGGAGCTCTGCTACTGGCCACCTGATGAAGTCCAATAGTGGTGAGACTGAACCGAAACAGTAAACTTGCTTGTCACTATGTGCAACACCTTTCATGTTGCAGGTAATCAATTGACCCGCCTAATCTAAAAAAATCATTAGCGCCATCTTTTTGTGACATATTATGGTTGCATGTTACAATTAGGGACTGGTGCATCCAACATCTCAGATTTAAGGGTCAGCTGCCATAAAGCTTTTATAATTATGAATTAAACCAAGGAGATGAAGAATAGGCTAACACAGATACTGTAAAGTTGGTCATTTCTAACATCCTGATGGCTGCAAGTCTGATCAAAACAAAACAATGCCATACTGTACAATGTTACACCATGAGAAGTGAATGGAAACAGAAAACAGTCTATAGTGATGTACTTACAGTCCAGAATTGTTGGATTGATGAAATTCTGGATATACTAAATGCTAATAAGAATTATGAGTGATGAATTTTAGTGATTGATGCAGAGTCGATTAATTTTAAACATGAATACATCAAAAGAAGATAATGACCCTCGACTGAAGCTACATATGTGTGTGTGTATGTGTGTGTGTGTGTGTGTCCATGCATTTGTAACCATAACACTGTAAACCTAGTACACACAAATGTCTCAATACTGTAATTTCTGTGTCTAAATCAAGGCACAGTAGGACATGTAGCCACAGTATGACTACATGTGTGGGTGGATCCCCTCTAGCATGGGAACACTGTACTGTGTGTGTGTGTGTGTGTGTGTGTGTGTGTGTGTGTGTGTGTGTGTGTGTGTGTGTGTGTGTGTGTGCACGCGCGCTGACTAAGGACTATTCCTTATTAGATTAGCTGTGGTTCCCACAGCAAGTAGCAGCCCTGCAGCACTGACACATAATGTTAAATGGCAGTCTTTTTCTTTCTCCTCCTCTCTCTCTGACTCAACACACACACACACACACACACACACACACACACACAGGAGGGTGACACAGATGGAGGACATCCCGCCGCAGACATGTTGTCACCTTTCAAATCCTTCAAACTGGCTTTCTAATTACATATTGAGGGGATTTAAGAGGAACAAATCTAGGAGATGATAAATACTGAAAAAGGCAACACACCACAACAGAAACACAAACCCAGAAGCCAGACATCCGATATCTTTCTCCACACTCCACCTTCATGTCTCTCAGCAAACAGCTCCTATCACATTAGCTATTTGACCAGAAGTCATTAACTGTGAAATGGGACAGTGTTAAACGCAAACACACACAACAAAGTGTGACAACAGCTGCAGATCAGTGCAGCTAAATCCAATAAAACCTCCAGACCTAGAATCACTAGTTGTGAAGGATTGTAAAGAAGATCAGGTGCAGTGGCAGGTGGAGATCAACAGTCAGATTGAAATGTTGCAGACAAAACAACTGTGGCTGCAACACCTGGCACTTTTGTTTGTTATAAGACAAAGTGCTTCAGTACAAATTCCAATTTCCAACTACTTCTGACAGAAAAAACACTGAAGAGAACTCTGTTCCCTCGAAAAAGGGAACAGCCTCTTTTGATTCCTGCTCCGTTTTTCTATAACTGAGCAGACGGCATAAATTAGTGGATTGTAAAAGCAAGCTGGGTAAAGATGATAAAACGTCACAGCCCTTGTGTGGTATTTTGGGCCTTTTTATCCTCAGTCCTGACAACAAAGAGGACAAAGAGCCTGTTGAGGAGTCTGAACAGAGGCTTGATTCTGCGATACACAGAGCTGGTCTTGTTGTGTCCAGCCTGGCAGAGCTCATGAGTTTGCCGCATTGATGACATCAAGGAAAAAACTGGAACAACTTGAAGACACTCACACTACCTTATAGTGGCAATTGAGCACAAGTGTGACCTCTAGTCTACAGCAGGGCTGACCTATAAGTCTAGAGTCTCGTACAGATAAAAAGACAAGCACCTTCAGACGATGCAAACTCAGTCCCTGAAGATCCAGAGAACAAGACTAAGAGTATACAGCCATGCCAGCAGCTCTGCTACTCAGGTACAACAGCTGTACAAGATGCTCAGAATGAAAAAATGAACATACAATGCTTTCCATGTTCAGCATCTTAGTTTAACTAATTGGCTCTAAACACAAAGTACAGTTGAGGGTGATGGGAATGTCATTTGTTTTGCAGAGGCATGAATGCATGCCCCACATTTCACAGCACTTCAATACTTCTGGAGTTATTTCAGTCTGGACTAAAGTGATGCTGATCATCATGATCAAAGGTTTGGATTTAATGATTTAACACGCCTCAGTAGGCCCAGAAAAGTTCTATGAAACTTGGTTTGGCATTAAAAACATTTCATTCATAGTCGATTTTGCAGATGCAAAGTTGTCTACCAACAGCATTTGGGCAATTTCAAAATTCCAGTTATCTGTTATGACAGCACCTCAATTCAGGCAGGTGAGAGAGCGGGCTCATTCAGATATGCTTGTGATGAAGGGCTACAGAAATACACCAACCTGACCAGCAGTGTCCTGTTAAAAATGTTCTTTTAGTTTTCACAGGGAAGCTCTGGACAGATGTAATTCTTGTCATTCCAGTTCATATCAAGCTGCTGTGTCCTAATAATGAACGCATTATTACTTTGCTCTGATTGAAGCAAATCTCTGTCCTCTTTCATTTCAAGTGAACCTTTGACTTTAGTGCTAATCACAACTTACTGAAAAAAAACAAAAAAACATTTGAGGCCTCACTATAATGTGATGCAAAGCCAGCAGTAGTGCTTCAAACAGACAAAGTATAAAACAACAGTGGCAGCAGAACAGTCCACAGTCCTTTATCTAAAAGGTCACCTTCAAGCTCAGTTTGTTTTAGGAGTAAACTTTGTCTAATCTTGGAATGACTAAGAAACAAAGCATAATGCTGAGTTTTGACCTGTAAAATCTACTTGTTCGTTTGTGTAAATGAACACAATGAACTGTTGGCCCCTGACTAATTTTAGAATTTCTTCCAGATCAGCTACCATCTCCTACATGCAGTTTGAGAAGGTCACAACTCTTGATTACTCACCTGAATGATCAGTGATCTGACTGTCGGACAATCAGTTAGATTTCTGGCAGGTCAGAAATTCTGATCAACCACATAACTGCTGTCAAAAGATCTGTTATATACTGTTGTGAGCTCTTTTTAATATCACTGGAGGAGTATTTGACTCTTAGTATTATGACTGATACTATACTGTGATATGAAAACTGAGCTCGGCAGAAAAGACAGACCACAAAGCAGGAAGTAATGCTGCCTATTTCTCTTTTTGTCAGCATTACTGAGTATGCGGACATCTTGTCTGACCTGGGGTTGCGTGCTTAAGTTCAGTGTGAGCAGCCATGTTGTGGTCGTTCAATTAATCTGTACAGTGTGAGGCAATTTAAAACATGTAGCGTGGGTTAACACAATGTACAAGTATGGAGTGTGTCGTCCAAATATTGTGGGACTGACTATTTCTGGAATTCAAAAGGAACCCTTTGGAGTTTTTACAAGTGGGTTTTTTTTTTTGTTAGCACCATTGTTGTCTGTTTTAGTCTGTAGTTCGTTAGTTGTGCAGGCACGCAAGGACACAAACATTTTTGTGTGTGTGTGTGTGTGTGTGTGTGTGTGCATTACCTGTTGCAGCATCTCCTCAGTGGAGGCCAGTTTCTGCCGGTGTTCCTCCAGAGAACTTTCTAGGTCTCTGATCTTCTCCCCCTGAGCCTCCACCTGGTCGGTCAGAACACTCACCTATTGGGTGACACATTCATTCTCTATTAACACACATACTGAGTAGAGCCGCAACATCAGATTAATCAGTAATGAAAGTAATTGTTGGTTGCAGCCCTAACACTGAGACTGACCAGATGCAGAAAAAGACGCACACGGACATATGTGGATATATATGATATGATAGGAAACACACGCAGAAACATGGGTGCATATACATACACAGATATATAAATTTTATGCACACACGGACACAAATTTATCTTCATACCCGCATCGCCATGTCTCTTTCTCTTCCTTCACTCCACACAAAAACACATCCATCCTGGCATACCTCAACTCTAAAACAACACACATTTACTCAGCAGTCTGTCACTCAGGAATGTGTTGCACATTTACAATAATCTCCCTGACAACACACTCATCTCCTGCCAAACATCTCACACACACACACACACACACTACAATTCTCCTGTTCTCCTAAACCTTGCCAAATCCCTCTGACAGCAGCTGATTCTCTGTCACTTCAGCTTCCCTGATTTCTAGCCCCGCAGCCATGTCCTGTCTCACAGATCTCTGGCAATAAAGGATCTCCTGCAAAGTTTCTGGCTCAATGCGTATCAAAATCCAGACTACAAAGACAACAAGGGCATGTGAGGAGACGAGTGAATGATC
Source organism: Holacanthus passer (assembly GCA_025331565.1). Taxonomy (NCBI): domain Eukaryota; kingdom Metazoa; phylum Chordata; class Actinopteri; family Pomacanthidae; genus Holacanthus; species Holacanthus passer. The sequence continues at coordinate 117,444 of JAFREQ010000180.1, forward strand.
TGGTCGCATGTGCTTCCTCACAGTGACTAGGTGAACCAGGAACAGCTGAGTAAATGAATGAACAAATACGTGAATGAGTTACAGCCAAGATACTGTGTGTGTTCAGTACCTAAACGGTGTATTTTACAAATTCCAGACAAATGTAATATATTTATCTGCTATAAACCATTAATTAAGGGTGTAGGATCACAAAGCAATTAAAAGACAAACATTTGATACAACTGTATAAACTCTTACCTCTTCTGTGCTCCGCTGCTGAACAACACACACATGAATGCAGGTGAAAGTTCCCTACGAGGCTACAGGAAAGTCATCTACTAAACACACTGCCTGTGTACGCTAACACAGACACACTGAAGCAAGACAACACCTGAAGGACAGCAGGTGAAAAGAAAGTACAGCAAAAAAACCTGGACGGGGGGCAACCTGTCAACAGCCAGTTCTTCTTCTCCCAGTCTTCTGTCAGGAAAAATAAGCCCCAGTCACCTTGTATATCAGCCAATCACAGCAGGCCTCAGATGAGGAATGTGTAACAAGTGGGCGTGTGTGTGTGAGCGATGGTGGTGAGACATGAGATATGGACTTTATGACAACTTTATGAACCAAAGTCATGCAGGCCGGCAGTGCACTTCAACTCAACATTTAAAAAACACACATACACAAAGGTGAAGAAGAGCCTGAGGAGCAGATAGAAAAGTGTGATTTAAATGGGAGGAATGTAAAGGCAGATTGTGAAGATCACAGCTGTATGAACCAGCTATTACAGTGATCTAAGAGCAGAGAGAGCATGTTGACATCATATAGTGCAGAGATATATAATCTTCTGCTTTACCGCTGTAGCGCCAGTGTTGATGGTTAAAAGCCATCAGTAAACACATGCTGCTCAGACGGTTTGAAAGTGTCCGGGCATGTTTTGTTATGAAATACCATGAAATATCTTAAGTACCAGGATTGTAGACTAGACCCTAAGCTGTTTTTCCAGTGTGGCACCAATTCTTCCAGACAAATCCCTGACTTATCTATTCACAGTAGGGATTCAAATAATTACGTCAAAATAAACACAACTGAACTACAATTATAGTTCTGATAACAAAAGTCACACTGAATCTAATGCAGATGCAGAAAGTTATGTGTGTTATGTGTGATGTTTATTTTGAAAGGTGACTGTAGTGATTGACAGGAAACGTGGGTTCATCGCTGGAATTGAATTCAAGAAGGCCACAAGGATGATTTGTTAACTTTGAGTTCATTGAAACTAACTGATAACATAACACAGTCTCTCTCTCTCTCTCTCTCTCTCTCACACACACACACACACAGTTCTGACCTGTAGCACCAGAGACTCCTTGTCTCCCTCTAGGCGGAGCAGTCGTTCTTGGTAGGTTTCATTGTTGGCTGGAGAACACAGGTTCACCTGGAAAACAAAAATGAGGCAAAACAACTGAGCATCAGTATTTTCTCCTTGTTCTCCATACATGGATGACTGAGTTAGCTTGATTAGCAACAACAGTTCTAGTTAATCTGAACCTTTGTTAGAGCAACAAGTCATTTAGCCACAACCTGTAAAAGTGGGTGCTTATTCACAGCTGGAAGTAAAACTGAAAATCAAGCAGAACTATTTTAAACATTAGGTTTAAATGCTGTGGTCAGTACAGTTTTAATTTCTCTCTAAAGAGTCAGATTATCTCGTCTATGACCAGTGTCTCTATAACAGGAATCTGCTTCAGTCTAAAAGCCACATTAAATCACATCTTAAAAATGAAATATTGATCCCAGGTTGAAAACAATAAAACATGAAGGGCAAGTGAATACTTCTTAAAGAGACTGTATTTTACTGAATGACATCTTATTCTTCTTCTGTTAAACTTTTCTGGTGTGTCGGATGAAGGTGTGAGAGTATTACAGACACATGTAGTGCATGTTGACCCACTGATGCCCTCTTCATGTACAGGATTGGTCTGAGCTAAACTGCTGACTGACTCCTGCACACAAAGCTGACAGAGCTGTTGCTGTTCAATTCCAGGTTTTTCCCAAGGCACATGATGAAGAGTTATGCAAGATCATCTGACTTATCTGACTCCCATTTATCCAGAATTAGCCCAGGAAAACAACATTTTTACTGAAGCTTGTGTTAAGATTTTCACAAGACCACATCATTCCCTTCTCTGGCCATTCTGAGGCTAACAAAACATGTCTGAAATAAACAGATATGGTTATTGTGGGAGAAAAAGCTGTGTCAGGCTCTGTCTAGAAATAGAAATGCTTCGTAATATGTATTTACGCAAACACAGTGAAATAGATCTTTCCTTTTGGTCAGAAGCTCTAATGCCAGTTTTGTGGTCCCGAGCTATTAAGGTTATGGCAGAATTATGTGTTCTGCAAGTCAGGAAGCAAAAATGAAAATCAAGCAGAACTATTTTAAATGACGTTAGGCTTAAACGATGGAGCCACTACAGTTTCCATTTCTCTCTAAAGAGTCAGATTATCCTGTCTTTGAGAGTCTCTGTCCAGGGCTGCTGACTCCTCGACTCGTCAGCCTGCTGCTGCTGTTAACAGGGAAACTGAGAAGGAGGAAAACATTATTATCCAGCTATGAAGCCTGGACATGATAAAATGATGGTTTCTGCTTCTCTCAGCTTCAGAGCAGAGGAAAAGCTCAACAATCATAAATGCTCTGCTTCATTACAACTACATTCATCAAGACTGATTACAAGTATATCTGTGTATGTTAAAAGACTTCAAACAAATATGATGCTGAAGCTCTACCAAACTACACACTGAGTACAAATATTTAAGGCTGGTGGTAGCAGCTCATTCGTTTAAAGAAAGTGGGCTAGTGCTATTACATCAAACTGTATTCCACAGTTTATAAGACAAGCTAATAAGTAGCTGCTAAATGCATAATGCAACACATTTTATCATCAATGAATCATTATCACAACAAATGTTGAGGAATTAGACATGACACCATTGATAATCACTGGCTGAGGATCGAAGATCTTCTACAGCTACATCATCGAGAGCATGTTGATGAGCAGCTGCATCACTGTGTGGTACGGGAGCACCACTGCTACGGACTGCAAACGCCTGCAGAGAGTGGTAAAGACTGCCGAGAGGATCGTCAGAGCACCACTACCCTCTCTGCAGGACATCCATCACCAGTCCACCACCTGTCCAGCACATAATGTCAGCAATTCAGCTGGTGAACACAGTGAAGCATTTAGCAGCTAAAGATCCAGATACTTCCCTTGGGAGTTGGTGGAGACCAAAACAGAGCTGAAAGAAGAATGAATACTGAGCTTATATTCATCAGGTGGCCATAATCACAACTCCATGTGAATGCGAATGTTGCTCAGTGTCTGCTGTGTAATCAAACAACACTTTGCTAATAAGTTAACTATAAAATCTTTACAAGGTTAGATAGCCAGTGTTGTGTTCACAGGTTGTCCCTGTTGACTGCCTAGTCACCAAAACTGGCACTTGTGTTCATCACTTATTTATGGCAATCAATGCTTTTATGTGTTATACATTCATTTGTGTTTACAGTCCAGCCCACAGCTGTGTAAACTATGGCCAAAAATTAACTGCTAGAGTTTGAGAGTCCAGAAAGTGACAGAAAAACAACCTAAAAATGTGCTCAGTGTAGATGGAATTACTGGTAAGAGGCCCTTCCTGCCATCATGACGATGACCCGGTTTTGAAGAGGAGAATGTAAACATCTGCATTTTAGGCTTTTAGCTGAAACTCTTATCTGATGCTACGTACAGAACAATGACTGTAGAAATTGTAGGATAAGCTTCAAGCGCTAGACCACCAACAGTGCTGACCGAAAACAAGGAGCGCAATGGTTATTTGACATTTGGTTACATTTAATAGAAAAGGCATCGAGCACTTATGAGAAGATACAACTTTAACTCGTTTGCCCTTTGTTACATATCTCTCTGACCCTAAAAGCAGCATGTAATCCTTGATGATCTGTCTGCAGCTGAGGTCAGTGGGTTCAGAGGATGTATACAGACTTGGCCAGCTGACACTGACCATATGGACACATTAGACCTGTTAACATACTGTAAACTAAACAGAGAGACAAGGAAGCCAGGGGGGGGGGAGAAAGTGTGAGATCAAAGACTTCCCTCGTCACCAAAAGTTATCATAAAACTGCAGTTTGAAAAGAGCTTGTGTCTCAAAGTCTCCCTTGACTGCTAATATTTAGGTATAATACTATACAGGTATATTATAATACTGTTACATTATGACTTTTGGTTTGTCGCTCCGGTGGGAGAAGTCAGGAAGTATGTGACGTATAGTGTAATCCCAGATTTTCCCATCAGACTGCAGAGAAGTAGGGCCATTTCAGGGAGGTCACACAGCACTTGAAGGGGCTGATAAAAGCAACCAGGCCAGTCTGCTTCTGTCTGTCTGTCATCGCCTGTTGGATTGGAGGCAGAGTTTGGTTCTTCACATTATCACTTCTGTGGTGATTTTTCCAAGACTGACGGAAATAGAGTCAGCATTGAACAACATGTCGCTCATTCAAGTGGGAGTAGTGATATAACTGTACAGTATGTATGTCTCTTGAAAGCGGTGCAGTGTCTTTACAGCCACAGCCCCGGCCAGTGGAGAGGGTGGGACTCCTGATGCATACTGTGCCATATATGATCCCACTGTCTATGAATGCATGACAACATGCAGGACAGCACCTACGTTTAATGATTCACAATAAAAGCTCAGTTAACAGTTACTTTACTATAAATACATATAGAGCACTTACAATATACATCTACTTATACAGACTAACTCATTTCAAATTTGTTAGGAGAGGACACTCTACAATGATTTATCAACCAAAACCTTATTTTCCTCTTTTGAGTACGAGCACTGGCAAAACGGATTCTATCGTAGGAAACAACATTTTCTTAAATTCCTTGTTGTTCTTAAATTCAGTGGTGGGTGTTGATTTGATTTGCTCCTGGAGGGGGTGTAAACACATTAGCTTGGGTAGTCTCTCTCTAGTCACACCACTGTGTCTCTAAATCTAATTTAAAAGCTGGTCCAATTCAATTTTATGTCTGCACAGCTTGACAAACAACAGTGAGTGTGGAAAGTGAAGTTGAAGGTGAGTTGGTGGCGATCAGGATGATTTTTCCTTTACTGTATCAGCAGATCTCAGTTTAGATTGAAATATGTTTTTCAAATTAGACAAGCTCTAAACGTGTTTAATCATGCCACACACAGCGATAAAGACAGATAAGAAGTGCTGTTAACCGTCATAGAGTGTGCCAAACCAAAGCACAGGATAAACATGGTCGTCTGGTGCAGTGGGTGGTGGTTGGTGTGGCATCTTACTGCAATAACTGAGTCTGCTCTTCAACAGGAAACAAAGGTGAAACAACTGCACTCAAACACTGTTCTTGCAGCTAACCAACTGTGACTATAACATTTCCCTGAACAGATAAAGGTTTGGTGTGTCTGGACTTTCATTTGTATTTGTTGCAGACTGGTACCCATCACCAAATAAAGGTTTAGTATAGTACTTATTTGAACACAGCTTTTGAGTAGTTTTTTAAAGATCACATTGGACAAACTCGAAACATTTAAGAAAAAGCCCAACAGCACATGATAACCTTCAGAAAGACAGACACACAGAAGCAACATTTTAGCACCTGAGCTTATGCATGTGTGCACATGGACACACACACATTTCACTTCTCAAGTATCACATGACAAGACATATCTTCCAGATTAGGGATGAACAGGACTCAGTGATATACGGAGCAGGAGAACTGGCACGCTCTCTGCTACTTCTTCTTGAACTACCTATTTAAGAAACTGACATACTGGAATGTGGTCTCTGTCACAGACATATTTTAAGCCTGAGAGAGTTAGACCCATTCATTCACGGCATATCCCTGCCTTGCAAGACTTTAGACTCAAACACGTCTTTATCAACTTCACTCTATTTATCTGCTGTGTCAGTAAACTGAACCAGAAAAAGGGCAGAACATGCTGGCTTGATTGATTAGACATTACAGAAACAGAAATCAGTATTGATTTTGTTTTTCTCTGTTAACAACTGAAAAGGCCAATAAAAGAGACAAAGAGTGCCACAGTGAGTGAGTGTTGCATAATAGTTGACCAGCTCTTTGTACTAAGTCACACAGAGAAGCATCAAGTTGACAGAAGCACAACAAACCTAGTGCTCTTTAAGAAAACAACATATTTATTTGGAAATATCAGATTTGGAGATTTTTGAAACCAAATCACTGCATGATAAAGTATATTCTTTAGCACTTCTCTTTCAAAGCATAGTATCCCTCTGGATGGTCTGTGAAGGTCAGTTTAAAGGTCACTATATCATGCTAAAAAAAATTTGATGAAAAATAAATCAGCATAGTTTTTATGGTCTTAATGTTAAATATTTCAAGCTGTATTTTAACTGTAAAGGCATCTGACAAAATGACACAGGCTTGGCAAGGTACTGATTTATATCTACAATAATCCGCTTACATGAGTCTCAGACAACACAAAAACACAGCCCACACTCAGCAGTCTTATTCCTGAAACTTCATGTTTTAACAACAGCACTGATCTCCCATGGCAAAGTCTCCCTCTGATTGAATCTAGCAGTATCAGCTTTGCCAACAACAATCAGCTGATGGATAATGCTCCTAATCTGATAACACAGTCCTGTGATGATGCCTCCACAGCCTCCACACACACACACACACACACACACACCCTAACAACGCTGCAACAAGTTGAGATGCAGCCCAGCTCTTGAGCTAAAGGAAATTACATCAGAAAACAATCTGTCGCCGGGAAATAAGACAATAAGAACAGGACAACAACATGCATCTGAGCTGGAACGGTAATTATCTCACAGGGACAGAGGAGCCTCCCCTTCTTCCTATAAACATGACTCTTCTCTGTGCTCGAAGAAAAATACTGGAAACTCCTTCAAGGCATCAGTTTGACAGAAGGAATGTGATACAAGGAAATACAGGAGGAAGGAAGAAAGAAACATGAAAAAGTCAAATCAAACTCCAGCGCTCACCTTTTTGAGCCAGGAGAAGTGTCTGTAGAAGTCAATGGGAGTCTCCATGCTCCCAGCCCATCGCTGCCCGGCCTGTTTCCACTGTGTCTTTGTCCGACTCTATCAGACTGTGTGTGTGTGCATAAACACAGCCCGCAGTCCGGACAAAGTAAGAGTGGATTCTCGAGTTTGCAGGCTGCTGCAGCATGTGAGCATGATCGTGTAAGTGTGTGTGAATGTGTGTGTGTGTGTGACTGCGATGTTCACAGCTGTGGAGGAGGGCGTTTTACGATCTCTGCCTTCTGAGTGGGACAACTCCCCCCTGCTTTGTCCCCCTCCTCCTCAGTACTTCTCTCTTTCCTTTCCCTCTTTAGTACCACTACTTCTTCTCTCTCCCCACTTCATGTTCCCTCACTTTCCCACTTATGTCTCCTTTCATCGGACAGTCGCTGTCATCCCTCTTTCCATGTTTTGGTTGGAGCTTTTCTTCTTCTCTTCTCCTCTTTTACATCCAGTCACTCCTCTTTTTCACCAATCTCTGTTTTTTCTTCTTTTCTTTACTTCTTACTTGCTCCCCTTCTTTTCTTCTCTCTCCCTGCTGAGGTCCATCTGACAGCCAAATGGCCAAGCCCAGAAAGGAGGGGGTGGTGGGAGGGTTTTTCTTCTTTCTCTGTCATCTGTTTGTGTCTGAGTGTTGGTCCATGGTCTCACTCACACACACACACACACACACACACACACACACACGAGCACAGCATCTGATGTCAGGCATGCGAACAAAGCAGCAACAGGCTGTAATGTCAGCACAAACACAAACCATGCCAGATCTCGCCGCTTCGCTCATGCTCTCTTTTAATTAAGTTACAGTCAAAGCGCCGGGAGACTTCAAAACACTGTCTGTACAAGTGAGGGACTCTCTCTTTCTCTGTGTCTCTCTCTCACTCTCTCTCTCCCAATCTGTCTGTCTTTCTGAGGCTTATCATCTTTATATAAACCCATTAGCTCAGGTTTCCATTTCCTGTGTATTTTACAAAGCTGTTCACCATAACAATGTCAGCCATTTGTCTGAATGACAGGTTAATTTACACACACACACACTATTGTCACTGCTATTGTTACTGCTCAGTAGAATATGGTCTCATCGTCTGTTGTGTCTTCCAATAACAAAAAATCTGTCTGTGTTTGTTTGTTTGTACATAAGTGTTTGTTGTTGTGTTGTGTATCTCTGATGAGCCCAAATATTACTTTCTACATCTGTAGAGCTGCACGGATGAAGTACAAATGTACTTCTCTGTGAAGTACATTTTCTGGTCATGTGCACGAGGCAACATTCAGGGCAGCATGTCTATGCAGCCTAAAATTTATGACCTTATGGGATGTATATACACTTCATGGACTGCAGTGTATGTACTGTTGAACACATCCAAATAGGCAGATGCCTGATGTAGTACGTACTGTACATAGTCGGGTGTGTCAGTTTTGTAGTATGAGGACTATAAGAGGACCTGTTGAATCCTTTTAAAATCACTTATCGAATCAGTTTAGGTTTTGTTTTCAACATTTGCATGTCATCAAAACCACAGAAAAGCTCATCAAAGTTAGTTATCTGGAACGTTTTTAAAGCTGCAACTGTCTATATATAAACGATTCACTCATAGTGATAAATCTACTGAATTATTATCATGAAGAATTATCACCTAACTCTGCAGTTCCCCTCAGTTCTAGTGAACTTCATTGCATCTTTTGGCTCATTGTTCTGGTTTCAGTTTCTGCAATTTTAACTGTCTTCCTTCACACTCCCTGCACTCATTAGTCTTGTTTCCAGACACTGTTTTCACCAAAAACCTCTGATGAATCCACTGCACATTACTTGCCTAATTCCAAACAGCAGACAGACAAAGTTAATGTTGTAAAGTCAAAGTGTAAAGGCTGTGTGTTATAGCAAGTTATAGAAGTGAAGCATTTAGCTACAAAAAGCCAGATATTTCTCTCATGGGTTGGTGGTGACCCAAAAAGAGCCATAAAAAACAGAATATTGAACTTCACACTCGTCAGGTGCCTGCAACTTGACTTAAATGAATGCTAATGTTGCAGTGTCTGCTGGATGTACAATTAAACAACAATTTGCATTCCCATTCACAATATCAACTCTGAGAAGTGATAATGTGGCAGTGCTGTGTTAACAGCTTGTTGTGGCAGCCAAAATAATCTGAAGCTGGCTGAGCAGGCAGGAAGACTACAGCTTTGAGTGCTAGCCTAATTAAAGTAATCTGAAAATGAGACGAGTAGTTTGAGCTGAAAAAAATGTTGATAAAAGCCACCATGTGTAAGACGTTAAAAATGGCCCACATTTTTGACTCTCAGTGCTAATATGAAAAAACACAAAAACAAGCCAGTATAAAGATGCTGACGAATCCATTCTTTTTTCCTGTCTCCAATGGGCAAACAAACACATTCTCTTTGACAAGGTTTGGGAAAACTCAAAAATCATCAACTCATTCAGAAACACAGGACCATCATCTGAAGGCTTGCTAACATGTCTGGGTCAGCAGTAATGAGCAGCACTGGGTATCACAACTTCCTGCCAATAATACACTTATGATGCTTCCTGTGTTTACATGTGTGTATCTGGGAGTGTGTGTGTTTCTCCCCTGGAGAGAAGCCCACAGGGTGCAGACTAATTGCAGAGCATGCTCGTCTTTGATCATGTTCCTCTAGGTCAGCAGGGAGGAGGAGGAAGGGGGAGAAGGTGGACAGGATGAGGACAAGAGGGAGCAGCCAACCTTACATATTAGCTGCCTTGATAGTCTGCCAGGCTTTTGTTCATCTGTGATTGAAATTCAAAGGCCACATGATCAGGTTTCACTGTTTTCACCACTTTCCACTGAAGAGACAGTCCCTTTGGGAACTACTGGCAAAGAGGATTGTGGGCCATCCAGAGTAACAGAGTAACATTTCTGGAAAGAAATGCTGCTATTGCGTTTTTCAAAAGCTTTTTTTCAACCTTAATGCTGACAATTTTAATTTCACTGGCATTGGAAGAAAGAAGATGTAATAGACAGGGTGCCCTGATGGACGACCCACAACATCTGCAGTTGAGACCTTTCTCTCTCTCTCTCCTCATCTCCTGTCATCTCTCTACTGTCAACTCGTGAATTAAGGCATAAAATGGAAAACAGGATAATAAAAATACAATTTGCTTCCAGTTTTCTCTTAACCTTTTAGGCATTTCCAGAAGCTGAGGTGTGCTAACAACCAAAGCACCTTGTTTGCCATAAACTGTAGTGAAGTGTCAACATTTCATTTATTCACTCTATATGATATCTGCTCAGCACAAATAAAGTAAATGAATAGACCAATAAAGACAATACCATCAGGTTACATGTATATCACAATAGTACAAAAAACTGAACCTGGAGAGAAAAACAGCATGGTGGAGGGAGGGAGGAGTGAATTAGAGAGGGGGAGAAAAGGGGGAGAAAGAGTTGGAGGAGTCAAAGTAAGAAACAAAGAAAGAAAGAAAAACAGGGAGGGAGGGCTGGCCGGCGACTGTGTGCAACATGTGAGACATCTGCTGCTGAAACAATGTAGGGGCTCAAAAAGCTTCTGAACTGGATCCAAGATCCACTTTCCCTTTTCAGCCTCAACCGTCTCAATCAGCGTGTAAAACTCCTCACTGCTTTCTGAGCAGAAAACAGCAGCCTCTGCAGGACAACACTCAGCAACAGCAACAAACACACCACTGAATCCAACAACAGCTATGTGTCAGGAAATTCAGCAGAAAGCATTTGTCATTTGCAAAAACAGAAACAAGACCTTCAGTCCATGCATGACATAGCAAAATCAGTACATCAAATTCAGCCACCATGATACAAAACAGCAAAAAAAAAAAACCTCAATTTCAGTCTGAACATACCTTAACAGTGCTTAGAAATCCAATCCTCTTGTCAGAGCCTTCAGAGCCTGACTACTACACTAAGTACCTCATTTACAAACATACTCACGTCAGAAAGTGGAGGGAGGTCGTCCAAACATGCACAGCAGCAATGAGAGGGGAGAGCAGCAGTATGAAGTGAGAAAGGAAGAGGGTGAAAGAAAAAAGAGAGAGAGAGAGGGTAAAATAGTTTGCTGCTTGCTGTAAACAGAGAAGTTAGAACTAGTCTGAAAGGCCACGCAGGACCGACAGAGGGTGTGAGGGAGGAAGCTCAGCGCAGGAAGCTGATAATAGTCGAGCTGTAATAGTGTCTTTGAGGAAAATTTAATGGAACCCGTCCCAAAGCTCTCCCCTTGTTCCCTTCCCTCCTTTCCTTGCTATGAAAACGCTGTAACCGGAGTTGCAAATGGTATTATATGAGAGTAATGGTGAGGATGGCAATCAAAACATGGTGACCGTGGACATGTCATACAGGACAGTCTTTGTACAGTATTTTGATCTCAGCCACTACTTCATGGCTTAATGTACTGTATGTAAAGAATCGTTAAATCAGTTACTTGTTTGTTTTTCTTTTTTACATTTTTTTTCTACTAAAGAAAGAAAGAAAGACGAGGCAAATAGATGAAGAGGCTGGTGTAAGACTGGGACAGAGACCAAATGAGCCCTGAGTTCATCCTCACAGAGTCATGCCAACCTACGGCAGCAGAGAATAGCTGCTCTGTAACACAGCAGCTAAATTCCTCTCCTCTCCCTTTGACCCTTCAGCTGACCCCACTGTAACTGTCCCTCTACTGTGAAAACACAAGACGATAGATTACTACCATGATGACAGATTGCTATCGTCTGGAACATCATTTAAATAACTGAGTTCACAAAAGAAATGTAGAAGCATGAAAACCTAATGGCTGTGACCAAAAGAGGTGGAGAAAAAATAGTAATGAGAGCAGAATTTGTTTGTGATCCTGGACCAGCACTCCTCTGAAACCAGCCTCCTGTACTAACCACTTACGAATGAATGGATAAATCGAGCCTCTCTTGTCTAGTGTGTTAGGAATAACTCTGATGTTGAAAATCTCCCTCCATTGCACTTTCAAATTAAAAAAAAAAAAAAATATATATATAATATATATATATATATATAATATATATAATATTAAATAGAATAGATAAATATAGATAAAGATAGATAATAGATAGATAAATACTGTGGCAGCCAGGTGAGTAATAATAAAATGCAGAAACTCTCATGCAAACGGGCTATGCAGTAATAAATATGATTAAATGTATATACATAATGAGAACAGGTTGTAAACAGGTATGCATATAAATATATATATAGTATGATGGGCAAGTAAGTAGGGACAATCGATGTACTAGAAAGTGTATATGAAGCGCAAGTACATATAGTATAAGTATGGCAGTTGTATAAAGTGTACTTGTGGTGTCCATGTATCAATATGGTGCGACTAGTGGCATAGTGACGAGCTCAAGAGGATGAAGCCGTCGCTGAGCCTGGTGGTGTGGGTCAAGATGCTGCAGTACCATCCACCGGACAGAAGTGGGCAGAACAGTTTGTGGCTGGGGTGACTAGGGTCTCTGTTGGCCTTTTTTCTGCACCGCAGGGTGTAAAGGTCCTCCATGGATGTCAGCTTCATCCTGGTGATGTGCAGAGCAGTTTTCAAGCCTTACATTTGAGGGCAGTGTAATTGCAATGCCAGGCGGTGATGCAGTCAGTCAGGATACTCTCAATCATGTCCTACTTCCTGTCGTTTCCTGTTAGTCTTCCTGGCACCAAGATGTCGTCGTCGTCGGTGATCAGGCCAACGACGGTCGAGTTGTCAGCAACCTTAATGATGGTGTGGGAGCTGTGGGTGGCTACGTAGTCATGCATGAGTGGGAAGCACAGGAGAGGGCTGAGCACGCAGCCCTGAGGGGTGCTGAGAGTCAGGGTGGAAGATTTGAAACATGGGGACCACAGACGGGAGCAGTGAGAGGTTGATCTGTGAAAACATCCGGCAGCCGATCTGCACACACCTTGAGAGCTGCACCAGAGATGCCATCATTGATCCTTTCGAAGAATCTGCACATATCTAGCCTCGATACTACTAGTGGCCAGGGGTCCTGGGCATTTTGTACCTCCTCAAAGTGTGCATAGAATGTGTTCAATTCATCTGGGAGAGATGTAGACATTATCTCAGCACTGCCATTTTCCATTTGCTGTGTGCGATAGCTTTTAGTCCAGACCACACATTGCTGGTGTTGGAGCCCTTGTAGTTACATCAGTTTGTCCATGTATTGTTTGTTGGCACTCCAAATAGCTCTCTGGACTGCATACCTGGATTTCCTGGTTGTGGTAGTATGTGTCAGTCTGTTTATGTTTGGCACGGACTTCCCTGTTAAAGCGGGGCTTCTGATTTGGGAATGTTTGTATACTAGTCCTTGGTACAACGTCATTGATGCATTTGCCAATTTAGCCAATGAGTGCATCCTACCACGTACTACTCCATAGTGCTACAACAGTGACGTAAGGCACAGTCTGACTGGTCGAACCAGCGTTTAATGGTCCGTATCATTGGTATGTCTTGCTTGATTACTGAGACGCCATGTGATTTGCTAAATCCTTCCCAGAGTGGAGTGTAAACATGGATGAGCATGACATCGCCGTACATTGGAGAGGTAATGTGTTTGGATATCCCAGCAGGACTTTCCTCAGGTTGGCATTGTCAAAATCCCCAGTCACAATAAAAGCAGCCTCTTGCTGTGAGGTCTCGCTCCTATGGATAACTCCATACAGTTGGTCAAGGGCTTGGTTGGTGTCGACATGTGGTGGAATGTACACCACTGTGAGAACAACTATTGTCAACGCCTGCTGGAGATAACAAGAACAACATCCGGTCATTAGGTGCTCTAGGTTAGAAGAACACCGTGTAGAAGTGATCTGACCTGGACCCCAGGAAGCCACCCTACTTTCCTTCATCGCCTCCGCGAACAGGTAATCCAACCCATGGATATTCCTTATTATTGTCTGATTGTGGTGAGAAAATGCTCTGATGAGCAAAGGTTGTTCTCCCTTATATTGTATGATAGGGTTCCCTAGGGCGGCGCACATGATAAAGAAAAAAATTGCAACATAAATTTTAAAAAATGCAAAGTTAAGGAGGACTGTGTGACACGGCAGCCATCCTCGTCATCTTCTTAAAAGAAGAGCAAAAAGAAATACATAGTGCACTATAAATATGAATATTCCCTGCTGAAAGAGGCCTTTCAACATAAAACAGCAGGTTCTTTTGGTTAGCATGTTGCACATTTGTTTCCATTTCTCTTCATCTTCCAAAACATCACAATGAATATACTTATATAACTTGAGCATCACCGGGCAATGCATCCTGTTCTGAGTGTGAGTGAACACAACTTTTATTCACAGAGACATGTACACTGAGCACACGGTGCGACTTCCAGCCCAGCTGTGTAATCTCCAAGGTCAGTGAGAGTTTTGCCACAAATTTAAAGTGAGCAGCTCTGCAAACTCTCTGGCTATTGACACAGAAATATAACATTTGATAAAAGTTTGCAAGCGGTAATTTTAGCCCTGTTAGCAGTGTGTCTGTTGGCCCATCACTCTGACTGAAATATCTCAACAGCTATTGAACTGGCTGATTTTGACTTGTTAAAATTAAAGTCAAACATTGAATTCAATTTTAATTTCATTAACAACCTATGGTGTTTGTACAGTTGTACTGCTTGTGACACAAATACTTGCTGGTAACATTATGCATTAATTGGGTTTGATAACAAAATTATGTGCATCAGGACTTGTGCATGTGAAACAAATGACATTCACAATGTGGAGGCACTGACTAAACAAGCCCTATTAGCCCTTCTCTAAAGACTGTAGTTCACTGGGGGTAAGAACATAATCTGCAGCCACTAGAGAAAACAACAACAAAACACAATGTTTTATGGGAATAAGGAAACAGTTCATCATGCCTGAAAAGCCGAGCATAACAAAATGAACGAAGCAGAATGTACTCTCTGGATTGATGCTCATCTTCAGCTATTTCTTCAAGTGTTTTAACAAAGATGAAGGTCACGAACTTCAAAAAGCGCAGACAATCCACCGTGCTGAAATAATGTTACACAAACTGGAATCAAATTCTTTCTGACTGCTCATTAAAAAGACTTCAAAAAATCACAACATAGACACATTATGATGCAGCTTCATACGACACAGATAAATTAAATGAGACATCTCCAGCTGACGTGGCCACAATTTGATTTTTGAACTCCACACTGCAGAAAGCATTACTATGCACTGCAGCACATTATCTTAAGACTACAAATAAGACTGTCAGGATGGAAGTTGATTTGAAGTACAGCGCACAATGTACTCACAGCTCCAGTTTGTAGCCAGTCTATGAGAGCCTGTGCTGTTTCTGTAGGGAGTTGTGCTCTGAGACTGTCTCTCCCCTCCTGGCTGGGCTGGAGCTCCAAGGCAAGTTTGAGGTCCTCAGCTAACTGAACGACCTGCAGCGGACCAGCACTGACCGGAGAGCCCAGGTCATACATGCTGTTAGAAAACTCCACCGCTGCCGCTTTCGAACCTGGAGAGTGTGTGGAAGAGGAGTGGAGAGGAGAGACAATTACTTATCACAGAAAGATTATTAACGCCATTATTCAAAAGCTGAAATGTGACTGCAATACAAGATGAATCTGTAAGGTACATCACCAGCAAGTGTACAAGACCTAGAATTGAGCTTTGAATACTGGGAGAGCAGAATTTAATCAGAGTCATACATCCTCCTGAATGTTTCCAAAATGTCCATGTGTCACCTGGATCGTTTCCCTGGCACCCACAAAACACACACACACACACATCTGGATGCAATCAAATAACTGTGATTCTGACATACAGCCACACATTACAGTGCCTCTGTACAGTATATGGAGTCCAAAAACATTAAACAGCACATAATGAAAACAACCTTTGCTTGAATATCTCTGTATAACAGAGCCTGAAAGTTAGTTTAGAACTGAAATCTAATCTTTGTGTACATGAATAAAATAAGAAGAAAGATCACTTCTAACCCAAGGGGTGATCACTGTACAGTTTAAATATTCCAAACAAATATTGTACAGCCATTTACCCAGATAGGACCTTATCTGTAGGATAGGCTATGGTCAGGATATAGTCTTATAGGATGGAGTATTAAAAGTGACAGTGGGGCCTTGTGCACTGCCTCACTGCTGCATTTACTGCACATTGCACAAATAACTTTATGCTGGTTGAGAAGAAGTGAGCATAAGCCTTTACAATATGAATATAGAAATAAACACAACACAATTATCCTCCTATTCATCTTCCCATCCATCCATGCATATTTCAGTGTATACACCTACTAATATTTTATTTATTTCTTGCCTCTTTTAATCATGGTGAAACAAGTCATGCCAAAACATTATATAACCTGTATATGTACACACAAATGTTAATAGTATACTCTTTTTGCAAATAGTGAACATACTTTCAACATACTTTATTGTTGTTACCCAAAAATCTTCTGAAAATGTCTCACCACTGTTCGCAACTCATTCATATTTCTTTTCACAGCTGCAATCAGCCCCTCTATCTCATTTGTTCATTGAACAGTGGTAAATAGTGTCCACCTACAGCTCACTCAAGTGTTTCTCTAAATCTCTTCACTTTTCCAATGTGAACACATTACATACTTAAAACTAGTGTGTCCAATCAGGAAATCAGCCAGGGAAATATACTGGGCACTATTAGCCTGTTGCTGACACTTTAATGTGGCATTAGTGTACACGTGATTAACAAGAAATGTCTGTACAAAAATGCCAAAGATATGTTTGAGGTCATTCATAAACACTGTATCCATTATACAGTTTGTGTAATTTGTCAAGTTTAACAAGTTTACTTTTGAACTGCCATTAACTAAATTACAAAATGTGAGGTATCTAATTGCAATCATATAGAGTGCTTATCCCCAGAATTTCACTGAGGTAGTCACTGGTCTGACCATCAGGACGGAGGAACCAAGGATCGAGTCATGAACTGCTCAAACATAAGATGTTTGTTTATGTTATGTGTTTATGGAAAAAAAAAAAATCACACAATATATTCTTACTGGATTTGAAACTCTGAAATATTGATTGATTTTGGCCTCAATAATACAGTATCCATATACAGGGTATACGAAAAACAATTTGTAGAATAGATTTGGGATATGGCTAAATGAAAAAATGGCAAAAGGATGTGTTGGTACACAGGAGTTGAGTATTTTGATTGCCTCTGTCTGTCCATGCTGTAACTACTATGAGTGCATCTCACTAATCTCAGAAGCCTTTTCAGCAATTCTATTCTCAAATAAGGTCTTTATATGTAGTTTTATTCCACTGTCTGCTTCTAATAATTTGCACAACTCATGATGTGTGGTGTTTTTTCCATATTACAGTTATTTTACCACGATCCCTGCTCTTTTCTGAAGGCCACCCTGAACTGTGTGGAGGGGTTAATGAGGAGAACTGGGACAAGTCTTGCAGTCGCTGCTCTGCCTGCAAACACTAAATTGTAGCACTATTTCAATCACATCAACAACAATACCATTATCAAAGTCATTAACCAGTGGGGAGCTTTCACTAGTGTTCCCACAAGATGCTTAACCAGAGAGAAAAGAACTGTTGCAATGCAATATGACCAACATATCTAAATTCAGTTGATAAGTGCCTCTAATTTCCTTGTTAGTGATTGGCTGATGTTATCGCTAATGGGATTTTTAATGTATTTCTATTTGTGGTCACGGAGAGCCGGAATAGTGAGCTCAGAGCACTCGATGAGGTCAGCGTGTTTTGGGCAAACAGCAGCGACTCTGTGAGCTTCAGATGCTACAGCAGTACCTGCAAACCCCTTTTTCTATTTGTGCTGTACTGTATGTGACAACTGGTTGTTGTTGACTGTTGCTGGTATGTTGTCAAATGTTGAATCCGATGGTGAGATGACGCATCCTTGATGCAGCTGTGTAGGGAACCTAGCCACAAATGTGATTTTACAAATATCTGGTTATTATCAGTCACAGACAATTTTCTAATTTTGAGGAATTCACAATAACCCAAAGTTTCTTGTCTTGGTCTTTGTCTCTCTTTTTCTCACTGGAGGGATACTTTGCTCTGCTCAAACTTTGTTTTGTCGGTGCACCACATTAAACATTTACCTCACTAGTTATGTCTTGTTGGCCAAGGCTGAACTGGCTGCAGCAAACACAACCTAGGTTACGTGCACAAAAGCACACAAGGAGATATTTACAGCTGATAACACAAAAAAAAACAGTAAAATGCAGTGAATCTGGTGATAACTCTACTACTAAGTATCTAAAACCATTAAACTAATAACTATGAATCCTGGGAAACATTATATTCAGAATGTGTAATACTTTCAATTTTGAAATTGCAGAAATTCTTCTGAAACTGCAATTTATATACATAGATGAAGACATTCTTATTTGCACAAAAATTGGACAAATAAAAACTAACATGTAGGTGCACACGGCTGTCTTGATTTCAGTTCTTTAATCCTGCATGGACTTGGCAGTGTTCTTCTCAGGTACAGCTGTGAAGAACCTTGAGATTACTACTACGACTGAGTGGTCCCAGTAGTGAGATAATCAGCCACTCTGTTTTCACATGCATATTGTTAATTATCCAAATTGTTAATTGTCCAATTTGCAAATGTGTCACCTCATTACAGTTGTCTATATACACAACACATTTTTTGGCAGTATAAGGAAAGAGCAACCACAGTGAGCTGATTGGATGAGGAAGTACACACAGCAGGTGCTTACTGCAGTTTGGGTGAACATCAAAAGCCCATAATGTTTACTGTGTCTTCTCTGTTGTATGGAAAACCACTTGGCCCTTGAAGTACTGTTTAGTTTGGCAAAGTTTTAGACCCACATTATCTCTAACTCACCGTATTGTCAACATCATGAATCTGCCTTGACACATCCAAACCAATGAGGCAGAAAGAAATCCACTAAGATAAACCTTTGGTTTGAGTAATCAGTAAGATGTATTGAAAAACACATTTCTCATTGATACACAAACTGCTACCTAGGTAGTGTATACAGCATTAGTATATACTAAGTAATTGCCTCTCTGGTGACACCTAGAGGCTTTACTGCTCCTTACAGCAAACTAGACCAGCGGTTTGTTGAACAATTCGACTCACTGACCGACTGACCAACCCACACAGTCTTCTGTTGTGTGCTTTCTGTAGCAGGACTTGTGGTGTGACTTACACTCGCCCACAGCATCTCACTTGAGATGCTACAACCAGCAACGGTAAGTTCACAAAGTGAAGACCACATTGCCCATGTCACACAGACGGAGCTGCTACTTTGTAGTTCTTACCTGCGATGATGTCATCCATTTGCTCCAGCGCCGCCTCCAGCATGTGACTGGCCTCCGTTTCCATGGTGATGGCGGGAAGCATCAGATCTCAGGTGTTCTGATGTTCTGATGAAAGAGGAAAACAAAAAGGGTTTATTAGCAACTTACTGTACATTTTCTTTTTATATACAGCGTAGTATGTAACGATTCACCTGAGAGAGCCTACAAACATCTGTGAAGAATGAGAATGGTTTGTGTTAAAAATTTACAGACTAAGCTGTGCACACTCCTGTCCTGCATGGAGACACAATAAATGAGGCATGGAGATGTGAACGCTCTAACAAACTCTAATCCAATAAGGATAATGTATCTCATTTGCTTGGCAACTTTCTATGAGCTCTGAGACTCAAACACTCAGAAACAAAGACACAAGACAAGACAAGGAGACCTCTGCATACATGGTTCACTTACAGCGCACAGTTATATACTTATCTGCATCTAGAAAACCTCCATTAACTGTTACACTATTTGCAGCAAGGGAAATATTTGCTCTGAGAAACTGAGAAATTCATAACATGAGGACATCTAAGTGATGTCTAATGCAACATTTTCTGTAGCTGGAAAAAAAATGCCCAATATGATGGTTATACACAAACACAATTATACTTTATGTCACATCACATGATGATGTTTTATGGTTAATGTTTATATTGGAAGATAATCTTTATGATGCTGTTTTTTTTAAATGCAGGTGGCTCTCATTAAAAGGGCAATAAGTACTTTTTTTTACTGTTTACATCAAATAAAATGACTATAAAATCTTGGAAGAGTGAGGATATGGTTATTGATAAATACCAATCATTCAGTAATTATGATTTAAAGAACAAGCAGGAGTTAAATTCAACTGATTGAATTTTGCAATTATACAAACAAAATGTTCAAAAAAGTCCAAAAAGTTTAAAGATTTCCAAATGCCTGCTTTATGCAACAAGTGAGAATTTCCCTATTGATACTGAGTATCAGTGCTTGTTTATTGTATTTTCTACATGTGCATGTAATCATAGATATACTCTGGTCTTTGAAAACCACCACTGCAGGCAAGAATAAAGTATACATACAGCCTGGAGCAATTACACACACACACAGCCTGACAAAACACGATCATGCGTATTTTTAATTCCTCGAAGCAGGATTGACTTTTCATCTGTCATTGCTGCCTCGGGCTGCCCCTCCATCTCCTGCCATCCTTGTTTCCTGCTTTTCACCACACCCATCCTCCCTGCTGTCATCCCTTCTTTGGCTGGCGCTCATCCCTTCTCTGTCATCTCTCCTTCAAGGCTCTCAAGCCTCTGTCATGCTGTCATGCTGACTTACTGACAAATAGACATCAACATGCGGAAATCAAGGGGAAGGACAGTGATGTAATCTACTGACGCCCTGCGAGCATAAACCCTCCTGCAGAGCAGCCTAATGCTCATCTACATGAGTACTAACTTTCACAGCCACAAGTCATCATCACAATTGACACTGACAATCTCTGTCTGTCTGTCTGCCGTATGACTGTCCTTCGATTTCACAACGATTCACGATTTTTTTCAACAACCGCTCATCCGATCGATTTCAGGCTTAGCGAGTGCATTGCTGTGAGCCCAAGGAAGTGTGTTGTGGAGTATGAAAAAGTTTGGATGAGTGAGAAACTTGGCCCTGCATGGTGAGTTTAAAGGAAAAAGCAGTGACGTAGGTTAGAGCACTGATTCAATGAATAATGTCCTCCTGTCCTTTGTAACGGCCTGGGAACCAGCCAGAACTTGGAGTAGCTGTGTAACTTCAGCATAAATGTTAACAATAGTAATGATAAAGCTGTAAAGATTTCAGTTATTCACTGTTACATCTGGATGAAAAACCTCTTAGAGTTCGATTTCAACGGCTCTTTCAGCATCTCCTGCAAAAACTGATAAGACTATAATATTTTTTTGATTGTGTTTTTTGACATATTTAATACAGAAAGTGATTCCAACATATTGTTTTTAATGTGTCCAGTGTGTCTCTGTCCTACATTCAGTCAATTAAAAGTCATTTAACAGAGAAGCAGAAATAACAATAATGATTCTTATTATTAATCATTTAGGTCTGGCACATGTTTTGGGGACATCTTAATAAACTGCCTAAAACTGGTTGTAATCGTAATATTACTGTGAAAAAAAAACTGGTGCTGCACGCACACAACTGTTGTGTCTAGAACTGATATTGCAAAAGCTGCAAGTAGCAATACTGGAGGCCAAGCATTCGGTCCGGACCAAACGGGCACTGCACTAGTCTGTTTAAAACACAGTCAATGGACTTACAGTAACATGTTGTCATTATAACTTTGGCGCCGTCATGATTTGCCCATTTTTCAGTCAAAACATGTGTCTGCTCCCATGATGCAGATGTGTGTGTTCTAAAAAAGCCTGGTAATTTTTTTTTGTAAATTATAAACGGCTCCGTATTAGTCTTGTTGAGACAGACGGTGACAGCACCATTCAGACACTACGACAGACTGACTCTGTTCAACAGCACTGAGATAACAGTTGACCTCAACAGGACAACAACCCCTTTGTCTCTGCGTATGTGTGCGTTTGAGAAAGACAGTTGAGTGTGTGTAAGCAAGGAAGTTGTGGGGTTTTCATGACTCTGTGTGTTCCATTGTGTCACTGTGTGTATGTAAAGGTGCTGATAGAGAGCTTACTGTCCTGTTCCAGCAGAGCTGATGAGACAAACTGTAATAACCCTGTCCACTGTCTCCCATATTGCACAATATGTGCAAATGCTATGTGTGTGGAAATGGGGTTGAGTGTATTTGTGTGTGTGCTTGTGGGAAAGACAGTGAAAGACAGAAGAGAGTGAATAATGAGGGTGTGTCTATGTGTGTGAGACGTTCTCTGGATCTCCTCGTGATTGTGATTAGATCTTGGTAAAGTAATGCCTGATGAATGAAACTGTTTCAGAGGCAAATTTTGGATACAAAGGTCTCACTTTAACACAAAAAAATAGTGCTAACATAGTCATCAATTTGATCATCACCGGTGCAGATTTTAGAAAAAAAATGACCAAATACAGAAATGTGCTGCAAACACAGAAAACTTTCCTGTTTGGTCTTTTCTGCTTTTGCAGTGTCTTTCAGTATTTGGTTGTGTTTTCTCACTTTGCAATCTTTTGTTTCTAAATGCGGCCCATGAAACTGGTAAGGATTTCCACAGCTGTCTGTGTTTTGTCTCTTTACACATTTCCCAATGTATTTCGCAATTTTCATAACTGTGTGAAAGAATAAGCAAGTTAAATACATAGTTAAGAGCTAATTAAAGATATTAACGTTAAACCGCTACTATATTAGTATGTAGTTAGAGTAGAATCAAAGGATTAGAGAATAGCTCTATTAGTGCCAGCAGTTGTTAAACAGTCTCTACGACTCTTGTAATAATTACAAACTAAATAACCACGTCATTGTTTTCATTATATGCAGATATGTATTTATCAAGAATCCCTATTAAACTTGCAAGCTGGATCATCTCCAAAGGATAAATCATATTGTCTGAGCTCCTTGATTTCTCATTCATGTCTTGGTAGACGTAGGAATGGACACGCCTTTTCCCAGAAGAGAGACATGCTCCAGAAAAACTAGTTTGTCAAACATCACAATATGTGACCTGTTAAAGCTACAACAGCCTCACTGTTGGCAGCTCTCTCTCTCCTGAGTCAAAGGGAAGCTGCTTCTCTATATAACCTGCTGGACAGCTTCACTGACAGAGAATAAAATGTTATCAGGTGCTGATAGAACTATCAATTCCTTCAGTGTCTACAGCTGGAAACTTTGGATAGTGGCAGACAACAAGTACATTTCTCAACAGTTCTGGCAAGCAACTACAAATTTGTCATTCAAGCTAGGACTTAACACTCAAGAGCACAGTAACGACTTTTACACAATGCTGAAGGTTAAGAAAGTCAAATCCAATCAAATCAATTGAAAAAGGACAATCAACCAAAAAGCAACAGGACTGGCTACTTTGCAACCTGCCATCCAAACAAGCAGGTTAACCATGTTTCACTGTTGACAGAGCAGTTTACTGACAACAATGCATGATGGATCAGCAACTTTCTGCCTTCTTCCACACACACACACATGCACACACACCCTATGCAAACACGTACTGCCCCCTGCCCCCTGCTGTGAGAGGAATAAGCTCCAAAATCCTCAAATCCAGCACCCTGCAGTCTGACCACATTTAGTTTCAGATATCAACACGGCCTTCACTGGCAAGAACCAGCAGGTTTCAGAACAATATCTTCCATTCAGACAGGAAATATAAACACTGAAAATGTCTCAACTTTCAGGCACCAACACACAATGTGGTTTCCAATGCTGGACTTAAAGTCAGGTGTTAGAATAGTTCAATTCTGCCAGCCAGTGTCTCAGCACACAGAGCACTTTTCTAGTCCTATTGTCCATGAACGTGCCACATGATAAATCGAACATCTGCTAGGTGCCTGTATGCAAACAGTCATATCAAACGATCTTTCACATGTAGTGCACCCAGGTGTGAGAAGAGAAAACAAAGCAGTGTGTCTGCTACTCTAACATCACACCTCCTCTCACCTCCAGTCTCAATCCAACTCAACCAGTCAGAGATCCCTGTATAACAGAGAGACAGAGAGTTATACCCCTTTCACACTGGACAAAAATCCTGCATGTACACTCTATTTTTGATGTAAAAATAGTAATGGAGACAGGGAGGAAAGAAGAGGAAGAGAAAGAGGGAAGAGGTAGCCAGAGCTGACAGCAAGCGCCCACCCAGAAGCTGTGGCCATCTCACTGTCCACTAGTCAAGTGGCTGAGCTGCTATCAGCTTTGTGATTAGCTCCATCAGGACCATCACCAGGCCTCAGTGCATTACTGTCATCCAGCACTGCTTTCATGACTGCTCCACACTGCTCCTGCTGCTCTGCACACCAACAAGCTGACAAGCGCCTAGAAACCTACTGAGGTCTAAGGCAGTATACATAAAAACTTTGGTGCACAACTTTTTATTACACACTTCTGCTGCACAGCCCGCTGTTATCCTTATTGATTGCCAATTCCTATCTCTGCATGGAGCGGCACCATTTTGTTTGTCTAATCGAAACAATATTAGCAAACCTGATTTCTTTTGCACGTTTCAAAATAACAGCGACTAAAGGACACAGGAGCAAATCACAGCAATTATAAGGAAAAGTCAAATAAAATGATACAGTTCAGCACAAAGCATACAAGAAAAATGATGCTCTTTCTGCACAATAGTGTGTCTGTGTGTGTGTGTCTGTGTGTGTGTGTGTGTGTGTGTGTGTGTGTGTGTGTGTGTGTGTGTGTGTGTGTGTAGGCCTGATCAGGCCTCGTCTCTGGCCAGGACTCAAGAAAAGCTTTCGGAGTAGACCGAGGACACTGTTGAAATGGATTAGAAGAAAAGAGATAAAGACAAGGCTATGAGCAACTGACATATGAGGTTAAAATTAAGTCATATGAGTAAAAATATTACACAATTTTACTGACAAACCCAGAGAAATGACACACGAATGACAGTAATGTAGAGTCTTCTCAGAACTGGTCAGAAGTCTTCTTGCAGCATTTTGCGCAATTTAGAGGCGAGTCACAGCTTGTTAGCTAAAGCAGGTTAAAATGAGGTTTTGCAGTGAACTTAAGTGTAAGCTAGTAAGACAGCATGCACAGGAGCAGAACCCTGCTGGAATAATGGTGTTGTAATTGTTACATCCAGTAATAATTGTATCAATTACACCTGTGATCTTCCTGTTATAACATCAAAATGCCAGAGGTCTGCTGTCATTACTACAGCGTATGGTTGCCTCTCTGACACTGAGACATAGGGACAATATTTGCCTATTTATGTCATGCAATAAACATAATTCAAATAGCTTTTAGGTGTATAGTTCAAAGCTAGTGAGACACTTTTTGGTTTTCATTAAAATGCTGAGACACTGTCAATTATTCCTAAGATGTAAATATTAGTGGTCAAAAAAGTCCTGACCAAGTTAAACTGCAAAAAAGTTCATCATTCCTCCAATTCAAATAAAATACTTCAGCAATTTAGATTCACTGACAAATATAGCTTAATAAAAAACCAACCAACACAAGCAGCATCAGTGTGACAGCAGGAGGCCATGCTGTGTTAGTAGATGAGGTGGCCAATTGTGGAAACATGAAAACTGAGAATTAAACTGTTGCCCACATGATAGTGATTCTGCATAAGCTTTATATTGTAAGGCACTAACACTACTACAGTTGATGTTTGGCTTGTCACCATGGTCAACCATGCTGTACATATACACATTCATGGTAAAACACGTGCTTTGGACAAAATACTGAATCTTGAACAATTACAATGATATTGAGGTCTCACCTTTTCTCACTGCTGAGACGCTTTAAATTGCTCTTGAACACTTGTACGTGGCATGACTAACACTGCCATGTAGGCTGCGTGAAGACAGTAAGAAGCAGAACTTTTTTTATTTAGGGAAGATTATTTCTCTATAAGTGGGCTACTTCCTCCTCAGGCTCACTAACAGCCCAGCACACAGAAGAGAAGAGAAAAGCTATAAAAAGTATCATCTCAGAGCTAAGTCTGTGGGCTCGAACACTGGTTAGATTATCTTTTCTAGTGTATGACTGTGGGTAGTGTGTGATCTGTGAACCGTGGCTGATGCCTGGCTGCTGGGGGAGCAGGAATATATCGTTTCATGTGACTCCCAGCGCTGCACTCATCTGTACTGCTCTTTATTGTCCTATTTAGTCCTGCTCAAGTGCATTTGATTCAACTCTGCTCAGTTCTCTCAAGGAAACATGGCTCTGTTTTCTGCTCTTTCCATATATTATCTGATTCTTTTCTCCTCGACTGTGCTCTGTGCTATCCTCTGGTCAGTCCAGTTGACTTCTGCTCTCATTTCTGCTGTAATCTATTTTGCCCTCAGAGTGAGGGTAATGAACCATAGCACAAAACAACACATGACTTCCAGTCAATGATCCTCATGAGACTAACAAACAGCAATGTGAACATTCAAATATTACTTCAAATCTGCTTGAACTGCCATCTGCTTGGTGTTATTTACTACAGCATGTTCAATACGTTTAAGTCCTAAAGAGAAACCTATAAATAAAAGTTGGCAAAACTGAGGTAATCAAACACAATGATACACAATACAGATAAGACCGCTGCGCACTGAGCACACAGTGTGTTGGTCTTTCCATGTCTGAACTGGCGTGCCATTGACAAGAGTCACAGGAAGGGTTGAGGAACAACAAGTCAGAGCAAACCATATCACATCACATCACGCCGTGGTCCTGTACGCTTTACCATGTGCTATCGAACAATTCCAAAACCCAAAAGTGTTCCTGAGCCCATGTAGTAATCTCCTTTATACAACAAGCAGATATTTACAAAAATGAAGTTGATGATTAAATATATTTTCTATGTACTGCTTTCAATTTAGTATGTGAGAAAAAGGATTAGCAAATTATCACAGTCTTATTCAGTTTTATTCATTTATTTTACACAGTGTCCCAACTTTTATGGATCGAGGTTGTATAATGCTCTGACCTTCAAACAAATACATTGCAGCAAAGAATCTGAATCCAATTTTGTCCTGGGAACCTTTATGAGAAAAGTTTTGTTGTTGTTGATCTAACTCTGCAAAGAGGAAGTGTCAATACTGTGCGTGAGGAGATAACAGCAGTGTGTGTGAAACCTTTACTGCAACCTATAATGATTCCCCGCGATTTCATTTCTCATTTGAAGGGAAAGCTGTCAGAAGGTCGATTAGTCATTTCACAAGGTTATTAATTAACAGTGAAGAAATTGCAGACCTCAGAAACAAACTACCACCTTGACGTATACACACACAGGTTGACTGCACACCTTTTATCTTGTAGCTGGAGAGTTTACAGTTTTTACAATATTCACACATTCACACTTGGCAGGTATCCAGTCCAGCCACATTTTTGTAATGTCAGTTGAGGAGCAGCTTGACTATAGTGTTCATCAGTGTGACAACTTGCCAAGGGCATCAACAGCTAAGATCAATAGATTAAACCTATAAAAGAGCTATGTATAGTGTATATTTTCACTGACTGTCTCGATCAACAAAAGCCAGTGTAATGAATGACTTCCAAAGAAACCTATTGATCCAATATATCAAATGCCTTCAAACAGCATTTAGCTCATTTAGATCACTGAGAAATGATGCAACTAAATGTACTGTAAGAAAGATACAGACCCGCAGTGACAGAAACAGAAAGATAAAGAGCCAAAGTGAAGAAGAGATAAACTATAAAGAGACAGCGGTAAAGAGATTTCACCCAAGGCACAGCTCCTCTAACAAAGGCAAACAGCAGGGCTGATACGAGCTGACACTGAGCGGATTGATGTACGACACTTAGCCTCTGGACTATTATCATGAGCACAGCTTATTACTTATCATCAAGCTGACTTACTGTAATCAGAGGAGGATGGAGACACACATGCACACACAACTGGGCTGGATGTCAGTGAAACATACTCATTTAAACATGAATTTCCCCAATGTGAACCCACCATTCATTCAGTCAGCTCCAGAGAATCTCTGGATAATGTTATGACAGCTAATTCAGCACAGATTGCACTTTTTGTTCAATATATATTTCTCAGAGACAGAGCTGCTCTGGAGCCAGAAATAAAATGAGTCAATGAAAACTATATGGGATGAATTATATACTTTTAGCAAAACCCCACCGAAGATATGCTGCCATTTGTGACAAAGGCAATAATAATTTCAGTAGCAGGCTAACAACTAGGATGGTTTAGGTAGTCTGAACTTGGAAATTAATTACGTTATATTAATAATAATTACGTTGTATTTCACTGGGTTTAATTTCTGAAGTTACTAGTTCAGAATTTTTCAATGATGCAGTATTAACATGAAATCAGATGCAGCTACACAGTCACAAGCCTCTTTTCCACACTTTCAAAGAGTGAGCTGACTTTCTAAATATTGCTCTATTAGTGCTAAAAAATGTAAGGTGCTGCATTGGTGGGGGTTTATTCTTTCTACTGGTAAGACAATATGATTCTAGAAATAAAGATTGTGTAATCGACCCATGAGTGTGTGGGACGGCAAAACACTGCCCAGCGGATTATAACAATATGAGAAAGGATTTTGCTACCCTGGAAAATGATCATGGGGGCAAACAATCACTCAGTCACCGCGTCGATCACAAAGTAAACAGTACAAATAGAGGGGCTGCATTTTTTTCCTGCAGGGCTAATGTCAATCTGAACGTGGCCTTTCTGTATTGAAATTGTTATCTGTAACTATTTTGATTATTGCGGAAATGTATCCCAAAAATAACCTGGATCAACACGACTGCAACTAGTGATGCAACTAAAAAGTCTCCAATCCATTGCTCAGATGGGTATTTTTTGGATGAATCCACTAATCGTTCTTGTCTGCAAAATGTGAGAAAACAGTGAAGACTCCCAAGGCCCATGATGACTGCTTGCTTCTTGCTACTTGCTTTGTCTGACCCACAGTCCAAAACCCAAAGATATTCAATTTACAATGATATGAAACAGAGAAACACAGCAAATCCTCAGATTTGAGAAGCTAAGAAGAGAGAATGTTTTACCTTTTTGTTTTAAATAAATGACTTAAAAGACTAATCCATTACCAAAATGATTGACAATTGATTTTCTGTTGAACAACTAATTGATGAATCCCTTCGACATTAGCTGTCATGCGAAAAAGTAATTTAAGTGTAGAGTAACTGAACTACTCCATGTGGCATATTTCATACATGAAATAATAAAATAGATGCATTGTAATTTAAACTCTCATGCTAAATACTAACTTCTTGAAGGACCATGAAAATATATTCTTGACTGAATGATGTTTGACCTCAATCAACTAATTCTAACTTTTTACTTTTTGCTAAGATATATGGCACAGTATCAGTTTATTTTTACTTTTGATTCTTGCAAATACAAAGGTGGGCTCATCCTTCACTGGATTCCTGATTATAACACAGAGGGAGATTTTAGAGAAGCGAGGCAGTGAACCGGTAACGGTTGAGATCTATGAGAAGAAAATGTTCCATCTGCAGTTTGTTTTCTAACTTGCCTGACAGGAACAGAAGGTCGGGAACATTGTTCCAGCGTGTTCACATATATACACAATCTGGCCAAGACATTTGGATGTGCATACATTACACATGCAAATGATGAAATCCCTTCAAAAAAGTATTCATGGTTACATAAGAGTATCACGCTAAAGCAAAATACTACCTCCACTGGCCCAGACTGAAGACCTTTAACTTACTGAAGAAAGCTCTGGAATGAAGCAGAAGCATGTTAAATATTAAGTGAAACTACTAGTCAAACAACTACAGAAAGCTGTCATTGTTTTGCAAAGTGGGAAACCTCGACATTTGAAATTCTAGCATCACCAAAACCTTCACAGGGTTCAATTACTGGGACGGGCCTGTGAGAACAGGAAATGCCAGAATGCATGTGAACCCGTACGGTTGAGGAGAGGGGTTAAACATTAACACAGAGAAACACGAGAGAGAGAGAGAGAGAGAGAGAGAGAGAGAGGGGGAAACACACATATACATAGATAGGAAGGGGGGTGTGTGTGTGTGAGTTTACCGTTCCTCCTCATTTGGCTTAGCCTCTTTGGATTAGTGTCACCAGCTAGAGGCCAGACCTAAGCCCCCCAGGCCCTCCTGTCACACAGGGTAAATACAACTGTGTGTGTGTGTGCGTGCATGCGCGTCTGTGCGCGTGGAGCCAAGCCAACAAGAAACACCAGATTCTTCACAAATTAACATCAATGCGACGGGACCAGTGACATTTAAAGATGAGCATGTTTCCTGTTCTGTCCTTAAGTTTAGCCTGAAAGTCTACCTCTCCATCTCTCCGTCTCTCTCTCTCTGTCCTTTGGTGGTGTTTTCTTGGTCACTTGGTCATCAAGCAACTGGTGTTAGTGTTAACAATAAATCTTGAGTTAGACTAACTTATTGGTTCCACTGAGTCCACGAGCTGTAATGCACTCTCAAGTACCACTGCCATTACAACTTACAATAAAAGCAGAGATGCAGGCAGCCTATGTGAATGTGGAAGTTATTCTGTCTCTAGTGCCTGTGTTCACTAGTGTGAATTTAGTTACACCGCAGCTTTCAGAGAAAAGAACATTAAGCATCCCTGTCCCACCTCTACAATATGGATGTGAAAGTGCTATGGAGTAACTAAACCCAGAAGGAATTACTTGCTACCTTGTGATTATAAATCAAACTTGCAATCTATTATATCTTACATTGTAACCAAAAGACTTGAATACAAATCTGAAACAAATGACTCTGTAGGTGTAATGTCAGCCTGGAAACGTAAGGGTGTACGAAGGTAGCAACAAATGGCAGCCGCTCGGTCCCTGGTCGGCCCTTTGTCACCATGCTGCTCTGAGTGCAGGCACAACATGAAGATTTCATGGAGACGAATGAAAGTGAAGTTAAATTCATGGAGCTCAGGTTTGTGTATCTTTGCTTTCCGCTTCGTTTTTCAAAGTCTAATTTTGTTGCTGGAGGAGCTCATGACAGCACAGAACAGAAAGACGTCTAACCATCTGTTAATACTGCTCAAAAGTTTCAGTATGTTCAATTATAAAATGATATGAATGGGATTTGATGACTTTTCACAGGCAACAGGTTCTTACAGGATCTCCTGGACTTGGCAACAGCTCTTAAAAATGAAAGGTGCCACAGAAGTTGTGGTGGGCTGTTTACTTCAGCCATCCCAGATTCATGTTAATCTGACTGTTTTAAGCAGATATGGTCCAGTCATTGTCAGCCTTTGTTACTGACTTTGAAAAATGATGAATACACAGTAGTTTAATTTTATCTTTATTGGAGTAGGTGAGCAATACAATATCTGTAACCCTTTACGAGAAATGAGAAATTTCACACTAATATGTTCTGATTTCAAAATGGCATTTTAATACGAAATCGATCTCCGTCCAGATGAGTGCTCTAACACCTTATCAGAAATAATCTCTGTCCAGACTAAAAGCCTGAAAACACAAAACACGTAACCTTGGCATGTGCGCACCCATGTTTCCTGTGCATGTAGGCAGTCGTAGCATGATAAAATGCAGAATTTCACTGCACAACAGCCACTAGACAACAAAGTCAGCAACACCTGTAATTTGTTACTCATGTTCAACTAATGTTAAATGCTGTTTTTGACACAAGCAAGTTGTACGACAACTTTATTAAAAAAATGTCTCAAATGAGCAAAATCAAACTGCAGTGAAGGTTAAATAAGACAAAATGCATCTGAGGTTAAAAATCAACAGGCAGTAACTGGACACACTGATTCTCCCAGTGTGGATATTTTTGGAGGACATGGTTTCTACAGAACAATGGCAAAAGGTTTGATGAAACCCAGCCACGGTTGATTTCACCTCCAGGACTAAACTGTATACAGCTCTTCCAGCTCACGGCACTAGTTAACTAACAAATGATTGTTAGCTACGTCTCATACTTCATATGGAAGTGTGTGTGGTAACTGGAGCAAAATGACTTTGACAAGAGAGGTTACACAGTTTTGTCATACACACTGACACACAGATGCAGAGCAGTGTGCAGCAGCAGTGGGAGCCGGCTGGACAGGAAGAACACAGTAACAGCCTCAGTACTGGTTCTCAGGTATTCCAGTTTAAGTCTTGGACTGTCTTCCTTCCTTATGATAGTTTCAACCATGTGCTTGGCAACCCCATTATATTCGACATAACGGTTGATGAGTGATGCTTCACACAAAACTGAAAAACTATGATGCTATTTATGTGACAATTTTGGCTCATGAAGGACAACATTTTAAAAAGTACAGTAGGGTCTCTGTTGCAGCCACATTTGTTGATACACAATGAAGATTTTTTTTGAGAGTAGAGTTACTGCAAAAAGGAACAAACCAAACAAAAAACCCCACAGAGGTAAAGTACGTTGACAGTTTTCAAGCTTTTGGTTTCACTATAAAAGCATCCTGAGGATGTTCAGAAAAACATGGTTTGCTGTTGATCAATGGTGCAAATTTGCAAGTTAAAGCTCACCAAAGTTAATTTGCTACAAATTTCCACTGTTGTCAATGCTGATGTTACAGACTGCACCGTTTGTGAGAACATCAATACATATCCACACCCAATGATCTCAACCTCTCAACTTCCCTTCCTTGGAAGCCTTGAAACCACTAACCAACCAGGCTGTTTGTTTCTGCTAATGGCAAATGCTTCAAGTAGAATGACCCAGTATTTACTTTGATCTCTTATTTCAGCCTTGTCCAAAGATCATTTTGTATTTCATGAATACTCGCCAGCGTTTTTCATGGTGTCAAGTTTTGTAATTTTCGTGATATCATTTAAATGTTTGAATTTGTTACATGGTGTTAAATGTTCATACACAGCACCGTATCTAGATTTTAAAATGTAGTTGGATGCAGCTCCAGCGGAGAGTCACCAGTCCCATATACGCATTTTCTTTTATGAGACTGTAGAAAAGCATGGTGAAAACATAGGGTAGAGGTTTCTGGCAGCGTTCTCAGCATGCCATTCAAGAAGAAACAGTCTTAACTACGACAACATTACGGTTTACATGTCATTTCTGGCATGAATGTAAACGCAATAAAAACCAGGCTTTTGAGTGCCACAATGTAATCTACTGTACTTGTTTCATTTTATTACAGAAAGGGCCTCCAAAACACACTGTGAAGAACACAGAAACTATACAAGAAGCTATAAAACTAATCACTATCATACATGTAGAAGACATTTTTAGAGAGGAGATGGTGAAAGGCCTACTAATACTTTTGGCCTCCCTCTTTTTTGGGGGTTTTTACAACTCCGTGTCTGTAATCACAGAAAGCAGCTTCCTTACATAAACTCCTCGCCTGAAGAAAAAAACTTTACAGTACTTTATTAGCCTCATAACAAAACTAAGATTGCCTTTTTAAATCTCTCATGTGCACCGTTTCTTTCTTTCTCTTTTCCAACTGTTGGCCCAGTAAAAAAGGAAAAAAAAAGAAACTATGGATTCATTCAGAGCAACACCTGGAATAGGAAATACAGCTGTGCAGAGGGCAGACACATAAGCACATACAGACTTTATTATCCAGTTCATTTTGAAGCCCTGACATGGCCTGGGGCACAGAAACCAGCAGAGAGCCCAGAGACCAGTGTCAGCAAGCCAGTGCTGTAAAAACAACATGTCAACACCACTTAATACATACACATTTAAGACAGTCACAACCTCATGTGACAGCCGGGGCTAACCAATCAGCACTCGGCTGGGAAGGGAAAAAAGCCAATGGGAGCCGCTGAGAGTAATGAACTGGACAGTTAGATAGTGGACTCATTCTGCCATGTGTTGAAGCTGATGAGATGACAAAGCAAAGCATCATGGGAGGACCAGGCCCACGTGCTATCGAGGCAGCTCAGAGGTGTGTGTGTACTGTGTACTTGTATATATTGGGCACTAAAAAAACCAAAGCTCAAATTCAGCTCTGTTTACTCCCAGTGGAACCTGCACGATGCAAACCAGATCATACATGTTGTGTGTTAAATGAGACAGATGGAGTCAGGGTCTAGTTAATTACTTAACCAAGGACTGCGGCAGCAAGTCATCCATTGGCTCTATTTTCCAAAGAAAAGAGGATAATATTATGGTAATACTGCAATTAAAAAGGTATTTTTGTTCTTAACTTAATTCTTGTATATCCATTCGTGCAAATTCATAAATGTACTCAACCTAATCTTAGAGTGAAAAACATGTATATATTTTTTTTTCTTTACTTTTGACACCATTACATTTGTAGATGGCTGTAGTTATTGTACAAGCATTAGCAATATCTTACCAGCAGCATTACAATGTTTTTAACATGTTAACGTATCAATAATTTAACAGGAAAGGGCCCATTCTGCATCATAACACCCTTTCATACTGAAGTATATTTTGCTGGTAATACTTGATTTGTAATTTGATGCATTGCTCTTTCATTAAAGGGTCGGAACACTTCTACAACCTCTAAAGCTGGCACAAGTTGTTAAATCAATGTGAGATAATGTAAGCCTTATGTACCAACATAATATGTTTACGTGTCAACATCATTTTTGCAACAGATCAATCACTTTTGATGTTTTCTTTACAATGCTGAAGAAATCCAAGGTCAGAACCTGACTTCCATTAAGCTGGGGGCCTCACAACAGACACTGAAATAAAGAAGGTCAAAAATCCAAACTGTTTTTATAAATACAACCCTGATTCCAAAAAAGTTGTGATGTTGTGTAAAACATAAATAAAAACTGAAAAACTTGCAAACAAACTGTGTTTACTGACAACAGTTTTTCAAAGTGTTCCTGAGCCCATGTATTAATCTCCTTTATACAATCATGTGATTGACAAAGCGTTGAACCTCTCTCCATCCTTGCTTGTGAACGACTGAGTCTTCCCAGGATGAACCTTTCAGACCCAATCATGATACTATCACCTGTTACCAATGAACCTGTTTACCTGTGGAATGATCCAAACAGCTGTTTTTGGATCAGTCCACAACTTTCACAGTCTTTTGTTGCTCCTGTCCCAACTTGTATGAAACATGTTGCTGCCATCAAATTCAGAATAAGTAGATATTTATGAAAATCAATGAAGTTGATGAGGTCAAACATTAAATATATTGCCTTTGTACTGTTTTCAATTGAGTATGTGTCAAAAAGGATCAGCAAACTATCACAGTCTGTTATATCTATGCTTTACAGTGTCCCAACGTTTTCGTCGGAATCGGGGTGTAAATCCCATCTTCACCATCACCATCAGGCCAATCTCCCTGAAACATACAACAAAAGAAATCAGAACCAGGACCTGCATGCAAAAGTAACAATAACGGTAAATGCCAGAGCCACCTCCTGCTGGAGCCCCAGTGGAGTGAACCAACTGAGGCCATGAACTGTTTGTGCTCTGCCAGTTGATTCAGACGCAGCTCAAAGATTCTGGCCACCAGCCTTGTGAGTGCAGTCGACCGGCATCCTCATTAGCCTCCATCCAAATTCTGTCTAAAGACAACTCTCCAACTTCTGAAAAAAAAATACTAAGCATAAGCTCGCAGGGTGTGCTATCTTCACACTGACAGCCAAGCATGTCGAGCAGGAGCAAAGAGTGAAGTGCTACACCTCAGAGGCCGGCACCTTGGCTACAGGAGACTAGAGTTACAGAGCCAGAGTCGCGGCCTGTTAACAAGCTATCTAGACAAGAACAGAGACGGATCACGTTACAGGATAATGTTACAGTCACATAAGCATAGGCTGCGTCTTTTAAAGGGTCTCAGGTAAATGTCCTCAGCAAGCAGGTGCACAGTCACACGCACACAAACACACTTAATTTCAGCTAAACCGATCCAGATCTTTAAAGAAGATACTTCATCAGTTGTCCTACTGCTCCATAGCACAGATGAACTGTCACTGTGCTCACGCAGGATAGAGACACAACAGTCTGCATCAGGGATTAAAAAAGATGCTACTGCTCCATCTGATTTGGGAGGACTACTAATACTTCAAATTAAAGTTTGCTTTTGATTTCCACTTTGATTTGAAGGAGAGTCTGAATTCATGTGTCCTCAGATACACAGGCAGAAAAGTGACTGGGATAAATATTTAGAGCTGTGATACCATTTACAACTCATTCTTTCATCCTAACTCACAGATTTTATCTGTGCACTGAAATTTTCTTGCTTAAGGAAATTGAACAATTTCATTTGAAAATGAGATATCTCCTTTAATGAAATGATTGGGAACGTACTCATGTAGGCTTTTTGAATTTCTCTTCTCTCTCTCTCTCTCTATGCATGTGTGATTGCATTAGTTTAGTTTAATGCTGCTGATTTCTCCTGGTTCAGTAAAGATGTGAAACTTTGACAAAAGTTAGATCTATGAATTCCTAGAATTAAATACTAGTCTATCCTACGCTGAAACCCAAACGGAGACCAGTCAGTACAGTATGTGCATTGGACATTCTTGCAGCTGAGGGCAGGACAGATAATACACCGAAATCAAATCCAGATCAAATATTGACATCGGAGCTGTCTACTGCATTATCAGTACTGGTTTAAGTTAAACCACCGTATGAAGAAACTCACATCCTTGTAGCACAGAAGCAGATACAAAAAACCTATAATAATTTTGAGTAACCGAAATATTCAAATACAGCATTGCTCATAGCAAAAAAGCTCCAACAATCAACCAAATTGTAGGCAAACTTTCCACTTCCTGGGTGAAACAAAAGGAGTTCTTGAATGTCACAAAGGAAAAAAAACAGTCACAAGGTTTTATATGTTTCACAGCATAATACGTCAGTCAGTCCTTGGATGTGGACCTGGTAAACAAATACACTGCCACACTGTATGTTTTACCCTAACCAATAACATGCTTGTGACTGTGTAAAAAGGCAGGGAAACTTGTAGATGACACATCTTATAAACAACCTCCATGTTGCCCTCTATAGCTCTATTTAGAACATTCTTCAATGATGGCAGGTCCTTCCACAGTTTCTTTGGCTCTGCTTATCATTGTGTGAAGGTACTGTAGGCTTGCCAGTGTGAGCCTGTCAGCCTGCATTGGAGCAACAATGCAGGCTGCTTCATGACTTCTGCAGATACAAGCATTTAAATTAAGCCACTTTACATATATTTAACTATGTATTTAGCACATTTACATTGCCGTTTTTTGCAGCTTTTGGTCAAATTTTTGATGTTCTCACTCAACATATCATAATTTTAATAAGTAACGTGAATGGAAATCCATCTGCTGTTAAAACTGTCCTCTGACCTCATTCCTCTCACCTCTCCAGGACTCTAGATGCCATCCAGCAGTGACCGTCCCTCTTTTATCAAACTGCGCCTGCATGTTTTCCTCTCCTGCCCTCTCTCCCTCATCGCCCTCAATCTTTATTTTACTCCCTCA
The DNA here is from genome assembly GCA_025331565.1 of Holacanthus passer. Taxonomy (NCBI): domain Eukaryota; kingdom Metazoa; phylum Chordata; class Actinopteri; family Pomacanthidae; genus Holacanthus; species Holacanthus passer. Next base: position 154,862 of record JAFREQ010000180.1, read on the forward strand.
CCTCTTCTCTTCTCTGCTTGTCAGCTGGTTTGTTTGATATTGTTTTTGACAAGTCAAACAGATATAGCCTTTACTACAGTGCTGCTCACATGCCCTGCTTTTTTAGAGAAGGGTCGTGTGTTGTGTGAAATGTATTCAAAGAAAAGAAGAAGAATATTGAAGAATTAATTTGCATACGGTTGATAAATTTACAGTTAATACTGCATTTGACTACTGGTACAAAGTGATTGTTGTTGCCAGCTTCAATACATAAATATTGACGTTCCAGTACTGGTCCCAACCTTTTAAAACCCATACTTTTCCAATTTTCCATTATGGTGAAAAGCTGACATTATTTAACAACTGTGAGATGTGGCAATAAAGTTGGCTCCGCTCCTAAAGTGCTACATCATCTTAACAGTCTCACAATCGCTCAGGCAGCAGAGCTGATGGAAATAAAATCAAATAATACAAGCTTTTATCCTCCACTTGTTGTTTGTTAACAACGCAGATAATTTCCCTTCTTTCCATCTTTATTGCCCATTTGAACGCTTCCTGTCCTCACCCCTGCTGTTCATCCCCTTTCAGCATTACCGGATTAAGATGAGTGTCACCTTTTTGTTTGTTTCAAAGGTTTTAACAGCAAAGTCACAGATCAATCAACGCTGGTGTCTTAACAGAGTGACTTATGAAAATATGTTTAAGTTTATGAAAACCAGGAAAGTAAAGGAGATCTGTGAGTAAATGGTGTGGCTCGACTGTGCTGCTCAAAATGCAGAAAGCTGCACAGTTTAACTACAGCAACACAGCCTTACTTCAGAGTCAACCAACGACAAAGACACAGCGAGTTCAGGTGAGGACAGGAGCGAGTTTGTAGTGAGTCATTTGACAGTAGACATGATTGATAAATCTGTGAGTATTTGGTTTTGTGACGTTGGAAGTTATTCATCCTGTGTTATGACTGAGACTTGTGTGATGTTACCATGTGTGAAATTAATTAACAAAATGTTCAGTCTCCTCGCTGGTTGTTCCGACACATTCAGATTGATTATAGATTTAGCTGTTAGCATTGTCGTTAACATACAGCTTGCTTCATGTGTGCACTAGTAAGAATTGCATTTAAAAAAATGTACATTATTATGCTTTTGTATTTCTCTGTAACATAGAACAGTGTTAATGATGTTATTTAAAAGATTCCTTCTCAGCCAACCTTCATCTGATGTCCTAAAAATTTTGATTTCTATGATTAAAATATTATCATAAACGTGCTACAGCTAGTCAAATAATGACTTGAACTAGTCATTTAGGAAACTCTTTATTCTGGGGCATCCCATACTTACTATGATAGGTGCAAAAACTACAAACCTATAGCATCAAAAACTACCACGTTATGACCATGAAAGCATCATGGTCTCAACAAAAACTGTCATCATGAGTTTAACAGAGCAGCTATTTATGTCCAAGCTATCAGCCGATAAAGTAAATAGGGGTGGTTAATCTGTCCGATTTCCCGATTCGATTCGATTACGATTATTGAGGTCCCGATTCGATTACCGATTTTCGATTATTAACGATTCTCGTTTACCGGATATTGATTTTTGTTTTTTTCATTTACTAGTACGTTTTTCAACCACTGTGCCGCGGCACACTAGAGCGTCTGGTAGCTTCAGTTAATAAAGCTGCCGAAGTCAAAACTTAATAACAAGTTATATAATTTGTGTGAATACTTAACAATAAAATCTACAACATCTATTGATGTTGGAAAATAAAAACCCTCCACGTTTGTTAACTAATGTTATGTAATCTTAAACTGAACTGTGTGTAAATGCAATACAGTTTTTGTAACTTCAAAATATTAACAGCTCATTTCTGAATGTTTTCAGAAATAATGTTAACCCAGATGTTGTTATTGGTTAAGCTGCAGTTGGTTATTGAAGCTAAACAGTAACATAAAATTTGACGATCCACGAACTCAAATGTAATTATTTATATCTATAGGATTGCTAAAATAGAAATTTTAAGTTTATTATACTCCAGAAACTGACTGATTGTGATTGGCTGGAGGCTGAGATGTTGACATATAACGTTACACCGGCTTATTAAAGTACCGTAACCGGTGCCGAAGCCAGCCGGTACCACCGGGTTAGCCGGCCGGTACCACCGGGTTAGCCGGCTAGCTTGGTGAGCATGTTTCATTAAACAGGCTCTGGCCGCTGAACGTACTTGAAGAACTGAGCACGCGCGCATGACGTTCAACTTCTGTTGACCGCGGGATATCATTTGTACAAACTAAAATAATGCCAAAAATAATCGATTTTTGAAAATTTAATAATCAAGTCATACTTGTCCATAACATAATCGCGATTAATCGATAATCGATTTTTTTCACCACCCCTAATAGTAAACATTCAAACTGGCCGGATGGGGGTCTTTACGTCTAATGATTGGTCTCACCAATGGTGTAATTTCCGGAGGGAGTGTGGAGGACACGTCTACCTCACTTTTCAAAATCCTGTTTCAGTTTATTTACCCACTAAAACCTTACTACACTGTGTCTTTGGACTGTAGAGCCAAAATCCAGTGGGGAAAGGAGAGGAGTCCATCTTGGTCACTGTCAGCTGACTTTTTTGGCTCCAGTTTGGCCGGTTTCACCTGCAGCCTGAGAGAAAAGCCTGCAGACACTACTCAGGGCTGTATAAAGTCCGAAAACTCCTCCACAATTTTTCCAGCGAAAACAATAATGAATGCATTGTGTCATTACTCACAGTCAGTATTCTCCTAAAAACGCTACTTTCAATCATCAATTGAAAGTAAGGCTGTAAAGGACAAGTTTTGTAGTAAAGAAACAAATACAATATTTGTTATAAAGTATAAAGTCTCCATTATTGAAAACTTTTAAGTGGCATTAGTATATTGCATAAAGTTATTGAAGTTAAATTACTATTAATTTGTAAAGCAAAACAATTCCATTACAACATGTTGTTATGTCATGCTCTGCTAGATTGATATAAGATGATATAAGCAAATTTAGGTTAGGTTTTCTAAACACCAGAACAAAGACCTTCCAGTGAGTCATCTCAAACATCTATTATTCTACCGGCTTCTTCCCCCAAAGAACAAGAGGCTTGTATCTTTTAAGAAAGCGAGTCAAAACCCATCGACAGACAGCACACTCGAAAAAAGGGGATTAAAGTTGTTGTGAAGTTCCATGACACTCGTTGGTGATATAATATATTTGCATATATTTATATAGGTTATTGAGCATTTCCACCAACACAGTACTTTTCCTTTATCACATCTTAATCCCTCATCCACTTCTGTGTTGCCTTGCTGTAGTGTGGACTGTCAAGTAAGCACAGAAATGTCTGAAAAAAATAAAATTAAAAATCCTAATCCCTTCCTTCACTTTCTTTCTATTCTCCTCTCTTTTCCAGAAATCCAAGGATGGCCAGGAATCACTCTTCTAATTTCTTTTTCTCTAGAATATGACTCTAGCCTGTGTAGCATCTACCCTCTGCTCCTCTCTACCACCTTTTTCTCATTTCCTTTCCTCCCCTTTTGTCTCCCTTGACAGCAAACCAAAGATAATGTCTAATACACTACAGTCATTTAATTTTTTCTGCTTTGTTTCTTTCCCTCTCTCGGTCACTATCTTTTCTTCCTCTCTCTCAGCGAGCAGAGGATTATTCCTTGTAGATCAACAGCCTGGCAATGTCTTCCTGGTCTCTAGCCTTTTCGCTCTTCATCTCTCATCTATTTTCTAGCCATTCCTCTGCCGTAATCTTGCATATATCTCTCCTTCTTCTTCTATTCATGTCTCTCTTTTTCGCTCTCTGCTTGCCATCAGGGGACAGTAGATTACCTCCAGTGAGTACAGTAGTGGTGTGATTAGGAGCAGTGGTTAAGATGACAGAGCAATCATCTGAACCTACATGGCTGCAGAGAAAACCACCACCGTTGGTATTACACAAGTGGATTTGATCACAAGGATGAGTGCCATCATCTGCTGATCCAGTGTGTCTGTACCATGCATGCATGTGTGCAAAGACATACGGCAGCTCTAACTACTCCAACATAGGCTAATAACACTGTCAAAACAAAACGTTACAATGGCAAAGTTTTACATTTAGTGCATCTCACTTCACTTCGGCTCCCATTTTTATTTCCTCTGTTGTTTCTAAGTGCCAATGCCACCCAAGTGCTAACCAAAGCAGCCTTAATCAATTCACTGTCGACAGCGGCAATGATGCCTTTCAACTGTCTCCCTTTTAAATGAGATTTGCAATAGAAAAGAGGCACCGGCCTGCTGTATTCAGTGGCAGGAGGCTCCTTCAGCTCTCTCAAGTCGCCTGTCTGTGATGTCTGTGCATGTGCGTGTGCACGCCTGTGTGTGTGTGTGTGTGTGTGTGTGTGTGTGTGTGTGTGTGTGTGTATGCACACTATCTCCAGTGTTGGATGCAGCAGATGCTTCAGCAGAGGGGAGCCACACATCAGCCCTGATATTATTCCATTAGCATATCAGCATCCCCTCTTTTTCTCCCTCCCTCCCTCCCTTTACTCACACTGTCAGAAATTGATGATCTGCAATTACACAGCATGTGTCAGAGCAACTAAACATCATTTAATAGCTCCAAGCTGACAGTACATGACTGAGCAGGCGGAGAGGCACCAGTGTCACGATGAAATGTTTCCTATCCTGGAGCATGTCGCTCCTACACAAGCCAAATTTGCTGTAATGTGAAAAAAGTCCTATTCTATGAAATAAAAGTGTATCTCAAATATTCCACAGTATACCTATCATATATATGCTACATGACATGGCTGTAACAGGAATGATAACATGAGTAAGTTGAAATAGTCTACTTATGGTATGTGACCATAGACATGAGTGAGCTCACTATTGAGTGCAGCATTATCAGAGGAATACTCCAGCATTAGCATGAGTATATTCTAGTTCATTTAAGTACAGGGTATAAAAATATCACTGCAAACTCACTACAGCACACATGTAAGTCCATATATAAATATCAAAGTATTTTACTATTGTTTTGTTTTTTATCATCATTTATTTCTAAGTGAAAAAAGTCCATGAACCATATGATCACTTTTACTTTTAAAAATAAAAGAAAAAAATATCAGTATTCAATTTAAAAAGCCTAAACATCTCTGTCATGTTCTCTTGCTCCCCTGCTGATGGACAGCCCAACATTTCCCATGACAGTCCCTTAGATCCAGCTTTATCAACTTGTCTATAGTTTGGTACACTCACATGATAAGTTTAACATGTAACAAACTTATCTTCTACATGATCACTATAATATTTATGAACTGGATCTACGTGACACTTTGCTACAGCCGCATGCTAACCCGACAATGTGTTGACAGTAATTAGCTTCATGCAGGTCTACTTACGAATGCGTCTCCTCTGAGGCTGAACCCAACTCACTTAAATCCTTTAATTTGGTTTGCGGGACACACTTGAAGATACCGTGGGCACACAGACACTCACGCACACACTCACGCACACATGCCCGTCACACACACACACATAAAAACACACTCACACATACGAGGCGCTGTGAATTGTCGGGCTGCTCCGCGTCTCTTCTCCTCTGAGCTTCCTCAACTATCACCTGCCATGTGATAGGCACGGTGCCTTCACGGGCTGCTCGGAATATAACACGCGCTCAAGTGCGGGCGATTGGATTGATATTTGAACTTTCTGTTAAAATAATGATTTGGGACATGGTGCATGATAAATATATCTGTTAGTTAAAACAGACTCCATTCAAGTAGGTGACTTCCTTACACAAAAGAAAATGATTAATTACTCGCAATGTGTCAGTGTCTATTCATCAAGTACCGTTCGATCATTTACATATAGTCTAATCAGTATATGAATACCACACTAAAATATAAATGACAGACTTGTGCTAATGTTATTCTTGATCTATTATTAACATTGTAACTCAGTCTTAAACATCGCATGTTGGCAGCACAGCCCTCATAGACAGACCTAATAAACTAATTAGAATGTGTCCGACAGTACGTGAAGTCAGCAAAGTGTAGGCGGTAATCCTACTAATTTGCTGGATAATTTAAATTCAAAGACATGAACTTCTATAGTCCATAAAAGCTTTTTCTGATTGACTAGCTTAGCAGTTTCCATATTTCAACTGTAGCTCAGGAAAAAGAGGGGAAGTGAACTTTAATAATACTGCACAAAGAAAATAACCATAGACTTGTTCGTTTCTGTGCTGTGCTGTTTTAAATTGACTCAACACTGCCATCTAGTGGAACAATATATGTTTTTCTATATACAGCATCTTTGATATGTATATAAACATATATTGACATGTCTAGTAATTGTTTCTGATGTAAGTGATTTGTGTATGTCTGACTAGAATGTTTCGTGCAAAAGGTACGTGTAAGAAAGGACTAGATCCTGCAGTTGTACAGCTATTGTTGTTTGTGAGGCTGAGCAGTGTCATTTTGTATCGTATGTGTTGTCATCTAGCTTATTTTCACCTGTCATACACTGCACAAATCGTTTTTCTCTGCAGGCCCAATAAAATTTAATTGTGACTTTGACCAAACAATAAACTTTATATGTATTCATGATATAGTATATATATGTTTTAAGTGAAGAACAGGAGTCTTTGATTTATGGCTGAAGACTCAGATAACTTTTTTCATGTTGACCTTTTTACTCACTGATTCATTCAATAATTTGGATCAGGAGATTTAAAGAAATGCGTCATTAGCCAAACCAGGTTAAGCTGCTCTTACAAAACATGTGTGATATAAGGTGTGCCCTAGGGCACAGGACAGAATTATACAAAGTATGAAGTCAAACCAGATTCAGGTAGATTTCCAGATTAGCTGGTTTCTTTCTGGGAGACTGGATGAAAACTACTTTTGTCTTCAAGAAGAGGAATGTGGTCTGATAGAAATGACTAAAAATAAATAAATAAAATAAACTAAGCAACTCTGAAAAATCAGTAACTTCTTATAGCATGTCAACCCAATGCAAAAAGTGAACAGGGACAATTTTGTCAAACTGCTTTTTTCAGAAAGACAAAAGCATCAGTGAGATAATGATCCTTAAAATATTTTGTTTTTTTAATATCACACCATTATTTTAACGAGAATATGAGAACAACAGCACAACACTTCTACGCCCTTTCATTGTCTGGAATCCATCTGTGCTCTCAACAATTACTGGCACAATCACTCTCTGTCACTCCCTACTGTGAACCACAAACTATTCATCCCTGAAATTCACTTACAATCCCAATGAAAGCAAATAGGCAGAGGAAACATGATAATAAACTGCAAATTCCATCCAAAGTCATTTCTGGAAGTTAAAATATCTCTTCTTGTAGAAGTAAATATGTATATTTTATATGACATAAGTAATATGCACTATATTAGATTTTATAAACTCACCAACTACACAATTTTCCATTTTCACAATAGATACAGTCAATGTGAGTCAAAGTGAGGAGAGAACACAGACAGGTACAGGTAAGGTGGGCAGGATATACGGGTAACCAATGCCAATAGAATACAGCTACAGATGTATGTTAATGTATAGAAGTAAATGTGTATGCAGGCTGACTGAGACCATTGGGTCACCCCTTTAGCCTGAGATCATCCAGGTCACTAAGATCAGTCCAGCTATTGCTGGGAAAATACTGCATTTCTGATTGAATACATTCCTGCTCATTTGTCTTTAGAAATATCAATCAAGCGTTTTACAAAATCAAAAGGCAGGATACAGCTGTGCTTTTCATATGCTCATTGAAGTACTGCAGATGTGGGACGATGACATGGGCGAACAGCATAGCCCAAAGGGCAACTGACTAAATTAACAATAATATGCACAATAACTAAAATGACACAGTGGAGAGTAGTAGAGAGTAGAGTTGTAGTGTAAGTGACTTACAATAATGTAAGTGACAACCCCTGTCTGTGTGCCAAATCAGATACAACCACAAAAATGATACAGTAAAACTTACAGCTGCAGAAATTAAGTAACTTAACTATTTTCATGTGTACATCACATTGTGGTTAAAATGTGTTTGTATTTATCAAAACATTAATAACTCTGGCCATACTAAATTAACCATGGTTTTATTTGCCCGAGAGCAGTTTGATACTAGGTGTTTGATATGGAAAAGATGTTTGCCAGTCAGCAATATGGTAAAGAACTGTAATTTTGCAAATGGAAAAATATGTATGGAGCAGGTCAGTTAGTCCTACTTTTACCACTATACCTCATATTTTCTGTCTAATGCAGCTGGGATGCAAAGAAGTCTGGAGAAACACCTATTACTACTTATTAATTAGCAACCTTCAGTAACCTTTGGTATTTTCTTACATCCTTCCAGGGCGCAAGGTGAGCAATTGCCCCCAGACCACAGACTTTAAAATAACCACATCCATTACATGTCACTTGGTTTGTATTCATTTCCAATAAATGCAAATTTGTATTTAATGTCCTGTGTACCACTAAAGCATGATTCCAACTCAAATAAGATAAGATATACCTTTATTCATCCCACAGTGGGGAAGTTTACAAAATGATACAAGCCTCAAAGTGGGTTCTGAATTAGTACCTTGTATCAAAACTTGCATGGTGTATATTCCTGAATAGATTTGAGTTCAATCTAATTACCACAAGCCTGGGTAATTAGCCTTGAACCTTGAAAGTTTCTGCTTCAAATGCCCCCAAGTTTGAAAGTTTGACCATGAATGTCTGCATTGTGTTGGTGTTCCACTTGTACTTTATTTTTCAGATTAAAACATAAATTAAACAAAATGAACATAAATGAAAAGAATTAATCAGATCAATGACATATGTGCACATTTGACCTTGGAAATTACACTGTCAGATTACAGTATTTATTGTGTTTTCATGTTTGGACAGTAGAAGCAGTAAAAAGTGTGACCAGCAGGAGGCGTCAATGGGCACAGTGCTGGCAACTATCAACCCAAACGATAGAGGAGGTACTTGGACGCCTCTATTTAAAAAAGTTACAGTAATTACTGCAGCAATAACTAATTTCCTGATAAATCAGTTTTAGACTGACAAGGTGATATTCACCAGCTTTTATATATTCACATAGACGACAAATTAAAAGAAAAACCAAACTAAAGGAGTGGAGAAACATATTAACAGCACTACCATTTTATTATGTTTTTAATAAATACATACATTTTCACTCACATTTCACATCTCATATTGGACACATTCAATGTAGCTAAGTATTAAAATACAGTATAAGAGCATCGGGCTCAGGGCCAGTTTGTGTTGTCCGTCCACAAACTACATGACTCGTGATGCAGCGTCTCCACACACACACTAACACACAAGTCGCTTCTGCATTCCGTTCTACCCCGGCTGTCATTGGTTCACTAGCACGCCCGTCATATTTTCCCGACCTGAGCGTGTGTCTGATTGGCTACAGGGGCACCTCCGGCGGTAGCAGCAACGCCATTGGTTAAAAAACTAGGTTAGTGGTCCGACAGGCATGACGGTGAAGAGAAACTGGGTCACCGATTGAAAATCGTTTATGTCACAGTTCTGTGGGCTGCTATTCCATATTACCAGCGCCTTTCAATGGACAGACAAATCTCACTGGACCCACTGTGAGTATACACTGAAAACAAGCCTGAGGATTGTCGATATCGCATGTCGGTGGCGTTGCTTGGCTTTAAACATGATGGATATCGTCGATGTTTTCCCAGCGCTGTGGTCATGTCAGTGTGGTTTTCTAGAGCAGGAGGAGGGACGTTAGCTCGCTGGCCAAGTCTTGACAGTTAGCGTTTCTTAGCTAGCTTAGCGGCTGTATGCTAATATTAGTCAGTGGTACTAAATGCTGTTGTGGACAAAAGGTGGGGAAGCCGCCCCCCCGTGTGCCAGGCTAGCTTTAAGTGTCAGCTATCACCGGGGCTCCGAGGAAGCTCGTGCATCGGTAAGTGCCGGTCCGTGGGCTCGTTAAATGTTAACTCGAAAACGTGACCTAAGTGAGCGATGCTATCCCATGCTAGCATGCTAGCGATGTAAACAGGCCTTGGAGGGTATATGGCACTCGGTTTCTTCGACAGCATCTATCCTGCTGTGATAACTTCAAAGCCCCTGTCGCACATCTCTTGAGATTTCACAGTAACGTGTGGTTGCAACCCATCCCCAGAGCTGAGCTGTTTCGAAACACTAGGCTCATATTTGGTTATGAAATATCGTGACACAGTGTTGGCACTGACAGAGGAAATGTGACGACCGTTTGGTTTCTGCAGAGTCCGCAGTGGTTGGTAAAAGATGATCATGATATTAGGCTAAGGATTTGGTGATATTGTGCACCAGGAACAATCACTGCCTGCCTGCTTGTGTGGTTTACAGCAGGGAATCCCAGACTTGGCCTCGTGGAGCAGCGGGTTTTCACGAGGAGGGCTCCTGGAGGTCTCCAACAGGATGTGAAAGAGTTGCTTTTCATTGTTATTTAATCTTCTGAGTCATACTCACCAGCATGAATCCTCACAGACTGGATCTTTTTTTAGGACACAGTCTTTTCCAGTGGTCTGTTGTGGATCCATTTTGGGATCTTTGCTGTGAAAAAATTCTGACAATTGTTGATTAACAGTCTGCAGTGGCTGTTATTGTTATGTTTATTGTAAGGGATTTTAATTAGCCAGGCCAGGATCCTCCTAGCGGCCCTGGCAGGTAGTGGGCCCGCGGTGGCAGGTGCTGTGTGGCCGCCCAGCTGAGTGGCACCAGTGGCACAGACGCCTCCCTCTGCTCACTGACAGCTAGGGCGGCGCCAGATCTCCTGGGAAAACCCACAGCAGAGAAGTGTGCGTGGTTTGTTGTCATGACAGGTCAGCAGCCCTAAGTCTGTTGTAGGATGGTTGTTGAGGAACTACTTTATACTTTTTTTTTTATCATTTTATGTAATTACTTCCGCCAAGGAAGTTGTGATTTCACCTCTTTTGAAATAAAAAGAAACAAAAATACACTTTACTAACCACTGCTTTAGTCATTTATAACAATCACAATAATGACAAACAAATCCCCTTTTTGACTTTTAAAAAATTGCATAAATAACACGTGAACCCTTACCCTTGGCTATGTGTTAACACAGTTTTCACTTTTTCATGACATCTGAGCAGCAGCATAGTGACAACTGACCCTGACATAGTTAAGTGGTGTAAATATTCAAATATTAAATATAGAATACAATTCTGAAGCTATCTTAATATCTAATATCTGTCACTTACATGACAGGTGTCAGTAGATGCCAGGGATGTCACAATACCACTAGGTGTCACAGAATTGCCCTTAGTGGTCAACATTTTTGAAAAAAAGAGGACTAAAGATCGTAAGAGTTAGGTTTTGTTAATTGATAATTGTTTATAATTTCTCAATAATATTTAAAGATTAAAGTAAAGTTACACATTGAAGCAAACTATGTCCTGAATAAACAAAGCTGCTGTTGTTGCGAGTGGGAACACAGGGGGAAAAGAACCAGGCACAGAGAAAATCAGGAAACAGGATCGGCACAAAAGTAGCTACAACTATGTAGTTAGTACCACTACTTATAACATAGAGATAAACAAGATGAATAGAAGTTAAAGCTTGTGGTAAGTAAGATAAGATATACTTTATTGGCCACTAAACGTGGTCTCACTTGCACTGCTACCCTAAACGTTTGCGAACACAAATATCTGAATCAGCTGAACAGAACATTAACAGGACTTTAAGGTCTGATTGAACCCGTGTGAATAGAGCAGGTCAATATCCAGAGAAGAGAGCAAGTGGGCGCGTTGATGACGTTAATGATGTTGCACAGAGGGTAGCTGCTTTATACCCTTTTCTGCTTACCTGTATATTGCTAATTCCAAATAATGTAGTGTTTATATATCAAAGCAAAGACATTCATCATTACGGAGGAGTCGTTCCCCTACTGCACGCTCTAGCTACACGCCACTCCTTGCCTAAACCAGTATTTCCCATCGGTGAGAATGCATCTTACACAGACAATCAATCTCCTGTTGTGCATGTACATGTGTAAAAGGGCATCTCTGGACCACGTCCAGACCTGATTCCTTGGATATTATCCAGAGTTCATATGAGAAAACGGCTGTAGTGGCACTCCTGTGGCATCTACTGACAGCTGTCATGTAAGTGGCAGCAGAGTTACAATTGATACTGACATAAGTGGAGTAAACATTGAGATGTTTTCAGCATTGTTATTTTTATTTGATATTTTAATATTTACACCACTTACCATTGTCAGTGTTGGTTGTCACTCTGCTGCTGCTTAGAAAACAACCATGATTGTGTATAAATGTTTTAAGTAAAATCAAATGGTGGATTAGTTTGTCATTATTATAGCTGATTGTTATAAATAACTATAATAGTAGTTATTAGTAAAGAGTGTATTTTTGTTCTTTTTTTATTTCAAAACAAGTGAGATCATAACTTCCTTGGTGGAAGTAATAACATGAAGTGATAAAAACAAAAAGTATAAAGTGGTTCCTCAACGACAATCCTAAAACACACGTACGGCTGCTGACCTGTTGTGACAACACACCACGCACACTTCTCTCCTGCGAGTTTTCCCAGTAAATTTGGCGCCGCCCTAGTTGACAGCGAGTCAGTTTTTCAACTGGCGACAGAGTGCCACTCACACCTGCCACAGGCTGCCACTGTGGTGCCATTGACTGCTGCTGGGGTGTCGCTGTCAGTGATCTCACTCGCTGTCTCTCATTTAATTGCCTTCTGTATTGGGTGGACTGTTAAAGGTGCACCCTGTGTTTTGCTACTTGTGTTTTCTCATTTCTGTAAAAATCTTTCTCATAAGTCTGCCTCAACTGTAGCCTTATCAGTAGTTTATGTATTAACCTTCTCATGACAGGAAAGACATTCGCTGTGAACTTCAGACTTGGACTGACAAGTGTTATGTTTTTAGCCATAGACAAGTAGCAACCTACATTAGTGCTTATCATGACTGTTGCCACGAAGGCATTTTGATAACAGAGCTTTGTTGATGACTCAGCCGGACTGCAGTTAACCATCCTGTTGATCATGAAGATGAAACAACAAAACAGTCATTTCTGTGAAGAAATCAATTGTCCATGAAAAAAAGAGATTTAATGAGATTAAATTGATGGGAAAAATTAAGGGGAAACATTGTGAATTTTAATCACTTTAACAAATGTATTCTAGTCCATCTAATCATGACTTGTAATTTCTGACATGATTTTTTCCCATTTTGGAAACTCAGTGAGTCATGGAGAAAACCCAGTGGAGCCCTCATTTTGTTTAGTAGCAGTAGGCGGTGTTCTTCTATGATTAATCTGATTTCTGGTGATGATGCAGTCCAATGTTGGGCTACCCAAGAGCTGGGTGAATTTGGTTATTACCCTCCAGTGTGGTGGATAGCCTTCTGAGATTTACTTGTCAAACGAAAAATCAACCCACATTTGGCAGGTGGTAATTTCCAACCCCGAGTCTAATCAAGCAAAAATAAGTGAAAACGTGGTGTATCATGGATTGTTGAGATGAAAATTTCATGTCACAAGTACATTTGTTATTTTAAAACCACAAATAAAATCAGCACCGCTATGCACATTTTTGTCACATTTTTCACAAACACATTTTTCAAGGAGTGTTTGAAAATAACATTTAATGACTGTCTGCTCTTATAGAAGCCTTACACTTACATCACCACAGCAGAAGCTGCAAATCCAAATCCAAATCATCTCTCCTGCTCTTTTACAGCTCTCCTGTGGTATTTGCATTGGCATGTATTTAATTGAAACAATGTGACCCCTAGACTTCAGGTCACTAAAGCCAAGAACACCCTGACTAGGGGTCTAATCAGAAAGACTAACTGAAAACACCTGTGTTGATGTGCAGGGACTTAAAGTGCTTTCAGGCAGCGAGCAGCTGCTGGTTCCCTATTTTGAGTTGCAGCAGCAGGTTACAGTACTGTGGCAGTGGCTCCCAGCTACCTCTGATCCTACCAGTTTGTACAACACAGGTTGCTGCTGTCCACAATCCACCCAGATTTTGTCATGCAGCTGAACACAGCAGATTGTAGCTTAAAATAGAGGAAATGGGTGTAATTTATGTAGCAAGTTTTGCTAATTAGTATCATAAACGTTTATTAGGAGTGTAATGGTACACAAAATTCATGGTTCCTTATGTACCTCAGTTTTGGGGTCAGAAAAATACAGAAAATAACATTTTTGTCTTGAAAAATGTAAAGATTTAACAGTGGCTCATTACCCATAATTCTTACTGTAACAGTTTAGGTACTCAAATACTGTCACACTGTCAGTAAGAAAAAATAACTAGCAAATGTCCGTAATGCTCCATCGCAAGATTCTAACCTGTTGATAATTCCTCAACGACTGCAGCTTGCACTTGTTTACACAGGGCAGCACAACGGACTGACTAAAATGCACATGTGAAGACACACTGTAGCAGAACTCGAGCACTTTGACCATATGCTTAAATCCTGTATTCTCTATGACTTGAGTATGCTCGCATATCCCCATTAGTAAACACTCCTATAGCATTAGTTATTGCTTTGGCTTGGTCTGAATCTGTAGGGAAATGCTGCCTGACAGCTGTGGGGAGAATGACTCGCCCTCCAGTCTGTTTTTGTGTTGTTACACTAATCAGCACATTTGGGTGATGCCATCATAAATGACTTAGAATGTTTGAAGTGAACAATGTCAGCATCCTCTCATTTTCATCCATTTTAGCTGTAACTAACCAAGGAAACTATGAAAGACAGAGGAGTTCTTATGTCACTGTGTAGCATGTGAATGCACATTGGTGCCACACTTGAAAGCTCTTGGGACAGTTAGTGTAGTGGTGAATGGGCAGACCACTCTTTCATCTCTACCCTCTGAGTTTCACAGGTTAACAATCTAGGGGATGGAGGCACCAATATTTTGGCGTTTTGTTTTTTAGCCAATGTTTCCTGTATTTTCAAATTGCATTTGCATGCATTTTGTTTGACTTGTATAGAATTCAATAATTTATTTGTATGCAAGTTATGTAAATGTTATGGTTGATTTGTAATTCAATGGAGCTTTTCATGCATATGTGATTGAGGTTAGTATTAGACAAATGTTAGTACATTACCTAAATTGTGATAACTTCCTCTAACTAAATTAACTCTGAGCCTGTTAGCTAATCTTTTGTAAAGTAATCCGTCTTTGATCTGTTGACCAGGCGTGGATTAGCCACAACAGGGCACTGGAAACATGGGATTACAGCCCAAGTGTTGATTTTATCATGGCAGAGATTGCTTTATCCATAATAATGATGCATTATTTTCAGATGATCAAGTTTGTTGTTAAAAGTTTGTAATAGCCATGAAATGTATGCCTTTGTTGTTTTATAGCTAACGATTATATTATCACCTACTGATGCACAATTGATCATCAGAGGAGGTACATGAAAATCCCATTACATTATTAGCCCTGTCAATTACCGTAAAGCACCCTCTGGATCCAAATAAAAGAAAGAGAGAAGGAATGAAGAATACAATATCTATTATCCTAAACTCAAACTCAACTCCTAAACTTTTTCAAGGGACACGTCACTTGCAGCTTGTTTTTTAATTTGCCATGGTTGGCATTTTAATTTGACTCGCCATGAGCCCTGTAAAGTATGTCTATAATCATCTTCGGATAGTATGTGGGGACCTTTCATTTGGTAAAGGAATTTCTTCATCAAAGGTCAAGTGTTGTGGATATTTTAGGTTTCAGTGAGCTTCTCCATGCATCTCCCCTAGGCTTCAGTAGAACTGGCACCAAGCGGAGCATTAGAACGTTCGATTGTATGTCAGAATGCCAAGTTCACATATAGTGGATTTGAATGTCATGGAAGGATCCTCCATCTCCTGTCTCTCGTGTGCGTTGTTATTTGTAGACAGCAGCTACATGAGCTTGACTAATGGTAGTAAGCTGACTAGCGTGCTACAGCTGAAAGATAACTGGTGCACTGCCAAAACTTTCCGGGTAAAACTCGTGCTGTAGAATTGTGCGAGTACATAGATGGACTGTTTGGACAGTAACACAGGGCACACCAAGCCGAGGAAGTCACATACCAAACTAAACGTCCTGTACTGAAAGGTTCGGGATGAAGACACCTATTATTTCACCCCCAACATTATTTATTGTGCCAGACTGGATAATCAAACTTTGAAGCTGATGTTGCTCCAATGCTGTTTCTCTTTATTGATCTATCAGTTTGCTGCTGATGAAGAGGTGTGTAATTCAGGGAACTCCAATACCAGTAATATCAGCTCCTATATTGTTTCACAGTTTCTGTGGGTGCCATGATTACACAGTGAGCCACGGCTCTAAAACTCTTTATGCAACAGCAAAGAGCTGTGCTTGCTCACAGGTGCCACGACAGTCTTGCCACTGCAAGGAGTGGTAACTGCTCCATGTCTGAAAGCAGCTTTAAAGTTATTCACATATCAGGATGTTTTAAAAATGGCTGTCTTGCAATATATTGCAGAATTGCTTTTACTGTGATGCTGGTGCCATGGGCAGAATATGGTGATTATATTGTACTGTGAGCTGCCCTGTGATTCCCAACCCTGCCTACCTAGTAGAGAAGCTGCAGTTTCATTTCACATTTCAAATGCATTCTACAGCGACCTTGTTATAGGGACCACTGATGGAGAATTTTGAGGGCTCTTGCAGTGTGAAGCCAATGGATTAGGAATCGGCTGATGTAAACTTTGAGTGAGCGTTCTTTAATGAAAAATGTGACTTCTGTTGTGGCTCACTCTTTTTCCTGCTGTGGCTGCTTTCAGTGTAAATCTCTGGGTGCATTCATATTCGACACTGCAATGTAAAGCGGGTGATAAAATCAGTAGTGTACAGCTTCAAAAACAGGTATGAATGCTACTTGACTGCACCATGGATGCACTGTGTTCTCTGGATGTGGTGAATGGTCAGGAACATGTGACTACATACATTGTATGGTGTGAACTGAAATGCATTATAGATTGCACTAAAGGTGCTTAGTTTACCTTGTAGCATGTGTAAAGCACATTAGACCTTCCTCATGAAGTTAATGTCCTCATGCTGAGGTCCAACATTAGCATTCATTTGGAATCATGTTTCAGACTGCCAGACAATTATAAGTCCAGTTGTTTGGTGCTGGGCTTGTAGTGTACAGTGTGTTTATCAGAACTTTATCAGTAAAAACAGCCACCTCCTGCTGCTGGAAAAATGGTGATGAGAGTGGTGTGACTGAGCCAGTAACCGTAAATTTGCAGGCTACGATACCACAACAGTGAGCTCAAAAACACTAAAATGCTCTGTTGAGCTGAGGGGGCTGCAGAGTTGGGTGATTATTTTCTGTGTTTATCACTATGAACGACATCTTATCCATTATGCAGTTATTTGATCTGTTGCCAAAATACAGGTATTGATAAGTGCAGCTTTAAAGTGTCTGAACCTGACAGAGGCCACGCAGCAAAAATTGCATCAGGCCAATTTCCTGCTGAAACAGTGAGTTGGTGAATCGTTAATTTACTAATAATCAATATTGAAAAATCAAATTTACATATTTACTTGCTTTTCTGATTCCTTTTATATTGTTACAAAATGAACATTTGGGTTTTAATTTGAACACCTTTTAAACTTAACAGCTAAGTATATAAAGGCTTAAAAAGCAACCATCTGAGGGTTTCTAGTAACACAAAAAACTCAGCAATCTTCCGTAAAGTGCAGTCAGCTAGAGTGTTAGATAGTATGACTCCACAAAAGAGTGAGTCATTTCGAAAAGGTTACAGCTATTATAAGCAAAGAAGGAAGAGTGAGCCGAGCTAGCATGACTAAATTTGTGTACCCTCTGTCAACATTGGGTAATGGCTCTGCTGCACAGCCCTTTATGGATATTTGCACACAAATTGATTTCCAGTCATAACTATATGTAGGTACGTTTCATGATCAAGGCTCATACTCTATACCAGTGAACTTGGTTGTGATTGACTGATGGAAGTGTGCGGTTGATCAGCAAATTGCCACATTGTCAGAGATGCTGCATTGAATTGCTTTCAAAAATTCAAATAGTCAGTCAAATAGTCGCACGAGCTTGAACCTTTCTCCTTACCACCTAGGGCTAGGTTTGTTATTATTCCTGTCACAGTAAAAAAGAAAGTGTTCTTTTTTTTTTTCTTCCTTAGTCACACAATTTTGGAATATTTTTGTTTTTTATTGATCAGTATTGGTATCTACACTGATATCAATAAAATCTTTTCCCACATCTTAAGTGATTTCCAGCACTGTTCAGGGTGCAAGGTTTGTGATTTGTGAGGCTGGGCAGCTGCCTTGCTGCCTGGATGTTTCCTTGGTGCATGAACAGGCTTGTTGGCTGCTTCCTGACTGTGCGAGTGGGTGTAGAGTGTAGAACAGGGAAAGAGAGCTGAATGGCTTGCTGACTCACTGATGAACTAGAAGTAGGTGGTGGATGGAAATTGAGGCTGGCTGATTTTGAGACCATAGAGACTGGCTGACCCAGTTTCCACTCCAGCACCAGTTCCTTTCAGTGTTCAATCATGACATAGTGGTTTTCCCCTTCTAGCCCAGAGCTTTGTCCCAGTAAAAGAGCTCACCGGGCCTGTCCTGACCTAGTACTCTGCAACCTGCTACTTCAACAGTGCTTCTTGAGCTTTGCATTTTGTTGTCACTGCACATGAAACATTTAGGTGGCCCTCCGAACTGATTTTTCTCTCGGGAATCAGTCACAGTTTCATACTGGCTTTTATTGTGTCATATTTTTTTCTTTATCAAGCTTATTCAGTCTTACTAGGACTGTAGTCTACAACCCTGAGCTAATCTAGACATTACATGGAGGAGCTGTGGATGCAGCGTTTAATGCAGGACATTAAATGGAATTTACCCTGCCAGCTGCCTAGTACAAACTCCATCTAATGTCCGATTAAGCCCATGTGTGAATAGAAGGAGGTCATTGTCCAGAGAATTCACAGCGAGCAAGTGGATATATTGATGATGTTTGCCTGAACCAAATGGAGTATTTCCAGTAGGTGAGAATGCATGTGGTACGGACAATCTCCTGCCGTGTGCTACATGTGTGAAAGGGCAACTCCAGACAACCTGATTCATATAGGAAAACTGTAGTCATCACTCTGTAGTCTTGCTCAATGTCCCACCCACAGCACTGTGCAATTGTTTACGTGTCACCAGTAATAGGCTATCAACAGTGAAGTCTACTGTGCTGCATTAAAGAAGTGCTTTTCTCTTTATGAAAGTACCACCTGCCATTGTCCTACCAATGAGAATTTGGTTGGACAGGAGCATATCAACCAACCAACAAGAAAGTGTCAACCTTACATTATCAGGAATGCTAGATTTTGGACTTGTAATTAAAACTTGTTTTTGTTGATTTAAGTGTAGCATCTTACTTTTCAGATTACCAAACCGATGCATCCTCCATGCACCTAATAACTATGGCTTCACACTGTATACTACTGCTACTACTACTAGATTCTAATCTGCAGACAGACAATAATATTCCAGAAACAACCTGACACATTTTAACCTCAAATACACAAATCATTCGCAGGCATGACTCCTACTTGTCAAATCCAAAATTCACACCAGGCGCAACACATCAGTGGAGTGTAAGCGCTACAGGCTTGTCCAAACTTCTACCTGAACAGCAACTGTCCAATCATAGCTTTGCAACCATATCTAGGCACAGCAGCTTTGAAGTTTTGGATTTCTCCACATGTTGAACATCTTATTCCGCATTCAAGAATTTGGAGGGTGGTAACAGTCTGATCTTACATTTTTCCTTATTATACTTACAATACAAAGATTAACTGGCTCTACACTGCACTAAAAACAATGCTGTTCAGTCAGTGTCTTCTACTTGGATCATTTGTATCTTGGATTCATTTTGTATGCAGGCATCAAATGCATAATAAAAAGCCATTTAACAGGGTTGCAACGAGTCACCATTTTCAGCCAACCTCATGGAGCTAATGTTAGTTTAATTAGTTAGCTACAGCTGATAAAATGACAGCTGTTCATTTTATCAGCTGTCATTTCAGCTGATAAAAGGAACAATCACAGGCTATAAATGAAAATCAGAGATTACTAAGAATTTTGTAAACTCTGTATGCACTGTGTGAGAATGTAAAGCTTGACAGCTGTGGCCTGGCTGTGTTCTAGCCGTTACTGTTGTCAGAACCAGCTGAGCCGTCAGCAGTAGTCCCTGATGAGCTATTCCTTCTAGTCTTCACTGCAACCCTCAAAAATGAGAAGAAGCCTAGAATGGAAAAGGTTAAGGCTGAGTCTTCTAAGGAGTCCCTTTAAGTTATAAGGTCATTAAAATATATTCACATGTTTCCAAGATCAGGGGTACATTTGCCATTCGAGAATTGCAGGAATAGCAAGTTACTACTAAAAAGGAAATTGTTTAAAGTGTTAACACCGAAGAACAGCAACCATGCAAATTCAGGTTTGCATACAAGTTAAAACAGAATAGAGAAAATCTGCTTTTAGCTTTCAGCTGTGCATTAATAGAGCTTCAGGAAATGATCCAATTAACCCACATTCTGTAATGACATTTTTCAGGTCAGCAGGAGCGAACATAAGGAGTTCTCTTGTTTCTTGTGTCCCATATGTTGCTTTTAATCAAGTTTTGTGGTACTGCTAATGTATGCGCTCTTGTTTATATTTTCTGATGTATCTCATTTTATTTACATTTTTAGATCTGCGAAAGATTAGATATGCACCTCACCGACTTTTCTCTTCGTCTTTCTCCAGGTGTAGACGGATTGCACCAGCTGCCTAAGGATCATATCATATCAAGACGGACTGACCACATCAAACTGGATGAAACTAGGTCAGGCTGAATCACAACAGAGTCAGACCAGATCAGAACAGAGCAGACCAGACTGATCCAGACAATACCAGGCCCGTCCAGGAGACCTGTTCCAGTTTCCTATCCAGGTAACTGAAACAGCCCTGTTCTCCATGTGCAGGCTGTTCCCACTCATATTTCAGAGAGCTCAATTTGAACCAAGGAGGGCTGCCCACTAATCTTATGCATCAGTCTGACTCATGCGAAAACTGCCAAAGAGTTGAATACATTAACAAAAAAATTAAGAGATTTTTGGTCTTTATTTGTCATGCCAAGTTACAGGGTCAAATAATGATAGCTAGGCTACCTGAAAACGAACAATGTCCTGTGGCACCATTGCATTGCAATCTGTTGATTCTGAATAACTAATATCAAAAGCTTCATGTTCATTGTAGATATTTTGGCAAGTGTGTCCATTTACCTCCTAATGTAAAAAAAAAATCCATCACTAAACAACCAAATGTGTTTGGAAATGCACAGCAGTTTTCTGCTTAGTAGTAGAAGTAGACAGAAGATTGAGAAATAAATAAGACAGTGGCAGGTAGTTGGAAATGCAGAGTTTGCAATTTTGCAAAGTATTTCCCACGAGGGACTTTGTAAGTACAATTCCATCTCCATTATACATCCATTTATCTGTGAGTCTGACAAGCCACGAAAGTTCATTCTTGTTAATCCTTGCTCCTGGCTGGTATTTACCAACACTGGCAAGTTGACAGCGTTATGCTGACTCATCTAAGAGTTTCTAGTAAGGCAACTCTTTTCAAATCAATAATGTGTTGAGATTCCGTCACTAGATCTACTGGAATAGCCAAGTGTTAATGAAAAGATTGGCAGTTTAAGCAAATACATGTTGTGTCCTGTGTAATTTCACTCGACAACAAGCTTGTTATGTATTACTTAAATACACTAATCACACCAATTTAGTTATGTTTGCCTGCACAAGTTAAGGACAAAATTGAATGAATTACTAAATTGTCTAATTGAAGAGTAACTTAACAACTCCTAATAATCTTGGTTTCGCTGACATTCAGTGGTTTAATTTCTCCAGGGCATGTCAGTACATTGACATTACTTTTGGGTGTGGTTTCAGGTGCAGCAGAATACACATCTAGGTTGGAAAGGGCAGTGCAACACCGCTCTTAGCACACTCAGCCTGGTGTCAACTTACTCTTTAAGTAAAGTAACTCAATAATTAAACCAGGTAGATAGGCCAAGACAAGTCTCCATTAAGTAAGATCACAGTGTCTTGACTAGTTGTCATCATCTCTTAAAGTAGTTGATCTGCAATAATGTTTGACCAGATTCAGTGGAGTAAGTAACTTTAGATCTTTTCTGGATTGAAGTGAGGGAATTGAAACGCACATGACTATGACTTAGATTTATGTCTTTCATGTAACTGATATGATCTGACCTAAATCTCCTTGGAAAATAATAACTGACATACAGTATTTCTATACATGAAGTTCCTGAGACAATAGTGGTTTCCTGTTTATTCTGCCTTCGCATTTGACCTAGATGGCATGCTGTTTGCCGTGTGTGTCCAGGCAACTGTAACTGTGTGTCTGTGTTTTCTTTCAGTGTTTTGACTTTTCTTGAAGTCTTTGCAAGGTTTCGGAATGACTCCTCTCCAGCTGGGACTGACAGTTATTCACAAACATGATGTGCTTGTGTG
This sequence comes from Holacanthus passer, assembly GCA_025331565.1. NCBI lineage: Eukaryota > Metazoa > Chordata > Actinopteri > Pomacanthidae > Holacanthus > Holacanthus passer. The sequence continues at coordinate 177,448 of JAFREQ010000180.1, forward strand.
TTCACAGTTGAGGGCTCAAGAGTGGATGGAAGGAGATGATTTTAACACAGAGGCTGTGATGAACATCTGTGGTGAGTGTGACGTCATAATATTCTGCCTTTAAACAGGGACACTCCCTGCTAGAACAGCAAATGTTTGTGACCCATCCTGATTTCCTTCCACATATCAGCTCTCTCAGTGCTTTGTGAATAATTCTTTTTATCTTTGCACCTAAAACCTCCGCCTGCATGCCTGAAAGTCACCTAACTGTGGATGTTTCCACAGAGGGCGCTTTGATCTTGACCTTTAACTTTTATAGGGATATCTTGTTACCATGCTCTGCAGTCAATAAAGATATCAAGACTAATCCTACACATGCCTTGGCTATTAATAGGCAGTGTCTTTACATGTTTAAACACACACCCATGACAATCAGCAGCCCCTCAACTCTCTTTCGGATCCAGCTCCCTTATGCATGCTGTATTTAGAGTGACAGTCCTTTCTATATTTACATTTTCTATGTTCTTTAATTAATATCCATGGAAACAGTCTGGAGTGCACTTTGTTTTTGAGTTTCCCTTATCTGTTGACGCAGGAGCCTGCAAGGCTCATGTTTTGAGGCCATATAAACAAAAGTAAAGAAAGTGTGTTTTCTAAAGATATCACACAGAACTATTTTGTTTAATTCCTCTCCTAAATGCTTTTACTTGCCCATACCAACTCTGTTCAGAAAAGTCCGTTAGGCTGTTAGGAACTGTTAGGCTGAATAATCAACTTTTTTTATCTTGGCTCTGCAGATGACCTGATGGCAGACCAAAGGATGGACATCTCGTCGACGATGACTGACTTCATGTCTCCCAGTTCCACCGACCTCATCTCCAGCTCCATCAGCACACCTGGCATGGACTACACCCGCAAGAGGAAGGGCAGCACCACCGACTACCAGTAAGGGCACCAGGAGGAGAAAGGCTGAAATGGGGACTTTTAGGAGAAATACTGAAAGTGAATGAGGATGAAACAATGACAAGGAAGTAAAGAAAAAAAATGATTCAAAGGCAACACATGACATAAATGAAACAGTGGGGAGAAAGGGGGAAAGTCAGGGACATGGAAGGAAGGACCTAAAAAAAGAGCCAGCAGCATTTCTGGCCTCATTAACCTCATGACTGATTGTACAGTAACAAAGTTTATAATATATAACTCCTGTAATTGTTTTGACTGTGCCGGGTCTGTCTCAGTCCCTAATGAAAATGTGTGTACTATCAAACACTGTCAGCTTGCGCATTCCTCAGTACCTTGATGACAGTAACTAATTATTCAATTTGTGTTTCTTTGCAGAATTGATGGCTTCTCATTTGAGTAAGTTCAAACCTGACTCCAAGTTAATAGATTTAGCACAACTTTTAATTTATCAAAATCTGAAGTATCAATGACCTTCAATTAATTTTGCACTGTGAAATATTAAATATGCTGGAAAAACTACAGAACCCAGTGAACCCTTAAATGCCTTAAACCTTTCTGAAGTGCTGTGGTTATTTGAATGTTCCCTGATGGTCTTGGTGAAACCAATATCTCCTGTCTTTTCTTTTCCCTCTCAGTGACATGGACCCAGACAAAGATAAACTGGGAAGGTAAGAGGCAATCATTACCATGGTGATAAAGCAGGGACTTTAATCTTCATTTTAGTTTTATCCCTTTCCCAGCGGCTCAAATGATCCAGTTTCCTTTGTAAAGCAGTTAAACTCAACTTAAATAAACATAATTTCTCACTTACCTCTAGTGATATCTATCAGAGTAGAGGGTTTTGGTTTATTTGTCCGACGGCACACCAGAACATTGAAGGTGAAGGGAATTTAGTTTGCGGTGTTATCATGATTGGAAAATGACGTTTAAAGTTTTCACCTGCAGCTGCTCTTTCCAGAAAGTCTCTCCTCCTGTTACCCTGAATAATTCACAGACCTCACCGTCAACAATATACAATAACAACAATATATATAATATGTTTTTCTTTTGCATTTTTGGTGAACTGACCCTTTAAACTGAGTTTAACTGCTTTAAAAGGGAAACTGTTTAACGGAAACCTCTAATTTCAACACTAGAATATTCAGTGCTGTAAACATCCTAAATGTCATTCTTCTTTTGATCTACTCAGATCAGAAAAATCAAGAGAAATTTAGGTGTGTGTAGTGGGTGGATTGTGGGTGGTGCAGGAATTGAGCGAGAATGCAAAGAGGTTTAATCCAAACTGTCATGCAGGGTTTGTACAAAGTCTTGAAAGTCTGGAAAATGCTTAGGTTTAACCGTTTTGTTTTCATAAAAATATGTAAGTGTTTTCTAATATAAATACATAGATATTTTCTTATATAGATATGTACATATTTTCTATTTTCTGATGATCAGTTCTAATGTAAATATATATGTATTTTTAATGTTGATATTTTCTAATATAGATATGTAAATAGACTGAATAAATATGTAAAATATACTAACTTACTGAATTTTATCTAATAATTTACTGTACCAGTAACCGCAGAATAATAATACAAATAATACAATTGCAAATTTCCCCACTGAGGGACGAATAAAGGTTTATTTTATCTTATCTTATCTTACAAATCATTGTAATTCATTATACCATGAACAGTTGGTGGAATAAACAAAGTGACAACATACATTGATTTCTGTTGGTATGGAGCAATTCTCTAGACTTTATTTTTCACAATTGCATTCATAGTAACAGTTTAGAAGTGATGATAAAGGCTTTAAGAGTTTGGAAATCTTTGGTTACCCTGAAAGAACTTGAATTTCACTCTTAAAAAGCTGTGCTAACCCTGGACATATTTGCATTACACCAGTCAACAGATTATATAGTCAAATATAACCCTGGAGCATTTCACTTGTTGCATAAGCTTTGATGCTGTTTAAACCAGCAAATGAGGTTGGTTACAGAACCTGCGAGGTTAGCCGCGGCCCCAATTCCTCCCTCCCTCCCTCCCTCCCTCCCTTTCCTTTCCTTTCCTTTCCTTTCCTCATTCTTTATAACACCTGCTGTCCCATAAATTTAAACCTCAAACCTTCAAATATGTTTTTTCCTTCATAGCAGTTCCTCCTCTCTAATATTTCTTTGTTTGTCATTGCAGTGACCAACAGGGCCGGATTAAAAATGCCAGGTATATAAACTCCTTTCCGTTCTCTCTCTCCCTCTCTCTCTCCTCTCTCTCTCTCTCTCTCTCTCTCTCTCCCTTCTAATCTCTCTTACATGAATTAAATGTCACTCTGTCTGATTGGGGACAGAGAGAGCTTTGTGTACGCCGATAATAAGAAACTTTATACATTGAAGTGTATAGATCCAAGCATTATGTGGAACTAAGGGACTGTAAGAGCATACCTAATGGCTAATGACAAGCTCTCTTTCTCTTGCGTGCAAAGAATCCTGCCTTCAGTAGTAGCTAGTTGAGGCAGGACAGACCATTTGGATAGATCCTCAGATGTGTTCTTACAGTCCTGAAGGATAGACTCGCCACCAAAAATGGCATTTCATCTTTCATCTTTAGAGTGTTTTCTTAGCTTTGAGCTAGCTGATTTATATCATGTTAGATAAGACTGTGAGGTGATGGATAATCCGCAGTGCAGGAATGCAGCCCACTGAAGAATAACGTGCCTCATCTTGCATTACTGCTGCATGCATTCTGTTTTTTATACAACAGGTGAAAATCAACCAAATTAATTTTTGTATTTCTTTTTCATTTGGATTTATACCAGCAAGATGGAAAATGAGGAGAATAATCCCCACAAGTAACACCTCTGTTAATATCTGGTGCTTTTTCATCCACAGAGAGGCTCACAGTCAGATCGAGAAGCGTCGCAGGGACAAGATGAACAGCTTCATCGACGAGCTGGCGTCACTGGTGCCCACCTGTAACGCCATGTCCCGCAAGCTAGACAAGCTGACGGTCCTGCGCATGGCTGTCCAGCACATGAAGACACTCAGAGGTTAGGATGAACTAGTAACATCACTGAACACTGGGAGGTGGCTCAATGTATGTGGGTGATAGGAGGTTCTGGTTGGTGCTGTAAATGACTAGTAAGTATAATTCAGACGCTATCAACAAGTGAAATTGGATCTGCAAAAGAGAAGAACAGATTTGTAGGCGAGCTAAAATACCTGCAGAAACATGGATTGTGACTGCCTGAAAATAATACTGCCAACATACAATATTCATACTGTGCTCACATACTGCACACAACTGTGTGAGCCATGAGGGAGGTTTCTTAATGAGAATTGCAACAGTATTTATGAATGGGACAATAAAAGTAAAGGTTTCACAAAAAACATTTTTACACCAAAATTAGCTCATATATGTGTGTTTTTTAAATGCAGATAAACCTGCTAAAAATATGCAATGGAGTCCTTTCCAACTGCCAGAAAACAGGAAACAGTAGAAAGCAGCACAGGTCCAGTGACAATGTTATAGAGGTTACTTTTTTTATATCTTTTACTTTAGTCTCACAGATGAAGACCTGTGACTACTTCAGAGTCATTTGACCTGGAAATGAATGCTGATTGTACCCTTTCCCACTGAAGAAAAAAGCCAGATGCTAGTGGGTCTTAGTGGGTTTTTTATCCAGTAAGAAAAGAGCAATAGAGTTTGGATCAGAGATCTGCAACAATTAGTCATTTAATCAATTAGTCAATTAACAAAAACAAAACATTTTTAAAAATGTCATATGTCAATATGTGCTGTGAGATTTTATTTACAAAGCGTTGAATGGAGAAAACAACACATTAATCAATGTTGAAAATAATCAATAGTTGCAGCCCTAATCAGAGATCGATCAGGACAGGCAAGTTAAGAGGGATTGTATTATAGCAAAGCACTTTGTCTTCTTTAAAGTTTGTGTTTTAGTTGGAAAACAAAATGTGCTGCATCACTTGACAAGACCATCTTTGAGCAGTTAGAAATATGAAGGTTTAGGAGGGGATTGAAAATTGAAAATTCTGATTCCCTCACTGATCAATACCCAGTTGACCATCTACAAATATACAATAGAATGTAAATACAAATGTTTACTGTTGTGTGCAGGTGCAGCCAACCCATACACGGAGGCCAACTACAAGCCCTCCTTCCTCTCAGATGATGAACTGAAGCACTTGATACTAAGGGTGAGTGCAGTACAAATGACCAGGGGTGCAACACTTAGACAGTGTTGTGCAATACTGTATTCACTATGTAGTCTAAAACATACACAGTTTACTCTTTTTACTATTCATTTCCATCATTAATAAGCCAGTCTTGTCTGTGATAAGATACTCAAACCATCAAGCTAAATATTATAGGCCTTAATCATACTATGTGTCCTAATCTTGGACCAAAATAATATTTTTTCTTTATCTTCATGAAGAAAATATATGTGTGAAATTTCCCATATTGATTCCAGTGTTTTCTGTGTTGGATAATGCAGGCTGCTGATGGTTTCCTGTTTGTGGTTGGGTGTGACCGTGGAAAGATCCTCTTCGTTTCTGAATCTGTGTACAAGATTCTCAACTACAGCCAGGTATGTTGACAGTTTATGTTCATTGGAGAGAAAAAGGGAGACATGTACTGCTTTTGAAAAGGCTGGTGTTGATTTTTAGCCATCTTCAGTTATTCAGGCCACTCAGCCGTGAAAGATATATAGTATCTTTCATATTTGAAACTTTTTCTCTCCTTTGTCAGTCACTCTAAAAATTACACAGGAGCTCATAGTGGTGACCTTGTGTTTCCTGAGAAGATTATAAAACTTACAAATCAACAGAATTTCACTACCATGAATAATCTAATTCATGCAGCAGATAATCATAACTTTCTCACTTGAGTTTGAAATTCTGTCTACCTCAGCAGTCCAGTTGTAAAGTAGCCTTGCAGTTTCCCAGAAAAACTACCACGTCAAATGATTAAAGTAGCACCAATTGCAGTACTGACTTCAGTGAAGTAAATGTTTGAAGTTGTACCCAGAAGTACATGTTTTTAGTTGGTAGTTTTCTGCCTTCAATGCCTTTTCACTTCATTCCCTCTGTTCTCTCTTTTTCTCTCATTCATGTATGACACCCACTGTCTCCAGAACGATCTGATAGGTCAGAGCTTGTTTGACTACCTTCACCCCAAGGACATTGCCAAGGTCAAAGAGCAGCTGTCTTCTTCCGATACGGCCCCACGAGAGAGGCTCATTGACGCTAAAAGTAAGTTCAAATACACATTGTGTATTATGTAGAATCAGGAATCTTGTGTTTTCTTTCCTCCACCCTGAGCTTATATCTTAATCTATTGTCCTTAAATTACAAGGGAAAACTAGCTATCAGCAATCTCAAGGCTGCCTTCTGACGTCAGTAAAAGTAATTAGAGTGAATTTTAGCATCTTGTTGTAATGTCTGTTGATATGATTGATATACCTCTGCTTTGTTTGTGCTGAAAATTAAAACAATTGTAGCACATTCATAGAGCATTTACATGTTACATCACAAGCACTGTACCTCTGTTAGTGTGGCTAAAGATGCAGCTACTGGTACCAGAGATTATACACATATAATCACATATACATCACAAACACAAATGCCATGATTTGATGTTCTTCTAAGATATATTAGGTTTAGTTTTGTAATTTGGCAAAAGGAATTTTGTAAAGAAGGAAATCAGATTGAAATATTACTAAAAGCAAGTACAAAGGAAATGGTGCAAAATCGAATCAGTGCCTGGAAATAGTTGAATACATTTTCTTAATGGAAAATCCGGTGGTTTATAAAATTGCAAGTACAGCTGGAGGAAAAATGGGTAAAGTGGTCATCATTCAAGAATTGAAATAGAGGCACCGAAAGTAAAAAGAACAATTTGGCTATAGGAGGTGTCAGACTGATTCTTTCCTATTTTATCTATTTTATTTTGGATGAAAACAAGGGGGACCATTGCAGAGAGTGATAATGAGATTTTAAAAGTTAAACAACTGAACTAAACAAATGAAATATAGTTATGAAAGCTGTTGCCATGTATAACTGTTTGTTTGTGTGTATTTTCAGCTGGCCTTCCGGTGAAGACAGACATCACCCCAGGTCCATCTAGACTTTGTTCTGGAGCCAGACGGTCGTTTTTCTGCAGGATGAAGTGCAACAGACCCTCTGTCAAAGTAGAGGATAAAGACTTTCCCTCCACCTGCTCTAAGAAAAAAGGTACAGTACTATTCTCCTAAAAACTGAATAAAAATTGCAGTTCTCTTTGAAAAAATGTCACTCGTAATCCACCTCCTTCCCTAAAATGTAAGGCTGCCTCTCCTTGTGGAAGCAGCTCTTTGTTGCTCAAAGCACCTCCCTGTCAGTTTTCATCTTTGAATGCCAGTCAAGGGCTCCTTTCTACCTTCAGCCTTTGCCTCACGTACTTAAGACACTGTTTTTTTCAGCCTTTCAGTTTCCTTCTTATGAAAGCAAAAGCCCTGGTTTCCTGGTGTGCCTCTATTTCTATTTTTAGAGGCACATCCTTATTAGAACCAGGAATCACACCTCAGTGAGCATGAGAGCATCTCCATTACACAACCAAGGAAGTTGGCCTCTTTAAGTGCCTGCATTTATTATTGTATTTACTTAACCCTTATTTAATCAAACTGGCCTGTCAAAAACAACATCAGCCTCCATACAGCTTAACACTACAGCAACACTTGTTAGGTTTTGACTTAGTTGCCCTTCTAAGCGCAGCCAAACTGTGATTTCAAAGCAGGGATTTTAAAAGGTCATTATATCCTCCCAGAATGATGTAACATAGCACTATTTGATCAATGTTTTTCTAAAAAAAAATTTCAATTTACCTTATCAATTTGCAAGTGTATTTATATACAAGTAGATATGTATATATATTTCATTTTATTTTCACTGAAAAAAAATATAACTGATGAAATGAACTGAAATTGAAGATGTGATTTTTGCTGGGGTCAAACCAAACCACCATGTCCCCCCCCCCTCATCTTGAGAATGATTTGTAGGCCTGGGCATCTTTGTTGTACACACTGCTTCATTTATAATGGTATGTTGTCACACATTTTACCTTTATCAAAACGTTGCAGCTGCTGCGTTTTGGCCATATTGTATTTTGATAATACCTCGACTTCAGTGCTTGGAAGTGGAACAGAGGCTCCCCTTTTCAGGCGGTCGTGGCCCTGTTCTGGAGCACACATCTTTTACACTGGCCCAAATGCACCGCAGTAAACCGGCACACGCACCAGGGTTTGTTTTAACCCGAAAGTTTAGTTAGGTGCGAAAGCACGCAATGAGTTTTGGCTGAATGTAGCATAACACAAATGGTGCAGTGTTTCATCACTTTTAGGGCTGGGGACACCTGTTCAGGAGGATTAAAAATTGAAGTTCTAGATGGCATCAAAAGCAGAGTTTCAGTCAGTCTTAATACAATTATGTACTGTCGTGGAGAATGGTGACATACAGGGAATTCTAAATTAAATACAAGGAACAAGAAACAACTTTTGTAGTGCCTTTATGCACCACTGAAGTGTCACTGGAGCCACCATGCATTAACGGACATCCTGCATTATTCAGCTCAACATGACTTCATTGTCTGCTAATGACACTGAAGCTATTATTAAACTATAAGTCTTCATCTTGTCACACTTTAATAGGAGCACTTCCGCTTTCTGTCCAGCTCATTGCGTCATCTGTGCTGCAGTGGCCTGAGAGCAGATGAAACATATGGCTGGCTGCATGTCGCCCTGCTTAGTTGTTGATGGGGTGAACTGGAGTGTAAACTAAGTGTCTTTATAGTCAGAAGAACATTTGCAGGCCATTCGAGCTCAGTCACGCAACCCGGTTTGGCTGTGTCACCATTCATGTTGAATGAAGTTTTAGTGTTCAGCTGAATATTTTATAGAGCCAAACTTTATTCTCCCTCTGATGTCGTGCTTAGAGTTTTCCAATGGGAAGAAATGGAGTTTGCTTATGTTACAAACCGGCTAAACTCCTCAGAGGCACATGGTAATATCTTTTCATTTTAGTGGACAGGCTTTCAATCTTTTAGTCAGAAATGTTTATTAAACTTTTAGAACATAAATCAAGAGACAGACCATTCTTAGATTCATCACACCTGCAAACACTAGCAAATGCCAGCATTCATTTGTCCATAAATATCATTCAAAAACATGTACAGGGGGAGAATATATCTGAGATTTAGTTAGAGATTTAGTTAGAGATTCATCCAGTAGAGATTCATCCAGTTTTGAAAAGTAGACAAAAATGTTTTTGAGGGTTTAAAAATGAGCAAGTAATTTAGAAAAGGCAAAAGCTTCAGCTTGATTAGCTGTTAAACTTCAGTCCATGAAGAAATGAAATCCACCAGCCTTGCGTGTCCAGATCAGGCCTGTGTCTTAAGATGTGTTTCCACCGCAGAACTTTCCCCAGGGGCTAAGAACCTTTGGAACAACTACAAGTGCCTTTCCACGGCAGCGACCAGCACCTAAATTAAGGTCCAGGGACATTATTTTACCCCCAAGAAAGTTCCTGCTCGGTGGGTGGTACTTCCTAAAAGTTCAAGAACTTTGGGGATGGGGCTTGCAGCACTAAACATTTCTGATAGGTCAAGTACTCGCAGCATTTTAGTTCAGCCACCATTTCTAAAAGTCTTCAGCAGCAGAGCAGTTTGTTTATTCATTGTGCTTCAACACATCAACATGGAGTTACAGAAGAAAGCATGTGAGATTGACATGAGCTGTAAAAACAGCTGTCACTTTTTCATACATCAGCAGACTAATTTGCCTAATCTTTGCATGTCTTTAGATGAACACCCATTTCAATGTTCAAATACTCTTCTGCCCAGATATTTTACAGAGACTCAAGTATTGGAGAGAATATTTTTTTTGGCAAAAGTTAGCCGTTTCTATACAGACAGTGCAGTGAGAGCTGCTGGTCAGCTGAGCAGCAGCAGCTTCAGTCCTTCCTCAATGTCTACACAGGATGCTTTCAGACATGGTACTGCATGCAGGTCATCTGTGTTTTGGATGCGCTAAGTGCCCAATGCACACTATAGTTATACACTTAAAACACAAGAAATTGGATTTAAAGCAGGTTCCTTTACATTGCCTGTGCAGACAGCTGAATCAACTCAAATAAAAGTGTGATAAGACGGACACCAGAAAAATGTGACTGGAATGTATCCTTTGTAGAAGAGCCAAGGGATGTAAACCACTGTAGCTGTTGGAAGGAGATAAGGGCCCTTATGCAGTGTATATTAACCTCTAGTGTCCTGATCCTACAACTTGGACTGTGAAGAGATTCATTTAATGGTACGTTGGAGTTCAGCCTAGCCGGAGCATTTTCTTATTGACTTCCTGTTATGGATGATATAACGGAAAATCCAAGACATTCTGTAAAGGTTATTTAGTCTGTGAAGGCAAACTTCTCCTCCAGGGAGGAATGTTACTTCCCTGGGCAGCAGTAGAGGTTTTAGTCAGAGGCTAAACATGGTTGTGAAGTGGCATAGGGCTTGTGTTTTTCTTCTGTGGTGGAGTTTTGAAATGATTAAGTGTGCCATCACGTGTATTTATAGATCATGGATGAAATCCAAGAATGTCAAAATTCATTCAACAATGTCTTGAACAGTATTTTGGTCTAAAATAATATGTATTTTTATTATTTTGTATGTTGGACATAAAGTGTGTGAAACGAGATGGTAGTCAATCGTAACATACAGAATATTATGTCAAAGTACATTTGGCAAACAACAAAGCAGCATTTATTTTATAGTTCGGACTTCTTTGTTTTTTTAATGTGCAGTTTGCAAAGAATGTTTTCATCTTTTCTGAGTTCAGCAATTATAAATGGAAATATCTCAGTATACATGTGGCTTTCTGAATCCTGTTTTGTAACAGTTTCAAATGGGATCAGCCAATCAGACCTGGTTTTATAATCATAACTCCTGTCAGATTCAGTTCACTGAACTGCTAGAATCTCCCATCATCCTCGCAGCATGGGGATGGCATCCCACTAGTATGGTCCCGGTCCATTTCCAATTATAACCTCTAACGCTGCGTCCCTCCCCCACTCCTTCCCTCATAACAGCAGACCGCAAGAGCTTCTGCACCATCCACAGCACAGGCTACCTGAAGAGCTGGCCGCCAACTAAGATGGGTCTCGATGAGGACAACGAGCCCGACAACGAGGGCTGCAACCTGAGCTGCCTGGTGGCCATTGGCCGCCTGCACCCCCACATCGTCCCCCAACCCAGCCTGGCAGACATCAGGGTGAAGCCCACAGAGTACGTCTCCCGGCACGCCATCGATGGCAAATTCGTCTTCGTTGACCAGAGGTGAGACACAAAAGAGGGTGGGGGCTTATCCAGCAGGGTTGATCTTAGATCAAACTAGGCAGAGACTAAGGTTGCTTTTCAACTGTGACCTACTCTACCTTGGTGTCCTTTTATGGTGGCAATATGAAGTTCATCATGTGCCAAGTCCTAAGCAGCTAAGCCGCCTCAGTTTATCTCTGTTGTCATCTTGGAGTATAGTGGTGTTGTGAACATGGTTATAACATTTTGTTTTTCCTGGGCCAAATAATGATGTCTCACAATGATCTCTTGAAAGTTCATGGATGGAGTGGCCACAAGTGGATCTGTATTTATTTTATTACTGTAAGATGCTGTTTGACGGTGAACTGGTTTAGTGCTTTGACATTAAATAGTACCTCTACTCTTTGTTGGGTTCTATGGGTTTGACTCCCATCAGAGAGTATATTTAGAAATATCTCGTATAAAAAGACCAATGACTCATTCAGACGAAAGTCACCGACAGTTGACCCATAACAGCAGTACTCTGACTCTGCCCTCCATCATCATGTCTGCTGATACTGCAGAATGAAAGCCCACTGTCAATGTACAAATCACTTGAATGTCCTTATTGATTCTCCCTCCCCCCTTATAAGTTTCACTGTTGTTGCTGAATAAAAACGTAAGAAGAGTGAAAAGGCTTTGGTGCAAAATGCAAACGGTAGAGTGTCTTAAATAAAATCCTTTTTTCCTGAGCAGATCCTTACATGATACTGAAATGATGTCTAGATGAGTGTCCTCAGAAAAAGAGAGCCATGAACTTGCTTGCTAGTAGTCATAAATGATTAGATAAGACTTGGATAGTATCACAATCAATTTCACTGCTTTTGCTTCATCCGTCATTCGTATTTTTGTGTCTTAATATATTTGTGTAGTTGCAACCCTATAAATGTCCCATTTGTTCCTGAATGTAAGGTTTATGTTTTTGAAGGCCAGTAACAACAAAAAGCTATAATGTCTGTTTACCTACTGCCACCTTTCACTGTTGCAATTATAATTGGCTTTGGTGAATTAAACTTAATCTTGAAATAGGTTTTAGTTTTGCCAACATGGTCATCGGGATTTAAGGTGGTAGCATTTAAATCAAAAAGGATTAGCCAATTATCACCTTCTGTCACACTTATCTGATGTCAACACATATCCTAAAATGGAGAATGTAGCTGACATTGATTGAGTTTTAATGCTTGCCCTGAAAAAAAAGCTAAACAAGTTGTTTTTGCTGCAGGTTGGTATTTTGAGAACTTCTTAGCTTACTTTCACACTTGTGAAGAGCCACACACCAGCGGCTGTGAGTAAACATAACCTTTCTCTGTCTCACCTGTCCGTCCCCCCAGAGCCACGGCCATCCTAGCCTACCTGCCCCAGGAGCTGCTGGGAACCTCCTTCTATGAGTATTTCCACCAGGATGACATCGGCCACCTGGCAGAGTGCCACAGACAAGGTACCTGCTGAGGGAGAGGCAAAATGATTTCATGGATCTTAGTGGTCTTCAATATGCCTGTGTGTTTTTACTCACTGTTTCGATGGATCTGTCCACAGTGCTGCAGATGAGAGAGAAGATCAACACCAACTGTTACAAATTCAAGATCAAAGACGGCTCCTTCATCACGCTGAGGAGCCGATGGTTCAGCTTCATGAACCCCTGGACCAAGGAGGTGGAGTACATCGTCTCCACCAACACTGTAGTCTCGTAAGTAGCCGAGGATGCTCACAACTCTAAAACCGATGATGCATAGCTGCGAAATATCAGAATATGATCATAACAATATCATAACATGTGTTAATCCATCCAGGTGTCCTATGATGGAAGGATCAGACTACCCTCAATCTGCTGTCTCACCACAGAGCATGGACAGTGTTCTCACCTCAGAGGGTAAAATTCTACTTTTTAAAGCACACACCACCCCCTCGAGTTTAACTGATTTATAAGAAAACCCCACAACCACGATCATTCACCCCCCACTGTGAGTAATTTATTCTTCACAGTGGTTAAATCTCCTTTTCCTGATTGCTGTTGATTGGTAGGTGGAGGAAGGAGGGCGCTGCAGACGGTGCCCGGCATCCCCGGTGGCACAAGAGCGGGAGCTGGCAAGATTGGACGCATGATTGCAGAGGAAGTGATGGAGATCCAGAGGTGAGAGCAGATGGAATCGGTGTATTTCAATCTGAAAACCAGTGAGGATGAAGACGTCTGTTGGTCCCAAAATCCCTGTGGCCCAGTTTTGAATGCAGATGATGGTTATAGAGGTGACACGGAGAGATGTCATGGCGTGATCAGATATCAAAAGCTGGCTGTATGCTTGGCAAATAGGAAAACCTGCATAAAATGTGCACCACTTGACCTTTTACGTCTATATGTGTTTAATCATTTCTGATCATTTGAAGAAAACAAGAGGCAATGAAAGAAGTACCAGAAGTTCTTAACAGTGTAAAATAGGACGGTGTGTTCACACTGCAGGCTAACGCTGACTCAGAGAGCTGGTGGTGCTAAAATTATACCACTTGTCTCCACTGATAGATGCAGTATCTACTTATTGTCATGGCAACGCTGTCAAACTCCAATACCAGTGTTAAAAATAAGTTGTATGTAGGTCACATGTCTTAAGGTCTGTATATTTGTAACATTCCCAGTTGGAATGTAAACCAGTGACTCAGTGCTGGTTTTTGCAGGTGAGGTGGGTGATTAAAAATGTGAAGTGTATTTCATTAATCAATGCAACCATCTGTGTCTCTCTATCAGGATTCGAGGCTCCTCCCCCTCCAGCTGCGGCTCCAGCCCTCTGAACATCACCAGCACCCCTCCACCCGACACCTGCTCTCCAGGGGGCAAGAAGGTAACACACACACACACACACACACACACACACACACACACAGTCCTTTATAGGGTTCATCAATAGCACTTCAAATCTGACTCAGCATGAAATCCACTTGTTGAATCTGAATCCTTTCAGATCCCTTGATCTTACATTTAGTTCTTAGTCGTCTTTTGTTGACTGAGAAGGCAGAAACACTGCAGTTTTGAGTGGCAGACTAATTAATGTTCACTGAAAGTGCGATAAGCAACAGATGATCATTAAATATGTAGCTGACACACAAGTGTAGCCTTGTTACTTTGCACACCTTTTTTCAAGAAACTTTTCCTCCAAATACTGGTGCTCCCAACTCAGAACTATTAAGTTAATAAACCTTCATGCATGGTTACTGTGGATTAAAAATGATAAGCCCACTAACACTGAATGTTTGGAGTTATATTAGCTTCAGAGCTTAGCAAACCCAGGTGTTTGACCAAAATGGGCCCATGTTCAAATTGGAACTGGCTATCAGAACCCTTCCTTTATATAGTTTTATCAAACTGATGCCTCAGTCATGTGTCTCGATCTGTGTGTCTTTCAATCTTCCTAAAGGAAAAGTTTGGCTCGCTCATTTGCTTGCTTACCAAGAGTTACATGAGAAGATGGATACCACTCTTGTGTTTGTCCACCAAATATGACGCTACAGCCAGCAGCTGCTCAACTTAGCTTAGCACAGAGACTGGTAACAGGGAAACAGCTAGCCTGGCTCTGCTCAATTCTAACAAAATCCACCTACCTGCACCTCTAAAAGCTCACTAATTAACACTTTATGTCTTGTTTGTTTAATCCATATAAAAGCGGTAGCATAAAGATGACAGGTTGTTTTTCTACTGGAGCTTGTGTATGTGCCTGACTATTTCTTGGCCTGGAGCAGCAACTGTCAGGAGTCTTTGTGATAAAGGAAGTAGTTGTGATAAATAAATGTATTTCCCAAAATATCAAACTATTCCTTTAAAAATGAGAGATTCACCATTTTTTGATCTGATGGATTATCTGCTGTGTAATACTGTAGTGCACTATATTTTATATATAGAGTCATATATATAATTATTCTTAATGTCTAATTTTATTTTATTTTACTGCTCTTTTACCTGTTTCATATTTCTTCTGTGGACCAATATAGTCTCATCTTATACAGTATTATTATTAAGATAAGAAATTATAAGAAATTATTATTATTAAGTATATGCTACCTGATAATCATCTAAAAAAACAACAACATGGAGACGAGTGTTGATTATTGTTGAGTTGTTGAAGGGAACTTGATGCATGTACATGTGACACTGACCCATGTGCCTCAGTATCTTTTCTTTGTGGACAAACACAAAGATATTGGAGAATGACAGAATGGAAACCTTTTCAGCTCAGGTTGAAACTGATCTGTGTTCACAGTCAACTGATACATGTGTGTATGTGTGTCACGTCTATAGATTCAGAATGGAGGGACACCCGAGCTGCCAAGCACAGGGATCATTCCTGGACCTGATTCTGTAGGCTACCCCTACTCCAACCAGTCCATCATGAGTGAGTCACACACACTAAACACACTTTTTTGCTCAAGTGTTTTCTCCTTCCCAAACATCGTTTTCTCAACGACTTGTCCTCCGTCCAGGTGACAACTCCCACCTGAGCATAGACATCATGGACGACCCCGGTTCCAGCAGCCCCAGCAATGATGAGGCAGCCATGGCGGTCATCATGTCCCTGCTGGAGGCGGACGCTGGCCTGGGCGGCCCCGTCGACTTCAGCGACCTGCCCTGGCCTTTGTGAGGAAGCTGGATGTGGAAGAAGCAGAGGGAGACGCCCTCTTAGCACCAGAGCCACTGATGGAGAGAGTTCAGTCAGGTCGAATTCTGGCTGCCATGTTTCCTGCCCTCCATACACAACTACACTGCAAAAAACATCCATCTTAACAAATGATTTTTTTAAAATTAAAAGGCTGTAGATACTGAAGATTTTTCCAACGAGTACTACACACAAGTGGAGATGAGGCTCTCGCTGCTGTTGGGATTACACTCCTACTTTCTGATTCATCATTCCGTGTAGGTAGGCCCTGAATTTCACAGGGGCTAACACAAGGATTGCCATGTGAAAATCCCGCTCTAAATGATGTTTAAAGATGATCCTTTTTGCAGTGTTAGTTGCCTGCAGACGAGGTGTTCCCCAACATTGCCACGATGAGAGACCATTACTCTAACAATAGTCCAGCAAATGGAATCTCAAGTTACCGGACTGCGGTGCTAGTGTGTCTGCTGATGGACTGAACTCTGTCTAACAGTGGCTCTGGGCCCTGTCATTGCCAGGTCTACAGCCAACCCCCGAACCAACACAGGACTCCTGAGATGTTCACAGACAGTGGTTGAAGTTTGATGTTGGGTGGGGAGCGCTCGATTTCTGCCTCCTGTCGCAGCCCTCTCGTCATGGCTAACTGTACGTTCAAGTCTGCTCGTAGGATGTTGATCGGCTGTTTTAGCCAGCTGATCCAACATGGGAAATGAACACACGACAGTTATCCTCTGGACATTTGCTTGTAAGATTCTTAGAGGTTCTTTATTCCCAAGCCACAAAAATCCACAAGCAGATGTATTTCAAGTCATTTAAACAATGACAAAACCCTTTTTGAAAAAGCCACCTAGCTGCTGTTTCCTTAACTAACATGAACTTTAACAAATTTTTCTCCAAGCTACTCTAAAGCTTATCCTTGCTAAATTATCCTTTCCCCGAGGAGTAGAGCGGATTCTGTATTTTTTTTTTTTTTGTTTAAAACACAGTTTTAAACAATTAATTTCTGTCTGAAACTACCTGCAGTGCTTCTTCATAAGTAAGTTATGATGATAAATGATCCAAAATGCAATTTGGCCCAAAAACACCCAAATACAGAAACAGAACATCAATGCATTTAACAAAATCAAAAGGAAAAGGAAAACACAATACAACCCAGACTCCAAAAGTTGGCATGCTGTGTAACACATAAATATAACAGATTCTGATAATTTGCTAATCCTTTTTGACATAAATTCAATTAACAACAGTTCAAAAATAATTTATTTAATGTTTGACCTCATCAACTTCATTGATTTTTGTAAATATCAGCTTATTCTGAATTTGATGGCAGCAACATGTTTCATACAAGTTGGGACCGGAGCAACAAAAGACTGAAAGTTGTGGACTGATCCAAAAACACCTGTTTGGATCATTCCACAGGTAAACAGGTTCATTGGTAACAGGTGATGGTATCATGATTGAGTATGAAAGGTTCATCCTGGAAAGGCTCAGTCAGCAAGGATGGAGAGAGGTTCAACACTTTGTGAACACATGATTGTATAAAGGAGATTAATACATGGACACAGGAACACTTTGTAGAACTGTTGGTGGTAAACACAGTTTGTTAGCGAGGGATTGCATTCTGTTGTTGACATTTTACACAGCATCCCATTTTTGGAATCGGGGTTGTATATGGGCTTGAACTTCCATGTTGGGCCCATAGAACATGGGAAATGATTGACTGAGGCTCATGTTTCTCACTCTCAGACAAATGTATTCCTTGTTAAACAACCATTGCTTTTATGTTAAAAAGTCTTTTTTGGGCCAGCTTTGTCATGTGACCTGCAATTCCAACTGCTGCCACTACACCGAGATCACCTCACAGCCCAGCGCTATTCCTGCGGGGGTTGAGCTGTGTCCCAGTCGCGCAAATAGACCCGCGACCTGTCCAGGGTGTGCCCCATCTTTCGCCCAGTGCGTGCTTGGATAGGCTGTGCCCCTAGCAGATGTATGGACTTCACCGTTCACAATCGGATTGCCTGAAAAAAACCAACCAAAAAAAAACCATTCTGATGATGATTATGATGCACCATGTGTTCAAAGCTGATAGCAACTCTGCTCAAATCAACTTAGGCAATACAACAGACCCCTACACATTAAAACTAGGCTGAATGTAATTTGGACCCAGTTCTGCGATTCAGAAACCATCTGGACCTGTGAAGACCTCTACAGCTTTGTTCTCTAGTGTGTGTTCTCCTGCAAAATCCCTGCAAATCCTCAGAGTGCTGACACTCAGCAGGAGAAGCATAAACAGCTGGAGTGAAGCTCTGACCACTGTTACAACAAAGAATCATGGAGACTTTCATGGAGAACAGGAGGTTAGCTGACTGTAGTGGGAGCAGCAGCTCAGTGTGCGGGTCTGATCTCGTGGCTGTAACAAGCAGGCTCGATAAGTCTCATAAGAGAGCAATTCAACTGCAGCCCGAGATCATTCAAGTGCTCCTCTGCCAGGAAACGGTTTTCACTGCCAATTTACTGAGGTCTGCTCCTCACACACTCCTTTCTACAGGTAAACACATGAGGGCAGGCTAATTAGCATCAGCCCGCTAACATAAAAAGACCTGGTGGTCTGGGTCACAGGGTCTCCACCTGCTCTTCTTCCCACCACACATCTTTCCAACCATGCAAAGCACTTAAGATGCAGTTAGACGGTCGGCCCCTCAGCAGGAGGCCTGACTCTTGATCAGTGCCAGGCCCTGAGAACATATTTCTTTGCTTTTGTAATCCAAATATTTAAAAATGGACCTAAAATGTCTGTCAGTACCTGAGCTTGAGTTTTGGAGCAGCCCCCTTCTAACTTGTTTTGCTGGAGTTAGGAGAAGAAGAAAAAATACCTCCGAGTTAAATTGTGCTGCAAAAATAACATTTACAGTATGTGGATTTTTTTTTTTAAATCCCGTCGTTACTCATGAATTTGGTCTGTTTAGCACTTAATACACAGATGTACTGTGGCTACACATAACTGTCAATGCAAACTACCTTATTAGCAGAGAGGGCTATAATGTAAACGGGGGAGAGTATAGAAACAGATAAATGTCGTAGAGATGGATGCGACAGTGATCCAGCAGAGTAAGACTTAATGGGGACAACAGGGTGTTCTCTAATCACGTCCTGTGACAATAAACAGGGTCAGGAGGAGGACGGCCAGGAGCGTCTGAATGGACTTCTTCATTTCAGTGTCCGTTTTTCCTCCATGATAATGAATATCCGCAACATGACCTCTTCTCCTCGCCAGCTCTCTGCTGCTCGCAGACCTTTTGTTGTCAGAGTGTGATTAGAGGTGGACATGTTCAGAGGAGTCTCAACAGTCCTCCTGCCTGTATGGAAAGAAAATGAATTTGGACACAACACATTTCAAGTGACTTTTACTGAATATGTTTGAATGAAATATACAGAAAATATGTAGAAATGGAAAGGAAATGTTAATTTATTAATATACATTGCATTTATAAAATGCAAAATCCAGGTAGCTGGAAATGATGTAACTCATCACTTTTCCAGGAAAAATAAGGTGTTATTTTTCTTGTATGGTGCAAAATTTTGTGCCAAATCTTGAACAGTTTCGGTTTTTGTTCCTTGTTTTTCTCACTGGTTTAAAGTGGACCAGTGGGCTCAGTTGCTCAGTTTTACACCAATGCACCAATCAGGATTTGGCAACAATTGCTCTAGAATCTGTTGAGAGTTGTTGGGTTGTTTTGTTGCTGTCAATCAAATCTGATCAAACCACACTCACACGGTCCTGAATAAGCAGATTCAGTGTTTTTGTTTTTTTGTTTTTTACAGCTGATGATAAAACTTGACAATTTAGTTTGTTTCATACAAATTGAGTCTAAAAAAATGCTTGGCTGTATGACTTAAATACAATGTTAATTCATAAGGGGTACAAACTGGGCAAACGTAGTTTCTTTCCATATGGGCGTAAAGTCCCTTAAAATTGAGTCTATCCAGTCAGGGATGCAAAATGGTGCAAATTGAAGAGCCGTAGCAGTTCCTGTGTCGTCCGTCTGTGTAAATTGGTCAGTGTCCAGCTGGGTTGAACCAGGACTGTTTACAGGCCCCCCCATCCTGTCCTCCTCCAATCACACAGCAGCTGGTGAGGTCCCCTCTGTATCTGTTCTAGTGGTTTTCTGTTTCAATGTTTTTACGCTACACACTACAATAAAGTGTCCCCCTTGTTGATATACCCCTCCCCACCTGACAATAATGTATCAAATCTTTAAATATTATCATGTTAAGAGTATACTTTATGCAAATATATATGAGTATGATGAGTGTATTGTATGTATCAGCAGTGAAATATTTTTAAAATAAAATTATTTGTTTCTGTCATTATGGACCATGGCCTTATTTTTTCTTGTTTGCCAGTCATATAGAAATGTACAGTATATCCAGATATTTCTCCAGTAGGTGAAGTTCCTCTCTGTGTTCATTCATGACTGTGTGTTAAACCTGATCTCCTCTCTCGGCCAATCAGTGCAGCCCGGTGGTATTTTTATATGATGTTGCCATCCAGCTGCTGGAAGGTCTGCACACGGGGAGAGAGAGAGAGAGGCTGAGGGAAAGGCTACTGTTTTCACACAAGCCTCTGTGTTAACCAGGCAGCTGAACAGAGGTCAGAGAGAATAATATTCTCTACAACATGTGAATGTGTCCCTGCCGCTTAAAAAAAGAGCTACTTGTAAGCAAGCCACTAATATTCAGTCTCATAAACCCTGTCAGCTCATTTGCGGTTTGATTTTGTGGCCCATAAAGTTATTTAAAGCCTGAGCATATCCTTTGAACTCCTGCATTAAATAATCAGTTACTGTGGAAGCAGTTCATGCATATTTAATCTCCAATCCTCATTCCTGAGTCAGGTCCTCTCTAGCCATTGTACATTTCTTTCCATCCGTTAGAAAACCTCCTGTGCTAGTTGAAAGAACAACTGAGTTTTATGTCTTTAATTTCCTTGTTATTGCTCAGATATATAATTTTATTGGCACTCAATGAAAGATGGAAGAAATTAAACATTAACCTCGGAGCACTCCTCTTCCTGCTGTGTATATTCCTTCATCTGTTTACAGCATTGTTCAACAGAGAAATAGGTTCTATCACGGTGCAATGACACAGCGTTCATAATGCTGCACCAGCTGGGATGCAGAATATCCATATTGAGCTTCAGAGCCAGAGCTGAGTCATTGCACTCTGATCCGATCAGCCTCCACCATCTATCGCACATCTTTACCACCAATATCTCTAATAGAACACGTTACAGCACCAACACCAGAATGGTGCGTGATACATGGCAGTGATGCATTTAGGGGAAAAATACTAAAAGGGCATTTTAAACGTCTGTATTTGCCTCAAGCAAGTTGTCCACATGGATATAAAACTGCTCTGGTGGAGTTACATGTTAGTATTACCATAAATAAAATACTGTGTGTATTCATACGTTTTCCCTGCAGAAAAGGTTCCTCTTTTCTTGAAAATAGAATATTTTATATTTGTGAATTTTAATCGAGCATCAAAGTTGTTTTCAGTGACGTGCAGACACAGTATCAGCAGCTAATCATCATGTATTAAGATTTATATAGTGACAAATCCATATCTTGTCATGTCAAAGGCAGGCAGGCAGACACCGCAGCTGCTGTTACCTCATAAACTAGATGAAAATAAGAAAGTGGTTCATCAAAGACAAGAGTGTTGTGAATACCATTTATTAGAAAAACATTGTGTTCAACATCTCTTCTGACATCCTGTGTGCTCGCAGCAGTGGTGATGAACCTGTGCAGAGTTTTCAGAGCAGGTCAGCCGGGACACAAATGGGAGCAAACAAGTGAAAACGGGGAGTCGACGTAAACTAGGAACCAAATCAAAGGAGTGGAACATTTTCTTTAAAAAAAAACCCAACAACTTATAACTTATATATGTTGTGTAAAACAAAAAACTTTTCATCAAGGCCTTCACATGCGCTGAAAAAAGTGAATCTTCACAGACAACTAACTAACTAGCAAATAAACTAAGAAGAGGCACTGAAATTACTTTCCCAGTGAGGTACGGTATCACAGCAGCAACACACGCACATGCGCGCACACACACAACTCACACACACAACTCTCTCACACACAGCTCTCTCACATGCTTCATTATAATGTAATACAGCACTCTGTCGTTTTACATGCATACAGAATGCAACTAAACTCTCCTTTGGTCAGATAAATAAAAACAGAGTAAACCAAGGTGGCTGAGGAGCCCTGCTGATGTGCGCCATCTATCCTTTCCTGCCCAATACTTCTTCATTCAGACGCTGTGCTGAGTGAGAGAAGCTGCAGCAGAGGTGCAACAGAAGGCAAAGTGGTGTTTTGCCACTCAGGAAGAGGAGGTGAGGGGACTGTGGGGAACAAAGTCTGCATTCACACTGAAAGCAACAAGTGGCCTGAAGTGCTTTCACTCTGTTGAGAGGTTAAACTCTGTGTGCTTATTGGCTGTTGAAGACCAATCAGGTTTCTGTGCTTCTTAGCTTCCCCACAAGTGTCGACATTTTGAATTTCTTACATTTTTCTGCGGGACTGTGAGTTTCAAAGTCACTGATTGGAGAACAATTATGTCCATGTTGTTTGTCTTTTAGCTTATTAGCGTTTGCTAGCTCTGAATTGATCTCAGTGTCTTGATGTAAATAGAAGCACTTGTTGCTGTTAGTGTGAGCACAGCAGTGGAGGGAGGGGTTCAGTGTGCAGCCGGTCTCATGCAGAGGGTGACGGTGTGTCTGGGTCCGGCTCGTAGTGGTAAGTGGCCTGAGTGTGGCTGCCGCCGCCATGCTGCTGCTGGTTGCTGTGGGCCAGGCTGTGTGCGGCCTGGCTCGGACTGTCCTGAGCCTGCTGATTCGGGCCCTCGTAGCCTTGCGCTAGCTGAGGGCCCGCGTTGTTCTCCGGCCCCTGCCCGAGCCCGAGCGATGGCTGGTAGGGGTCGTTGACACCCGGTGGCTGCGGCAGAGTGTCCAGCTCGTCCACCTGCGGCCCCGGAGGCTGCATGACCACCAGCTGGTCCTGGGGAATGTCTGCGGCGGCCGCAGCCAGGTTTGTGATGGACTTGGACTTGACGCACTGGAAGTCCACGTGGCGGCTTTTCCCTTCCTCCTTCTCCCAGGACATGCGGATGAAAGGACGCTGGACATAGTTGTAAATGACCTCTGGGCGGCCTCCAGGACGCCGCTTCACCTTCTCTTTATAGGTTGGGTAGCCTGGAGAAAAGAACAACGTTTAAGGAAACAACTTTTCATGTTGGACTTAAAGGACTAGTTTGACATTTTGGGAAATATGACTATTTGCTTTCTTGCTGTGTTAGATATGAAGATTGATACCACTCATACCTGTACTGTAAATATGTAACGAGAGCCAGCAGCTGGTTAGCTTAGCTTAGTTTAAAGACTGGAAATGGGGAAACAGCTAGCCTGGCTCTGTCCAAAGGTAAAACAACCCAGCTACCAGAACCTCTAAAGCTCTTTCATTGCCACGTTATATCTCACTCGTTTAGTCCATACAAAAAAAACAAGTATAAAAACATCAATTCCCCCTTTTATGGGAGGGTCGGACTGTTTCTTGGCCCAGTCCAGCTGTGAAATAGTTCAGCACATACAGTAATCACAGACAGTACTGCAAACTATTCCTTTAAATATTTTAGCATTGAGCTACTGTTTGGATTTGGCATTTCATTAAAAACAGACTGTAAGGGAGCATTTTCTTGGTGTTGTTGTGGAAACTCTTGCCTCAGGTTGAGGCATTACGACTTTTACAGTGGGTTGACATCATCCCCAGTTTGTAGACGCACAACAATGCCAAATCACATTTAAAGGCAAATGTTTCCCGCTGTGACCCTGAGGGAAAATTCCAGTTTTTCTTGGAACAAGAGAAATCGCTTCCATCACCTAAAAATGTTCTTCCTTCTAAGCTTGTTTTTATTTTTCAACTCTGAACGGCTCTCAGGAGCTGACAGTGTTGTGTTCACTACAGTGGGGAAAAAACAGCTTAAGACAAACCTCTATATAAAAATCAGTGTGTCAAGTTGTAAAATATTGAGCTCAGAGCTACACTCTTTTAAAATGACCCATTTGCAAAATTATATTTGCCTCAGAGAAATTATCCAATCTGTAATTGCTGTAAAATAATTCTTAGGTACCTGCAGCAGAAACAGGTAAGCATGACATGCCTTATTCTGATTGGTGATACTTTTTCACATTTGGAAACTACATAAAGGAAGAAAACACTTTGACTCAGTACCTTCTATTCCCAGACGGATCTTTTTCAGTCCTCTGTCCTTCAGCACTGACTTGGCCACGTCTCTGTTCTCTATGTACTTGAAGAAGCGGTATAGTTTGGTGCTGTAGATGACTGTTGAGGAAAAGAAGGACATTCAATACACGAATGCACGAAATCACGAAATACACAAAATACACAAACAGCTTTTTGAAGTTTCTCGGAAAATGAACAATTACGCTGAAGCAAAAGTGTGAAGAACGCAGAAAGTGTTCATTCCACAGTAACCCGTTTTCATCAAAGCTGATGACTGGAGCAGGGGCTGTCATACCAAAACAGGTCACCTGAGCAGCTGAGTTAATTGGGTACTGTGTGTGTATGTATATATATATACAGTACGCACAGATCCAGTATCAGTGTTAGTGGCAGTATCTTACTCTGTGAGTACTCCTCTCCCATCTGTGGAGGGTACTCTTCATCCCAGTCCACCACATCATCATCGGTCAGCACCACCACGTGACACTCTCTCTCTCCACTCTGAGCGCTGGCCACCATCAGCGGCAGCACCATCTCCTCCAAGTAACACTCAAACTGACGCCGGGCCCCGTCGTTAGACAGCTCGTGCATCAGGGCGCCTGGGGAGGAACCACCAAAAAAATTCCAGATTAAATACCGCACCCTCGTACAGTATAAGAACACACACACTGTGTTTATGAGACTAAGCAGAGCTTTATCTCCCTCAAAATGTACACAAACATTATGTTTTTAAGGCCTAGTAAAAACAGAAAAGGAAAAAAAATACAGAGAAAAAAAAACAATAACTTAGTAAATTACTTTTACACAAAGTATTTGAGCATGTTTTAAAATGCAACAACAAATAGCATATGAGTTCAATATAGCCTTTCTGGTGTTTTTGCTGAAGAAGCTGTGGATCCATTTTTTTTGTGTGTGGGTCTCACAAGCATATGGGTCATGTGATACACTTCCCTGCCAATGGTTTCACACTATTCCACTGATCAACAATGCTGCCAAAAAAAGGCGAGGAAGAAGAAGACTAGCAAGTAAACATGGATAAAAACAATGCAACTCTTAAGAAAAACACTGTCTTTGAAAATGATTTAACATTAAGGATACATACAATGATTTTCATGTTAAACAGAAACACCTGACGTCTCGACCTTGTTTCCTAACATGTTGAGTGGACGTGCTCTGAGTAGGCCAAACCACTGATTATTGAATAACAATGAGAAGGCAATAAAATGGTTCTTCTATTTTCATTCATTTTTGTCACTAAGTCCGGATGGAAGTAAATAAAAAGTAGCTGCAGCCTACCCTGCTCTTTATAACCATCTCCATAAAGTTTATGGGCTTAGTTTACGCACAGTTTGAGATTTGAATACAGTATAATGTCTTCTCCTGAGAAATGCCTCAACCTTATGGAAAGGTCTGGCTCTACAGCTCTACTCCTGAATGCAAAGGCTTAAATATACAAACAGAAAACATGGTTTATATGTGCAGCCTTAGTGTGGGTCTAGAACAGAGACTGATTTAAATTAGACTCAAAAACCACAAAGGCATCAACTAATGATGAAAACCCCTGAAAACCACTTCCTGTTGGTACAAGAATGAGACCGGCTCCCCTTGGTTGGTTATATGTTTGCATAAGAAGCATTCAATCTCACAGCTAATCATGACCTACTTAGAGTCTAACACACACAGACGAACGCACACACACACACACACACACACCAGCAGCAGCCTGTGAGCTGAAGCTGCTCCTCCCACACACACTCGAACACAAACAAGAGGCACGAACATGCACAATAACAATAACAGTAATATCAAAAACTCACACAGATGTGCATCATTGATAAATTGGCATTTCCATGCAACAGTATGACGCAGACGTCAGTCTCCAAATACTAATCATGTATCGACTGAGCCTCCTTGTAGCTCTGACTATTAACAGCTACAGGTGTGTCCAATATGTGTCTATCAGCAATATTACTAATGTGTTCTAAGTGAAAATAAGTTAGAAGCTGTCTATAACCATCTATAACCACAGATTTTGTAATCAAAATAAAACAGACAAAGTCTATTTGTGTTCTTCTGTAATGCAGTAATACGGTAACAATGAGCTCTGCACTCACCAAAGTCCAGCAACTACATCAGTCTGCAGCTCTGCACGCTTCACACAGTAAATAGTGACAGTAAGAGCTAAACAAGCAGCATGGACGTTACTGTGTACTCACTGAGGTCTCTGCACTTGATGGTGCTGTAGTTGAAGGAGATGCAGAGGTAGTCACATGCCTCCCTCAGCTCCGGAATGGAAACGCCGTCAGGGCAGCGGATTATCCCCGACTTGTAGTAATCCTGCCATTTTCAGCAGCGCCAGCACACACACGCATTCATACGTGCACACACACAAGTGAAGAAATGGGTAGAATGGCAGGCATTCACGCACAAGCATGGGAGAAAAAACAAGACGCCATTATTGATGCTGCTTTACTCACACGGCCGGCAGAGAGGCAGAGGGAGGGAGGGAGGGAGAGAGAGAGAGAGGGAGAGAGAGAGAGAGAGAGAGAGAGAGAGAGAGAGAGAGAGAGCATGATTAGGAGGAGGAGGGGGAGAGATGGAGAGAGAGCAGTGATGAAGGTAAAATCCAGCAGACGTCACAGGCGAGAGAGAGAGATTGAGAGAGAGAGAGACTAAGAGATGAAGGGGGTGGTTGGAGAGCAAAGGGTGATGAAAGCAAAAGCTAACAACGTCACTTTCCCTCCCTGCTCCACTTTCCCTCCTCTCTCTGTCTCTGTGCAGCCTGTGTCAAATGAGACACTCACAGTGGCTGTTTCCCAGGAGAGTTTCTACTCAAACACTACAGGCTGCGATGGAAAAAGACGACTGGGCACGCGGGCACCACTCGACTCCCGTTGTGTACTTGCCTCGCTTTCTTGTCTCCTCGGGTTTTCTTTAATGCCTACAGACATGTACGCACTCATGCCAGAATCCATTATGCCATAACCGTTATCAAGCAATTATTTGCTTTGTGAGTGCATCACAAAAGGGCTGAGGCAAATGGAGAGAGTTTGCACTTGCCAGAAACATTTTGGAAGCCACATTTCAACAGAATCCACTATATGAGTTGGTCATATGGACTGAAATGTTCATTCAATGTTCACTCCCAATATTTCATTTTAAAGCCTTTATCAGCTGATACCAATAATGTGCTGATACCATCGTGCATTCTTACAAATGTGGACTAACTAGTCTACTTGCCTCCAGAAAGTTAATGGTAGATGTTGGGATCCTGTTCAACTATTTCCACTCATGAACTGTCTCTGTACTGCTGCCATGTTTTCTGTTTTCCCATCAACCACACAACATGCTGCTGCAATTTCCTGTAAGCACTAACAAGCATGTTGGCAAGCAGCCTCTGTGCATTTGGTGCTTTTAATGATTTTTCAGCGATATAGTATTTGACTGCCATGTTGTGACGATAAGAGTGATTGGAATACAAATATAATAAATGAACACAAAACAGAACCTGTACACTGCAACACAATACTGTCAATAGCATCTTATTTATCATGTCCTGTTTTAAACTAATACTTCATTTGTGATTCCAAGTTAATTCTTGAAACAGCAATTGAGAAAAGTATGCCATCACAAGGCCCATTAAGTAGCTGCTCTGAAGCTAACTTATGTTTTAGGGTCATTTCTGGGACATTTTAGACGCCCTAATTCATAACACCGCTGCCTTCATATGTTACAGTAATGTTTTTTTGTCATTCAGACACAGGTGACTTTTACATGTTTGGGTGCATTAGAGTGTTTTCTGAGCTGAGAGATTTTTATTTGCTAAATTATTATAAACACCTTACAGTATAAAGCAACTCTATACAACAACACAAACTAGAGCCTGAAAAATTAGGGCAGTGTTGAATCAAAATCTCTCTGACACTTTGTCGACATACTTTAGATTAGATTGTGTGCACTCCAGTGTACTCTATAAACATGGTTCCCATCAAGTGACTTAATTTTTCTTTTGGAAACTTTGCTGCTATTTTTCATTATATTCTGAGCAAAACACATTTATCGTCGTATACAACTAATTTTCAACACTGAAAAACACCTCATTTTCAAAGTTGGAGTTCTGATGAGAAGATATAACTGAGAGAAAATAAAAAGGTGGGATCTAGACTGGCAAAACAATGCACATGGTGTTGGCTGAAAGTTATTACCCAGACCCTTTCTGAATGCTGAGTATCCAATCCATGAGTGATTAACACATGAGGTAAAGCACTTATAGCTGAACCAAAGAATCCCAACAGAAGGAGCACTTCAAGGTGAAACCCCTTGTCAGCACAAGCAGCGATGATGGACCAATGGAATGGAGGGAGTGGAGTGGAAGAGAAGACTGGCAGAAAGTGAACATGAAGAGAAAAAAAGGAGAGGTGGTGGTAGGCATGTACTTATCTTGTGTGTAATATATATGGAGGGATGGAGGGACATGAGTGGGAGGAGAATTAGAAAGTGAATAAAGTATTGACAGGTGCAGTCTGTTTCAGAAGGCTTCTCAATTCAGTGGAGCCAAGAGAGAGGAGGGAAGAAAGAAGGATGATAAGATCAGGGAAATGAGAAAGAGAAGTGGGAAGAAGAAAGGTGTAGAAAAGAGGTAAAGAGGAAAAACAGAGAAAGAAGAAAAGAAAAAAATCTGACTTAAAAGCTACCATACAGAAGCATTTTGGCTTCTATGAAGTTGAAGGGAAAAGCAAGTTGTGTCTAACCAAACCAAAATAAATTAACTAAACCAACTAAACTAAAATTTTGTTTCACAAAATACATCACTAATGGTTCTATAATTGCATCTTAGCCTACTGAATTGGAATGGAATAGAATCATAAGGTGCCAAGAGATTCCCACCCCTACTAGAAAAGGGGGAAGAGGAAAAAGAGAGGGACAGAGAGAGAACCAGAGTAAAAGAGAGAGACAGGAAAAGTTATAGTGAGACAGAAAAAGCATGAAAACAACAGAGAAAGACAGAGACACTGTGATACAGTACAAACAGTGACAGAGTGTACAGAGCTGTTCTCCAGCTAAAATCATTAACCATAGATCAAGACTGAAACTCAGCACTCTCACCAGAATGGCTCTGAAGACAGTGGAGCTGATGCCATCGGCCACCTCAAACTCTCCTTTTTCATTGGGTCGTGTGAAGTTGTTATCCCGTCCAGAGCCAAACATCCTGAAAACGAACAACAGATGAGAACATTGCTGCTGTTTGTTCCACGTTCTGATCAGCCTGAATGCCACATTAAAGATGCTGAAGACATTGAAGTTGTGGCTTCAATACTTCTTTGTTTTCCCATAAGAAAACAGTGTTGTTTCAAAATGAATGTGATCAAAAGAACTTAAGTAAAGACATAGTAAATCAAAATGAATCTCCACTTAAATGGATGTACTCCTGACACTCTTTCATGATTTTTTCACTAATACTTAAGATTCACACATTTGTACATAAACCACCACAAACACCATCTGTTGTTTTGTTAAGTGAGAAAAACTTGACCGTTGCTGAAGGAACTGATCAGAACTGCATTTTACAGCGTGAGCAGAGAGGTCAAATTTAACAAGAAGCCTGCTCGAACGCATTGTGACATGAAAGGACACAAAGCAGGAGGGAGCTGTTCTTTCAGCACCAATACAGTTAAAGCTTTTAGCTTCTGGGAATGGCAGATGGTGGGCGGAGTGAAAGGTGAACAAAAAAACCATCCAAAATATCTATCCTCTTTAGTAAAGCCAAAAGGGAAATAGTAACAATAATACTGTTATGTATGTATCATTTAGAACAATTTCAACAGTTTCTACCCAGCTGTTGCAGTTCTTATGATCCACAGCAAAAATCAAAGAGTTTGATGCATTTCATCATCCTTTTAACCTTTAAGTTATTGTGTAACTTCCTGCTGCATCTATGGGGAACTGTAAGGTGCCATAAATCATAAATTCTCCTTTGAACAGACACCACAAAACCTACATTTTGTCTATTCCTCAGTCATTACCTGCCCAGCATGGTGTTAGGTTGAGCTGTGAAGATGGCAGGATCAACTACAAATCTTGTGTTGTCCACAATTAGCGTTACTCTTTCTCCAAGTCTCAGACCACTGCGATGCCCCTCTTTACTGCTGAGGTCATACACGTAGATCATATCGCACAGTCCTTGGCCCAGTGTCTTGCAGTGGTCTCCTCCAGGAGGACCCAGGGACCGAGGTATGTGCGACCCGATCAGGGCCTCTCCAACGTGGGAATAGGGAAGAGAAACCCTTGGAGGACGTGGACTGGAGGATCTGGAGGACGAGCCTCCGTCGCCACGTTCACGGTCTGTGGGAGAGGGGAGGACACATGAACAACAGTAAAGCAACACATACGTTTTGAAGAGCTGGGGACAAAGAAAATGCTTGGGCAACTAAACTTTTGGGCTGTGTAAGTCTAAGAATCTAACTTTTCTCCTCACCATGCTGCCGAGTGGGAGAAGTGACATTCCTGATGCAGGGTGTCAGCTGACTCTCCCCTCTCTCGTGGGAGGAGTCACGAGACCGGTCGCTGGAGCGCCGCCGTTGCTCTCGGTAATGTTCTGCTCCTCCTCTCTCTCTCGCACCCCCAACAGCACCGCCACTGGCCCCGGCCCCGTACAGACTCATGGTGCTGACCTGCTGCTGCTGCTGCTGCTGGTGGTCGCAGTCCAATACTGACAAACCACTCGGTCGGTCACTGCTGAAGAGATGAGAGCACACACACAGAGGAAGCCAAAGTTATGAACGTGTCAAGTGAGACTGCACAACTTTTTTGCTGAATTTGATCAATACTTTGTTCAAACTGGACTATACCAAACAAAAATGAAGCAAGAAGGTCCTGTGGTCTGACTTTCATGTTTTATACGGAGAAAAGAAGACCCTGAGGTACAACTTCCAATGTCACTCTTGATGTAAATGACTGACTAAATTTCAGAAACCACAAAATAGTTAATGCTCCAAATGTGTTTTTAAACTACAATTCATATTTTCGCAACCTAACAAAGCATCTCTTTATTTAACGGTTTTAGTCAACTTGTTTTTCCTGCATTTGAATGTAGAAAATTACGTTACTGTGATGTCGGATAAAATAAAAGTGTGTCCAGGAAACCAATTACTGCTGGACAATGAAGAGACAGTCATTTCAAAACTCTCAGACCAACTTCGAGCCGACCATGCTATGATGGACTGACGTAATCAGACAATTCAACAAATGGACAAATACTTGGTGACGCTTTTGTTTGTCATGTCACCGCAGTAAGACTGAATTCCAAACTGCCATCAAAGTTTGATATGCTCCCAACTTCAAGTCTAAGTGGGATGACACTACTAATCATACAGAAGCCAAAGCACTGATGCATGAGATGAGATACAGTATATTACTTGGTGCTCAGATTAGAGCCTCTCTAGGCGCACTCACACGCACAGTTGTGCAGAAATTGCTCTGGGGGTACAGGGTTTGTTTTTGCTGAGCTGCGGAACGAGAAGAGAGCCTGTGAAAAGTCTGCAGTCAACTCATGTGAACCCTTACAGGGTCTGAGTGCTGCAGAAACAGGACTGACATCCAACTCAGCCTGCAGCTACATACACATACACCGCCCCAGCATCCATTAGAGTGTACCCATGTGAAACAATCTGAGGGAGTGGAACTCACTTAGGTACAGGACAACAAACAGAAATGACTTCAAATGTTTACTTGCTCCACAGGCTGGTTTCTCAGAGATTTTTGACTGATGGGCAACAACCACTCCACCTTGCCTCGGAGCGAGTGATGCTTCCTGGAGTGGTTCGCTGTAATTCAATGTTTTTCCAGAGCCCTGGGAGAGCTGTTATAATATCTGCCCTCCATTTCAGAAAGGACTTAAACACACAACCCCATGCATACATTAATGCACAGACATGCACACACGTCTTGAGTACCATTCAAAAACAGATGTGAATGTTTTTTATATTTTTGTAACATAATAGAATCTTGCCCAAAACAGTCTTTTTCCATTCGGCTACTTTGTCTGATGAAACATTTGATTCAGACGAGGTTTTATATTCAATTAATAATGCAAAGGCTGAAAACCGCAGTATGCCATTGAGTTTGACAGCCATGTAATGAGGTTACAAGTGGACAATTTTAAATATGCACTTTAAATAGTAAATATATAAAGATCTGAACCTGAGAGGTGAAGATGAAAAGGGGGTTATTGGAAGTGCTTGTGTGGTAGCATTTAAACTAACACGGTATAAGCACTGGTTTAATATTGGTAAATAATACTGGACTAGATATTGGCACAGTTAGCCTGACATGCCGAAAAAATAAGTAGCCGCATTTATCACATGATAACAACAATAATACAAGACTGTCTACTGCATCATCAGATACCTTTATAACCCTTTATAATAAAATTATCATTCAGCTGTATTATGATAAAGTAAATTCCTGTAGTTGTGTTGATGAATGTATCCATTTCACTTCCACTGTGACAGTGTAGCTGGCTATCTGATCAATAGCATTGAGCTTAGTATAAGGCAGAAACACATCCAGGTCTCAGTAATGAAGAGAGCCTTGCTCTCTTGAGAGGAGCTGCTATGAAATATGATGATGATGACCATCTACTGTTGGCTATGGAATCAGAGATAGTAAATGGGAGCAAACAGGGGTGGAGGGACAGAAAGAGAGAGGCTTCTTTTTTATTATTTTATAAAAATTAAGTTAGTGACGTACAAAGAGCCAGAGTACGGCCTTCTACTCTGCACAGCACATGACTAGACACACATAAATAAACCATTTACACATAAAGCCCTGACCTAGCTCATAAAAAAAGAAATCAAGTGCATATCAGTTCTTAAACCTGAGGGTGAGACTGAATAAGAAGTGATACACACTTTTGTTTCTTCTTTTGTTTCCATGAACCATGTCCAGTGAATCTTCTCTGTATGTTTCGGCAGAGCATCAAAGGCTGGTAATGAGAGAAGGACACTGGATACTGGCTGACATCTGAACGTGCCGGACAGCTGGGTAGGTCGCCAGCTGACTAACAGGCTGATTGAGTGTCTAATTGGCTAAACTGTCTGGGTGGGTAGACCCAGACAGAGCCAACCAAGATGTAGCAAGACCATTGAATTGATGACACAAAATGATCAACAACGCAGTGAGATGGCTGCGTTAAACTAACGCCTAAGCTACACCCAGTCAAGGTCACAGATTCATTTTTGTTTGACACCACCTCATCAGTCTTGTGATGCCTAAGATGATATCATATACACAACACATAAACACAAACCCTAAATGGATACAAAGGGTGTAAAACACATTTACAAAGGATTAAATAATGTCCAAAATACAAATGCAAAGAAAATCATTGCATATGGTGCTAGTTAACTTTTGAATTACACATTTCAGAAATCATAGAGTGAACAAAGACCCTGTTCTTTTTCTGTTTATAACATGTCTGCATCACAGTATAGCTGCAGACTCTGACAATGTCCTTGAAGACAAGGGTCACCATAGCAGCTGAGGAAAGGAAGAAAGGTGCACACATGCACATTCACACAAACATCTGCTTCTGGCTCAGTGTGTTCAGGTGAGCCATCTGACATGCAAAGAGGACAACTTCCCACAGCCTATGTAACAGACACTACCTATCACTGCAAATGTGGAAAAACAGCATTCAAGGCTATTCCTAAAAAGCAACACAACAGTAGCCTGGCCTATTTTTTTTTATTATACCATGGTTATGCATTATACTGAAGAAAATACTGTCATATACAATTGGGTCTTCTTTTCCAAAGTGCCACAATTAAGTGATCTAGTAAGCTATGACTGATCGTAATATGTTGTGTTTATTTACACTAGTGCCTGACAGAGCATAAATGCATGTTTTATGGCCAATGGGATTTTAATGCTTGGCAGAAATGGGATAATAAAAACAAAAGTGGGTCTTCCAGCCAAACCGGCAGCCAGCCAGTGGCCAGACCAGCAGGGCAGAGGGAACAAAGGAACTGAGGAGGCAATATTTCACTCAGGGCAGGCAGCTCCTCTCATCTTTCACATGGCAATGCAAATTCACAGCAGCCAAGATTTCACACGGCCAGAAAGAACAAGAGGGGGGCTAACATTTCACTTGTCCAATTTCCTGTTACTGGGCACCAGCTCCCGATATCACAATTTCCCCTTGTCTTTTGCTGAACAGGTCAATGGCCTACAGTGCTTACAAAAGCTCTGCGTGCAGGTTTGCTGTGTTAAACACGAGTCAAGTTCGCCGACCCATCTGAGACACAAAAACTCAAGGCGTCCTGGCAGTCTATTAAAAGCATGAGGTGAGAGCCCCGAGGGGTGAGGGTCCCATCTATTATTTAGGGGCTGCTGACACCGACACACTGACGGGCAAAGACTGGGAATGTGCTCTCTGCAGCAGGCTGGCCTGAAAGCCAGCCAGGATGCTGAATATAGGACAAAACAGGGAAATACCTCCTCCTAACAACAGCATGAACACCATCCTCATTTTATTATAGATACATTTTGGAAGTATCATGGGAATGTATCACATCATGTAACATAAAAGATTACTATTAAATATCATAGGATTACTCTCTATTGAGACCCAGAGAGTCCCACCAAGGATCAAACAGTGCGGGATTCTCTTTCTACAGCACTATCAGAAATCTTTTAATTACAGTAAATCCCACCAAGAGCCGGGCACTAACAGTGTGACATGTAACACAATGGCCGAGCTGAAAGCCCGGTGCTGTGAGAGCCTACCGGTCGGTGTGAGAGGGCCAAGAGAAGACAAAGCAGCAGGGGATGAGCTGCGGGATGACAGCGGCACAAAAGCCTGGCGCTCCTCCGAACAAAGCGGGCTTGCCGGCAGCTTCAGCATCCTCGCTCATTACTTTCCAACTTCATCAGCATCGTTTCACACACTCAACATGGACTTTGGACTCGCTGGTAAAAAAAAAAATCCACCGGTTCGACCCGAAGCTTTGAACGTGTCTGCGAGGCGAGAGGAGCCGTGCACCGGCCAGTCATTCAGAGTCACCGGAGGGACCTTAAACTGTGAATGGCCGCGTGCTCGACTGAATCAGAGCGGTGCTGCCTTCACGGGCTCCTCGGAAGCTCCCCCTTCTGAGTGCTCCGTGTACCAGCAGTGCCTTTCACGGGCGCATGGACAACAAATCCTACTTATAGGTTATCATCAACTGCAGGATGCAGGTCATTTTTCCCAGGATCACAAATTAAACATCTCATGCGGCAGTTGTTATGGAAATTGTAAATTACGTCGGAATTCTCTACTTGAACATCCCCTCAAGTAATTTCGGCCGATTGGAAACTGAAGAAATATTCTAAACATACTGGAAACCTTATGTTTTGGGAAAAGAAACTCCAAGAAAACAGAATGAACAAGACTAAAGGTCTATTTATGACCAATATATGAATAGCGTTTGTTTTGTACGGGACATACATATGTATTTGCCATTCTTGCCAGATTGATTTTCCAGTAACTTTATATCCATTCAGCTGACCCCTCCCAGATTTTACACTAAACTCCCGAGTTTTCCCAGAGGTATCATTTGATCAGTTCTTTCAACTAGGCTCAAACTGACCACATAATAGCCATATATCCAACATCACTTGAAGGCAGCATCAAGCAGGCACTTACTGAATCGCTGTCTGCAGGACTGTCTAGGACAGTTTTCCTTGGTGAAAAACAAACATGGAGGAGGGGGGATAAAGAAACAAATCTGAGAGAACACGAATATATAAAGAAATACCAAAATTTAAAATATTGTAAAAGGTATAGGAAAAGAAATGTGCCATCCAAAAGCCTGGCTATAGGCGAAACAAAAAGGTGAGCTGCAAAAATAGTAATCACAAAGTCCCAATTAAAATACAAGCCTAAAGGATTTAAGTGCAAAATGCAATGTGCCATCAAATGTGTAATACTATAACATAACTTCATAATCATAAGAAAAACTTTATAATCCATGCGTTTTAAAGGACCTGGTTGATTCAGAACTGAGTCCCGCAAGTATTGGCAATGTCACCTTCGAGACACCAGGGGACTCTGCAACAATATCAGTCATACGACATTATCTCTTCCAGTCTAGGGTAAAGAGGCACACATCTGAATAAATCTTACTGTCATACACTGATCAGACTACATTCCGTAATTTCGCAATTTTTGCACAGGTCAACTCCTTCATGATCCAGATGGAGCCCTCAATAGGTCACTTCCGGCTTTACTATAGTTTTATCTTTTAGAGTAATGGTCACCAGGAATTCAGATCATGCACACATGTTGATGTGGGATTAACTGGAACATCTGTCCGTACTACAACAAAGACCTTCTGACTATCTATCTATCCACCAGACAACACGTGCTGTGCTGTTTTTCTGTCATCTGTGTCCTGAATTAACAAATGAACTCCAGAATTATTATTTTAATTATTATAATTATTATTTTACAGCGACTTCAAACCACTGACTGCATTTGATGAACTCTGGTAGTAAATTCAAGTTACAGATCCATCATCCATCAAGCAACATGCAAACGATACAATCACAAACACTGGTGACCCCAGAGAGCGTCAGACGTCCAGTTGATGAAAATGACGATAACATACGTAGAATGTTTTATAAATGAATGTAGATACTAGCAGACTAGACTCATTGCTACAGGTTAACATGGTTAACAGGTTAAACATGTCCAGACATGTTCAACTGTGACCAAATGTGGTTACATCTCAGCAAAGAGATTGTCATCTGCACGATGTTACCTTAGTTTAATATAGCATTTGTTAACGTTAGCTAAGTGAAGTGAAAATGAAAAATATATATTTAATGCTAAGGAATTTCACAACAACATGGTTTTTCATGCTATATAAACTATGGGAACACAGGCTGGAGGTAGGTTACAGGCAGCAATATTAACTTCCACTACTTTTTCACCCTGCATGTTTCACCGTTTTTACACTAAATCAAATATACAGACGCACATTTATTCTGTCCTGAACACCAACTGTTAATTTTGATCCTGTTAAATTACTGAGTGAAATTCAATGCTGCTGTTCTTGTGAGTGTGATTGTACATGAACCTACAAACAATTTCAAAAGCAAGACGACCCTCGACATCAGGCTTTGCAGATACTTTAGAGAGGCTAAGAGGATTTGAGACTTTTAGGGGAGGCTGTTATATTAGCGTTAAATGCTAAGCTAAACACGTCGGCGGCTAACGTTAGCTAGCTGGCTCTTTTATCAAGAGTTTAAAACAACTTTTCCCTACCTTCATGCCTTACATTCCGACTAGATGTTTTTGTCCGGTTGCTTAAACAGTCTGCTACACAGTCACTCAAATGCGTGGGAAACAAAATGTCAAGAGTTTTTGTGGAAACCCCCAGCTTACATGAACTCCACTTGGCTGTGGACTCTTTGTTTTGGTTGGAGAAAGCGGAGATCTCGTGAAGCGTATCGCGAGACAACGGCACATTTCAAGGTACAACCTCCCACGTGCGCACACAACTATATTATAAATTTAGAGAACAGCCTCTTACATTTCTGAATGCATAAACATTAAAAACAACTTGATTCATTTTGTTATTTATTCACATTTTACACTCATAACATACTTATAAAAATAAAACGGACTATTTTATGTAGTTAAACATACATATATAAAAAATATACAGTTTATTTCTATGTTGCTGAAGTGCATAGCCTATTATTAAGCCTATTATGTAATAAATTACATTACATGTCCTTTCTGACATTTTACAGTCAAAATCCAAAAAAAGTACCATCACAAGTAGGTCTACAATGTAGTCATAGTTCATTGCAGGTTTAAATTAAATGTTAAAATCATAAACAACACTGTTGGTCCAACTCATTATCTCCTTCAGCTTGTTGAAGTAAGCAGCTTTATGAGTGGTTTACAAAAAAAAAACACCTGTTAAATAAAAGTGCATACATAACGGTTTCCCTTTATCAGCTTCATAAATACAATGAAATAAATAACGTGAAAATGTAAAATAAATAAAAGAACATTCTAATAACACAGGGATAATACATATTTAAACAAAATGGGAAAAAAAAAAGAAGTAGCCTAAAATTGTGTAAAAAGGATGTTGGAAATGTTGACTGACTGACTAATAAAAATCAACCAGAATCACGCCTGCTTTGACTTGAGCAGCTTTTCCAGGAAGTTCAGCGCGTACTGGATCTCCTCGGGACTCAGGTCGCTGAGGTCGGGCAGCTCCTCGGGACGCAGCCTCCTCCTGCTCCGGCCCGGGTCTCCGCTGCTGCTGCCGCCGCTGCCGCCGCTGCTGCTGCGGTCCCGGACCCGGAGCCGTGTGGATGCCCCGCAGCCTCATCTGCAGCCACTCCCGGCGCTCCTGCACCTGCTTGTGCTCCCCGAGGTCGTGCATGAGCTGGACCTCACTCACCGTCCTCTTCCTGGAACACAGGCCCAGGTTATAAGGTCAGTAATGTGATTACATGCAAAGGCTTAAATGAGGTGATGAAGTTGCAGTAGTGAAGGTGATCTTGATTGATGTGAAGGAGATATGGTGGAGGTTACCTTAGGGGGCGCCCTTCACAGAGAGTGGAGAGGTGTAACATGCAGAGTGACATGAGCACCATTTTGTAGTCCAGATTTCTCATATTGACCTTGATGACCTGTTAACATAAAAATGAAAAATTTCTCAAGATCACGTCCCTGCTGATTAAAAAAAATCCTAACATAAATATTGCAGAAACGTAATAAAGACCTGGAAATAAACTATAAATCATTTTAAATGTCTGACCTTCTGCCTCATGTTAAAATAAATGAGGAAGCTATTGGATATGACCAAACTCAATTCAATTTTTAGTATGATTTAAGTGCGTTATCTTGAAATCCCTGTATTCCCACAGCTTCCATATTAAACATTCAAATATATCATAATATCAGTCTTAAAATGGATTTAGCTAAAATAGATAAAGGATTAAATAAAGGAGTTGGGGGTGTGTTAGGCCTACACCTACTTCAAGCTGAACCTACCTCCGGTGGTGGCTTCTCCTCAGTCTGATAAAAGTACAAGTTGTGGAATAAAGTGAAGTCAGTGTGGTTTGGTGGTTAGCTCCCATCAGTTATGATAAGCACCGCACCCTCCGACTTCCTTTTATAGCCCCTGGGCCCAGCCATTGATGAGCTGCCTTCATTACTGCTGTTGATGTCACACCTTCAGCTCCTGGAGGGGGCAGGACAGGAATGACAACACCTCCTTCGAGCTTCAGGCTTTCACCACGGGCATACCACACCAAACTAATGGCTTTGCATGTTGAACCCAAATACCTTCACACCCACTTTACATGCACAAACACGTACACACACATACACCAAAATTCAAAAGGGACATAAATCTAATGATTTCTTTTTATTTCTGCAGGGATTTGGTTCCAAGTGACATTTTATTGTCATTTTATGTATTGCTACAATATTTAATCATCACGTGTGTATGTTGAAATATTAGTTATTCCAATAAAACTGACCATACGATGACCCTTGTACTAAAAGGGTTTTACATAAGAAACCCCATTTCCCAGACTAAAACTCCATTTTCCCAAGCAATTTATTTTAGCACAGAACTTCCCTCCACATTTTCAATTTTGCATGCTTCTCTGTTATTTTTTCCCTATCTCTGTAGAGTGGCCAGATCTATTAGTCCACATCTGAGGTGACCTTTTTTTGTCTGACTCTGAGTCTGCCTCGCAACAATAGCGCCAACATTTGGATGGATTTATGACTCTCATTGACCATTAGGGAGTCGCCCTGGTTACATAGGCATTTTACTCAAGAATTAACATTGTTTTACTGAGTTCACCTCCCAAAAAGAGCTTTTACCCCGGCCTGACGTCAGAGAAAACATCCTGAAACAAAGAGTAAGTGGGAGTTCAGGAGGTATGTCAGTGGGTGATGCTGTTGTCGTCACTGTTGTGGTCATGAGCGGTGTGTGTGTGCATTTGCAGTGTGTGCGTGTCAACTTGAGAATCTCTGAACATCTGGAGGATTGTGACTTACTCATATATATTTTTTTGATTCAACTGAAATGCTTATTGAAATGAGGAAAAGTAAAGGGTCATTTCACACAAGAACACATTCCCTACACATCCATTGTGCTATCTAGACATTAGTCTGACAGATACAGGATTTTTTTAGGTTCATACAGACGTCAATATTATATATCAGCTGATAATAAGGTTTTACATTGACCAAACTAAAAAACATAAAGAACCTTTTTAAAATAAGAATCTCTTAAAATGGTATATTTAAATTTATGATTAGAACTTAACAGGACATTTGACAATTGAAATATTAGCTTGTGCTCTCCAGTGGCCAAATGATGCAATGGAGATACTAAGACTTCTAAGACTACTAAGAATTTCTGCACTGCAATTTATTTACCTGCCAACATACTACACACGGATAGTGATAAATATCTGCAATAAGCTAGCATAACATGATCTCAAATACGAGACTATGCTATAAAAAGATGTAATATATTTTCACCAAAAACATTGTCATGATTGGTCAGGATTACTCAGAGACCTTGCTGTGATTTGGTTTCACAGTGATAACTATTACTATAAAGGTGTTACATTAACAATGACACCTCTGTGTTTAAGTGCCCCATAAAGTCATGACACTGCAACAGTGATGCAGCATGCACAACAATACCAGAACTGCATATCTGAACAGTGGTGGAAGTACAATTACTCAAGAACTGAACTTAAGTGCATGTTTAAAGTACTTTAAGTACTTTTACTTGAGTATTTTTAAATTATACCCCTTCAATACATACTTCTACTCCATTTCACTTCAGAAGGAGATATTGCACTTTTTACTCCACAATATTTATTCAACAACTGGGGCAACTAGTTATATTGCAGATTAAGATTTCATATAAAAAACATATGAAAAGTTTATAAAATAAGATGTTACCGAACAGTATGTTGTGATTAAGTAATTAAAATAAACTTGTCCTCGACCCTGCTACAGAAGTTTACACGCTAATACTCCTGTATTAATATGACACTGTCAGGTGATATTTTGCTGCATGAGTACTTTTATTTTTGATATTTTGATATTTAAAATACGTTTTGCTGTCTTCTGAGATTGTGGTATTACTACTTTTACTTGAGTAAAGGACCCAATACTGCTATTCACTTTGTACTGTAAATGAAACAGATTGCAAAAGATTGTAATATATTGTATTATATATTTTCTTACAGTTTATAAATGACCTTTTAAATCTAAGTTCATTCCTCTATAAGATATTTTGTAACTGTCAATTAATGTGTGCCATACATTGTGTTTCTCTCAGGTTGGACAGTAATATTCAGATGCAATCAAGTCGTATATCAACTAAGAGTCTATGTGTTTGCATAAGCCTCCTATAGGCTACCATGTAGTCATCTTACAAACCATATAGTCTACAAGAAATCTGTATAATAATTTTAACTGTTTGTTAAATTTGAAATTTTTGCACCCTCCACCCTCCCTCTCTGGCTGTCATTCAGGCATCATGGTAAACTCTCCCCCCAAAGCTCTCAGCTTCAGGTGTCCCAAGGAGGATCGATCCATGGGACCACACAGCTCATGTTTGAAAGAAGCACTCTACTGCTTATTATGGTCACACACACTACACATTAGGTAACCACGAGGGAATGAGTTTTCTAAATGTAGCAGGAGCTGGGAATGACTATGTCATGACACCAAGATCCTGTTCACACCAAACCCCTTAATCTGTGGTGAAATCGATTTAAAGGTTATCAAAATTGAGACTGTGGTTATAGATTGATGTATCTCATGATTGAGACTGCTGGGTGCAATTTTATCTAAGGAAATTGCAGAAAGCTTTAACGCCCACGTGTGAAAGGTGGTGATTATCCCTGACAGGTCCACACATATTGATCATCATCCTCGTGTGCTGCTTTGACCTCCACCTTCTGTTCCCACGAGGAAAAAAGAGCATGGCAGAATCAATAGAGAAGCATGACATATGCCAAGCAGCTCAAAGATTTATAAGTAACTTTTTATCTAAGCGAAGACAATGAGAGAAGATGGAAATTGTTGTAATGTATCTGTAAATGGATATACATTTCAAAAACATTGCATTTTTTTCAGCTCTTCGGTTCTTTGGGTTTTACTCGTGAAACCTTCA
Organism: Holacanthus passer; assembly: GCA_025331565.1. Classification (NCBI taxonomy): domain Eukaryota; kingdom Metazoa; phylum Chordata; class Actinopteri; family Pomacanthidae; genus Holacanthus; species Holacanthus passer. The sequence continues at coordinate 219,939 of JAFREQ010000180.1, forward strand.
AGCAGTTTGTAGCTGTGAATAAACCATCAAAGTTTTACCATGACATCACCAAAGCATCCAGTGATCCAACACCGGTACTGATTACCCTCTGAAGTCAGCCATTGCACCTGTTGATACATAAACAAATAGCTCAAGTGGTCAGTAATTAAAGTTGTTTACATACCAGCTTTATAAGATTTATGGTGATCGGTGGGGCCCTTCAGAGACATTGACCTCCACTTGCTTTCCCGTGATACTATTACGGACTACAGTGGCCACGGCCTGTTTAGATGACACCCGCTGAACACATCGACCTCTGACCTTAGCTTCGGTCATAAACCTTGTTGTCCTCATTACCTCATGCTGCCTTAATGTGTAGCATGTTACCTATGGCATGCAAGTGCAACAAGGTGCGTGGGAATACAACAAGGCGGGAGACTTTGAGTTAATGTCAGCAATCCTTTAATCTGTTACAAATGATATAGTTCTGCATCTGGTACTGTTGGTCTTTAGACCTAGAGCCACTGTGCTGAGTGAGCTGTAAACAAAGGAACTGCTAACTCGCTGGACATGACCATTAACCCGTGCATTCACAGCTATTGCACGTCAGGTGCATCAGTGATGAGAGTTGGTCCCCAACACTCAAGAATAGTTACAGGGGAGTAAATAAGGAGAAGGGGACTGCTATTTCAGGTCGGGCTTTGACTTTTATAGAGGGTGACGGCATGTCCTGAGACGGGTGATGGGGAAGATGAATAGCATCACACAGATGCTGCTCGTCTCAAGTCACTCCAAAGACAGAAAATAAGAGTGCAGCTCATTACAGATTTAGGTGGTGGTCAAAGGTTATACTATTTTATAGAAAAAACTGACGAATTAAAGGATTTTCTTGGTTAAGTAGAAACTTTATAGACTAGTATTTTATGTAGCATTTAAAAAAAAGTTTTGGTCACTTGAGGACAGTGGAAAAACAAAACACTGGACATAACATTGTTGGGGAGACAGTTTTAGCAATTGCCTATTTATACATATATCAGACCCAGTTAACAACATTAGAACTCATTTAGAGTTGTGTCTCCGTCCACTTGATCAATGCAAGTTCAATATTTACTCCTTTTATTAGTACTGTTTTTCCCTGCTGCCAGCTTTGACTCACTGTTGTTTGGTGCCGGGCAAGTATTATAAAGTCAGTTTATCCGAGCTTTTACACTGAAACTGTTTCCTGCTGTGGTTAAAAATGAGGCCGCTGACAGCAGAGCTTGTGGGTCCGAACACCAAAACAATAAGCTAAAAGAGGCACAAAAACAAACTGAGGGGAATTACAGAGTTGTGCGATAACTCTGTGTCCATCATTAGGAACACTTTTCAGATTACACATTTGATTCATTGTTAATATAAAAGTAATGATTAGTGCAGCTTTCTGCTAGTGTGGAAAAAATCTTGGAACATAATCTGTATTAAGTGTTGATGGTGAAAAGAGGTGGGAACAAAAAGATTAGATGTGGTAGATGTGCAACTCACTAATCTGTTAATAATATGCCATTCGATATAAAATGATTTAATTTCTAATATTGTCACAGTTCAGACGAAACATATTTATGAATGATTAACTTTGACAATGAGAAGTAAAGCCTTCCAGCTCACTGTGATTGGCAGGATTTATGGTGTATGTGCTTTACAGGCTATTCTTCCCTCCAGCCTGACCCTCTTTTCCCGGAACGGCAGACTGGTTTGCCCTGCCTCCTCAGGCAATGCACCATCATTTTATTGCCCCCAGACACCACCACACCAGACCATTACTACAGTCTGAATTCCTTTCACTTAGCTGGATTGATTGCTTTGATCAGACATCAGAGAGACAAAAGATTCATATAGCAATTTGAACCAATCTGACTCCTGAAAAGTAGGTTATTACACGCCATTAAACACTTCCTCTAAGCCTCACAAAGCAGCTTTCAAGCAGTAACTCTGCCATGAGCCTAAAACGCATAAACCATTTGCCTCGGGAGTTTTGTTCAGTGCCATATTCTGCTGTCTAAACGGGGATGATCAAGTTACCAAGCTGATCAACAGAATGAAACATCAAATGAAAGTCAATCAATCAGTCTTCCCACTGCACCCAATGTTTTTGTGTTCCCAACATTATAATGTTATCAGTTTGTCCAAGCTTTCATCAAATGCAAACCTTGTCAGAGCTCTCTTAGGAAAGTAAAAATAACAAATTTGCATTCCACTTGCTGAGTTAATGTCAGCAGCGACTAATAAACACAGTGAATCTCAATTCTGTATGAACACTGTCCCCAAACTACCAAAGCAGTATAAAATTTGAGTCAAAAGAGATGAATCCACCAAAAAGCATTTTGGTTTAAATTATATGCAGACATTCAAGGTTCCAAGAGGAAGTGTTGTAATTTGAGTGATCCCCTTACTGTCCATCTAAAAAGATAAGATAAGATAAGATAAACCTTTATTCGTCCCGCAGTGGAGAAATTTGCAATGCACCAGCAGCCAAAGTATACAATTATCCAGTGAAATATATCAAGATGGGTAATATCTAATATGGCCTTAAGTAGAGCCCTCAAAAGTCAAAGATTCTTTCAAGGACTATATTCCACATTGTAACACCAACATAGAAACAACACACACACACACACATCTGCATAGTTAGAGTCACACAGATGTTGTCATCTAGAGCGTAAAAGTGAGGAATAAGACTAAGCCCCTGAAGGAAAATAGGATCCCTTCCTCTCTGGCAGAGATCTCCACTTCACCTGACTCTGACCTCTCATTTTATAGACTATACATCCAACACTGGCATCACTACAAGTGTTCTAACACTTAAGGGGGAATATCTGCTTTCCAGAGTAAGCCTTGTAATTGCATTCTTCATTTAACTGACTTCACTACAGATTTCACCATTGGATATTTGCAGGCAGGAGGAATGTAGCACCCTGGATGAGTCTGGACTGACCAGACTGGAGTTAATGTGTCCCATACATTCTGTTCTCCACAAAAATCCAGACCCACACATTTTGAAATCTGGCCTACATATTGGGAAAACACCTCATTAGAGTGGATCTGAATTTTATTAAGCAGACCACTTGTTCATTCACTTTGTCACTCCACTTACTTCAGTAAGACAGCAGCTAGATCCAGTCATGACGGAAAATAAAAGCCAGGTTAAAGTGCTACAGGTAACCAGCTTATCAGATCTCAGTTGTTGCAATCTTAGCTTTTGACTCTAGTAGAGTTCACATGATTAGATGTGAGTAAGTTATCATTATTATCACATATTTAAATATATTCAATTGTTAATTCACAAAAAAACCCCAAAACAAAAGAACAAAAAAACCCCCAAAAACAGATGGACCTAGTAAAACGTAGATACATGTAATTCTTATGAACTATAGACTATAACTAATCAAAATAAAGTTTATTGTCTTAAAACAAACTAGTTGAAATGGACAAGAAAGCTGAAAGAACACATTTTGTTTGCAGCTACCTGGGATATTCTGATATCCAAAGACAAAGTCTAAGGTGTGTATTTTATGGTGATGACTTTTTTTAGATGAAACAACCAGCCTAATACTTAAAATAAAGGTATTTTAGGCTTTATAGGACAGTATACATTAATGAAGATGAGTTTAATGAAATCCAGCTTCCTATTAGCTAATCCCTACAGTCCACCTTACACTTTAATAACCCATCTGATTAACTATAACAATCAGAAACTAACAAGGGTAAGGGATGTCCTTGTATTAAAGCAGGTGGTACAGACACAATACAGGATAGAGGTTTTGTCACACTAATGGGACGGTGGGACAGAAATGGGTCACAGCAGTACTTAGTGGAAATTGCCAGCCAGACACTATTATGGAAATGTCTGTAATCTTGCTGGTCTGTGATGTTAGATATATTTCCTTCCAGTGGCCTTCAAAATAGCTAAAAATATCAGGTTTGTGTGAAAGACTTTTTGAAAAACTTTTTTTGGAAAATGCTGGTGTTTGGTTGTTCGAGGGTTAGATAAGATAAGATAAACCTTTATTCGTCCCACAGTGGGGAAAGCTGCGTTAAAGGGGACAACCATTGGGACAATAAAGTTAATAAAGTAAGGAAAACTGAGCTTGAAGGTTTGTTCTTGACCTTGAGAAAGCATACTGACAAAGACAAAATCACATTTACATTTTTGGTGTTTTTTTTCATGGATGGAACTTTCTGTTGTCATGGAGATGGTTTAGTTGTTATCATGACCTAAGTATGAAGTCAAATATTTCTTTTTTAAGTGCCTGCTTGCCAGACTGTCTAAAATACCCCCAACCTTTACTTTGTCATATATTGCCTTAATCATTCATGTTTTGTCTGTGAATAGAGGATATTTCCAAAAAAAGCAATAGGTAAAGTCATTTCAGACGTCCTGGATTAAATGTATAGGCAACAAAGCAATAGTTCAGTCTGTTGTACATAACTGAAGAGGAAATGGTTACAAACTAGCCCCAAGAGTCTCACTCTGCTGTCTGAAAGGTTTCCCAGCCAACTCTGTATCATCCTTTGGCCACATCTGCTCAGAATGACTCATGAATCAGAAGAACAGAGGGATTCTCATGTGCAGGGTTTATGAAAGCAATTATTTGCATAGTGACTGAGCAAAAGAGAAATAATGCAGCTGACTACACTGATGAAGGAAGGAATTAAAAAGTTCTTAAAGTCTGTATTTGCATATTTTCTGTTTATTTTGTTATTTTATTTTTGCATTATTATTATTATTATAAACCTCCAGTTTCTCTCTGGGTGTTCTTTGTTTTCTAAATGCAAGTTAATACACATTTCCTAAATGTAAATGGATTCATTCTATGACTGTTTACCCGCACTCTCAATCACCAAAGTTTTGACATTGATGCGTGTGAGTGTGGGCAGCTGGTGGTAAATTGCGACATCTAGTGGTCTTATTGTGTGCGAAAAACGAACTCAAACATGAATTTTTGAGCCTTTCAGTCAGACAGAAACAGTCTCCTCAGTCACACTTTTCATGCAGGACACTGATGTTAGCTGTAACATTAATCAGGATCGCCGTCATACGTGAGAAGATATTTAAAATGTACTTAATCAGCTCCGCAGAGGGTCCAATGCTTCCTTCAAGTGCCATCAATGATATTGTAAACACAAGCACCAGAATTAACCAGCAAACGAATGCGACTGTCAGGATAAGTGTGACCTCTATGAGGTGAAGGTATGTGAAACATTAACAAACAACTACATGTGGATGCATGGATGATGTCGTTTACTGGTAGAAATCCGTTTAGAAATAGCCTATTGTATGTAAAGCAACGAGTATTACTTTTCCCTAATAAAACGATTAATTAATTTTATTATACGTGTGTTGCATTTAAGGTTCGTTACTAAAACCGAGAAGACAATTTCTTCTCTAGATGTTATGAAAAAAGTCATTTGTCTTTTCATTTCATCTCAGTTATTATGTAGTTGTGTCTAGCGAAAACACGATATTCTGTTTACATTTGCTAACAAGGCTATGGTGATAATTAAACTTGATAAATATATATAGACATTGAAGTGTCTTTGCATTTGCTCAAAATTACAAGTTTTAAAACTTCTTAAATGTTGTAAATACTTCTCAACTGCGAGATGTCCGTGTTCTCGTTTTTTCTAAGAAGCAGGCCTTACGTGAAGCACCTGAATGCAACATGAACTCCGGGCAGGAGCCGGTGTCTTTGAAGTTGAGTTTACCGGCTGGAGCTGAATCTTCCTCCTGAGGTAATTATCAAGTTGTTGCAAAAAGGTTTTTGAATAATGATATTTTGTTACAGAATATAGATGGGTCAAAATAAACTCGCTTGGTACGATGTAGTTACTTTTTTAAACGGAGAAAATATCCGTTCAAAAGGACAGAAATGTGAGCTAAACCTGCCGGGCTTTCAGTCTGGTTTTACTAAAGCCTTCAGGTTTTTCTTTACTGACACTACTTGCACTCGATTTTAACTAAGATATTAATACACTAAACTTTGAAAACTGTGGGGAAATGGGGTGAAGAAATGAGGAAGGGAAGTAGAAATAAGTAATTGTAATTTCCCCAGGTAGTAGCATCTTCATCCTGATACATTGTTGCAGACTCCATTTGTGTGTTAACATCCTAAAAGGAGATGCTAGCGGTTTGCTATGTTAGCAAAGAGATTTTTAACGCTGAAGAAAGTGTAATAAAAACATATAACAGATATCCAACATTAATATTGACCAAGTAAATTATTGCACATCTTATCAGCTCTGTTGCAGGGTGAATGAATGGCCAGGCTGCTGTTTCTTGCAGGAAGTGGGTACTTCTGTATTTGCCTGCTCACATATGGATTAAAGATGTAATTCACAATATGCCAGAGAGCTCAGTAAAGCAAATGTTTTATTACAGATATAGAGTAAATACTATTTAAAAGTCAGTACAGTTGTTAAGGATATTATGCAAATGGTTTATGTCCTCTGAGAAATACAATATACTGACCTGCCGTCTTATTGATATATAGAGCGCAGTCTTTACTTCACTGAGTTCATCTTTACAGAAGCAGTTCACATTCATCATGTCTCCCTCCTCGTGCCTGGACTTGATGTTAAACCATTAAAGTGATAAACAAAATAGCCCCCGTGTTTAAAACCTCATTAAGGAGCAAGACACCAACAGACTCTCAACAAGTCTCAAACAGTAAAAGAGATTTGCTGTTACTCGCACTCAGACAACAAGACTGAATGCAAATAGAGGTAATCGACAAAGCAACATGAAGCTGCTGAGCAAGTTCACAGAAGCAGCACAGAAATGAAAGCATCTATATATATATATATATATATATATATATATATATATATATATGTATATGTACAGTCAGGTGATAGATGAAAAGAAACACATGAATGAATGAGTGGAGAAGCTTCCATACAGGACAGGATGGCTCTCTGAATATTTTGATGAGCCTGAAACTGATGTGAACATACCACACTATATTCTTCACAGTCACCAGATCTCAACCCAGCAGAATGTCTTCATGAGCTTTATCTACATAGGGGTCAGACTAATATAAAACTATGTATTTCAAACTGCTGTGTCTAGCTTTTAAAATCTAAGCACTTCCTTCTCTGTGTTTAACAGACCCATGAGTGACTGTGGGGAGAAAGACTTCTTTTGGGAGTCCTGGACTTCGCCTGGGAAAAGAAAAAGAAAGAAGGACAAAAAATGTAAAAACAAGATAACTGTGAAAACAAATGAGAGCATCAAGAAAAAAAAGAAAAAGAACTCCAAATTCAAGGAAGCAATGGTGGAAGGGAAAGGAAAGAAAAAAGAAAAGAAGAAAAATAAAAGCAGATTGGCAGATGGCAGCTTCATATTTGCACAGGCCAGTAGTGCACAAGCCAACGTGAAGCCTGAAACATCAAATCCACAAAGCAGTGAGCCAAAGGCTGATCTGCTGACTCAAGACTCCAAGAAGAAAACCAAAAGAAAAAAAAAGTGGCATTTGACTTATCACCAGGCTACATCTCTGCTAAACGTCCTAAATTTGTCCCATCTCTGCACTGTCCCACAGAGAGCATCCTCTTAGAGAATGAAGCTGTGAGAGACAGTGAGAGCTGTTCACAGGTATCAGTGACAGGGCACAGCCAGGGCCCAACACATGACGAGGACTCTCAATGCACCAGTGAAGATATAAACAGCCAGGACCTGTTTATCACCCAGAAGACATTCAGAACGTCGCCCTCTGAACCTTCCAGTGGTGAATCCAGTGACAAATGCATTACTGCAACTCCCCAAATGTCCACACAGCAAGACAAGCTGCCCACGTCTGTGACGAAACAGCATCTTGAAGGATCATTCAAATGTCCACAAGACTCAAGTTTCCATAAACATCACAGAAAGACAAACAAGCATGTGAAGAAGCCAAAGACAGTACAGGTACTTCTCACAGAAGAAGATGAGGAAGAAGAGGGCTTACACAAAGCGCATCATCAGCACAAGAATGGAAAATTGTCCTTTCAGACACAGATGGAGTTAAATGCAAATCTTACAGGGGAGAAAAAAGTATTGTGCCCTGCCCATATAAAGCCCAGTGTGGTGAATCTGTACCTGGCTGAGCCAATTGATGCAAACCCCATCCTGGGTATTGCACAGTCAAAGAAACATTACTGTAACTCAAGTCAACAGTCCATGACAAGCACCTCCACTCAGACAGAAAACTTCTTCACCACTGAACTCTGCTCCTACCTCAAGTTCTGCCAGAAAAGTAGAGTGACCACACTCTTAGGGGACCTGAAACCTTTGGACCTGAGCCTGCTGCAGAGGGCCAGAAAGGACCTTGGGTCGTGTTTGTCAGCAAAGACATCTTCTTTACTGGAACAGGTCAAAGGTGACATCCACAAAGACCCCAACCTGCATCCATCTTGTTCTCTTGAAGTAAAGAAAGAAGTCTCTACTCGACATCCTTCGTCTGGAAGCGCACAAGATAAAGGTGAAACAAGCCCCCAGTCTGAGCCCAAGTCTGGAGACACGATAACCTCCAGCGATGACAGCGAGCCCCCCTGTCGCACTGGCAAGCTGGACCTGACCCAGGTGACGACCACATGACACTCTACCCACAGAAAAGACACCTAAATTCACTGCATCTTAAAATTGTAATGCATTACTTTAGTTATTTCTCTCAAACTCCATTTATAAACTGCTCTAATGTACAAAAAATATCTGACTGAAATCCACATGGAATGATGAGCAGAATTGCAGAAATCTAACCAATATTTCATCACTATAGTTAAAGGGAAAGGCTGGCAACATTTTATATTTTTCTTCCTGTCAACAAATCCCATGAAAGGACCAAAACCAACAATGAATTGATCCTACTAACAAGTATTGTGTGTGTCAAGGACTGACATATCTTATTCCTCTGAGTCACAGGGCTCAGTTGTTGTCCAAAAACTAAACTAAAAATTAGAAATCATCAGTGAACCTCAGTTTTACACATTATCATGAACATACATGCTGTCATTTTATTTTATTTAATAAAGTTTATTAGTTTATTGTAGACACACATCACTCTACTGCTGTACAATATTGTAAAGACTCACTAGAGCACCAAATGTGTTTTGATCTGTTGCTGAAAATAGTCTCAGAATTCAGCCCCCAGCAAAAGCTGAAGTTTCCCTTTTATAGTTTGCATCAAAACTTTTACATTAAACTTCATACAGTAAATCTGCTGTAGGTAACAAGTTAAATGCAAAGTTCACGTTAATCCAAATAAATGTGACTAAGCAACAAGTAATAATAATGAATGATTTAGGTCTTAAACACAAATACATGGAAGTGCAACGGAAATGGGGAGCTGATTTTTATTTTTTTTCTATGGCAACAACAACTGCAAATAGCAAAGAACTTCCATTCAACCATAAATGATCATCATGTCGGTTATCTTGTCTCTAACTCTGTTAGTCCTCACAGCCTCAGACACAACCCTAAAGCAACCAGTTATAAATCAGTTTTGTGAAATGAACTAAGATACTCAAATAAAAAAACAAAACATCGATATCATTTAAAGCTGTGTCTCCACTGTGCCTGTAAAAATATGTTGCCCCCCCATTGAACAGTGCTGAGAGAATGATTGCCAACCCCTGCGCTGTTTCCTCCTGTTTGCTAGATACTACAGAGTCCAGATGTTTTAGGACCTTACTGAGCTATATGGAACTATATATATGTGACGGGGTAGGAAGGTAGTCACATATTAAAAAATGGACTTTTGGTCTTTTCTCTCATCCTGTAAACTGTGGTGCCTGCCCAACAATGACAAAAAGATTTTATGCTAATCAGAATAATTTGCAAAAGGGTAATTGAAGTGTTTGTTCAGTAACAAAATGACTTTTTGTTTGCCTTCAGGTCAGAGCAGTCCAGATGAAACTCAACGAGTCCTTTTTCTTTAAGACAAAAGGAGAGGGACAGTCACCCAGGCCAGAGTCTCCATTGATGAAACTTGTCCAGAGCAGACAATTGAAAAGCAGGAAGGGCCACTGAGGTCATATGGTAGGACACTAACCTGCAGTCAGCCGCTGCCACAGTCCTACTTTTACTGCTAGACGCTCTTTAATGTCTTAATTTGAAGAGCATCCAGGCATCAGATTAACTGGTAAAATAAATTCAAATCTTGATGCTTTAACTCAGCTGTTATTAGGAACATGGAAAAGAAAAACATCCTTCTGTCCCAAAATTAACTTGTGGAGAAAAATCGCAAAATCCCTCTTGTATTAATGACTTTATGTATTTGTCAGTTGTTTAAATGTTCATGTTAGACTTTTCTATAAGGTTGTTAGTGCAGGGTTTTAAGTGAACACAGATTGTGTCACGCTTTCAAAACATCGGTTTCAGTAACAGCTTTTTCAATGTTTCACAAAACTGTGACATCAGATTGTAGCTCATAGCTTTGTTCATTGTTCTGTATGAAAGCAAGTCTTTTATCAATTAAAGTTTATTTATTATGAAGGAAAAGTGGTTTACTTAATGTACAATCTGTAAGATATACTGCCTTCCAGTTTTAACAGTTTTTCCAAATTACCCAGTGACATTTCAATATTATGCTGTGTACTACCTGAATTTCACTTACACAGCAATGTACACATGTATTCTGTCACATGACATACACAAATAGATAACCTTTCCTTTCTGCTCAAACAATGTGAACTACGTCAAAGTTCAGAATTAACATAAGATGACAAGGAGCATCACAGTGTACCAAGAAATGTTCAGGATTTACTGTACTAATTTGACATTTGTCAAAGTCGATTACCAGTATTCAAAGAAATAAATCTTTATTTATATTTTGCCCATTACTACACAAAGCTTGCCCTCCACCTTTAAAAATAACAACCAATATGTGCATCAAAGCAAAAATCCACCTATGGTTACCTATGGTTACTCTCAAAATTGAGTTATTTAGACAGTAAAGGTAGATTTTATGTTGCAGCCACTGTCCTTCAGCCTGCACTTTCTAGTTCTGCCTCATGTCCTGCAATGTGTCTATTTCCTTGGTATCTCAATCAAAATATGGATTACAGAAGTATTTCATTCTAGTATTTGTGGAAAAAGCAACAACATTTTCTGCTATTCTGTTGTTCAGTCTATCTGTTGTACCTGTAAAGTGCAGATGTAATGTCAAACCATCTATCTTTACCTTTATTAACCGAGAAACAAAATGGGTCCAGAAATGAAAGGTACGTCATCAACATGATTTAATTCCACGGAAGTGTTTTCCAGCGGACTTTTCAGAGCAACCTAGTTGTGTCTAAAGAGCTTGATCCCCATCCAGCTCCAGAGGTGGAAGAAGACGTAGACAGGGATGGTGACCGGCAGCAGCAGGCTGTAGAAACACAGACTGTTGCTGCTGGTGCAGCCTTGAGGGAAGTTCTCATCCACTGCGGCAGAATAGAACAAACCAAAGAGAGACACTATCGGGACCAAGCCCACCATCATGGACAGGGAGAACATACTTGCAGATAGGTTCTGATGCAGGGAACTACTGGAGTAATTAAATATCTGAGGTGGTATTTTACATATACTTTTAGCCAGATGGCTAAATTTGAGCAGCAGGATCCAGTCACAGTGTTACAGAAATAATGTCTAATTCAGATCTGTTTGCTTGGGTCAGCTGAAGGTGTCTTGATGGAGTTTCTATCCTTGCGTCGGTGTGGTTGAGGTATCTCGGTCTTTCTCTATGAGTCTGGCTTCCTGAGGGATCATGTTGGGGATGCCACCGACGATGGGATAGGCGATGCCAAGCTCGTCGTTGATCAGCTCGTTGGTTTTAGCCTCGTACCTGGGGAGGGACAAGAGCAACATAATTCTTCTATGATGCACAATGTTCTCTGTAATGCGGAGGTCTTCAAAATGAATCTTTTTTCTAACACCTGAATGCAGCAACTGTTACTCCCCATGTTCACATAATGTATTTTAATTACTGTTAGTGGATCCATTTAGGTATGGCAACATATTTTTATAAATGTTGCCTAGTTTTTTTTATCTGTGAAAAAATGACTTGAATTGGTCAAAATGCATTTCAATGTATAATTCATCATGAATTCATTCATTTTCTGTGTTGCAGTAAACATGTCATGAAACTGCTCAGTTTTACCACATTGTCAGAGCTCGTGCCAAATGAAGAATACCACGTGAGTGATGACGCCCGAAGCTTCAAACGTCATTGGTGCGTCAGGAAGTGCTTCATTGATTTTTACGGTTTCACATCTAAGCTATGTGACAGGTGTATCACTGGCAGAAGAGGAGGAGAATACTTGGGAAATATGGCGATGGACACCGGAAACAACACGTTTGTATTTCCACCTGATAACAAGTAATAATGTAACAAAAAGTTTCATGAAATGTTACACAATTATTCTCATGATCATAATAATACCAATAAGCTACGTTATTACTTATAGCTAGGCTTTTTGGGCAATGTAATAATTATGTCCCCATTATAAACTCAGTGAGGTGCTGTAGTCCTTGAAGGGCTCCTCTAAGTTTCGCTGGTCAGCAAATGTCACTGTGCGAAGCATCAAATCTTGATTCAGTACAAATAGAAATAAAAGCATCACAAGGCTTCATCCGCCCATCACCAACTTTCAGTTCGTCCTGTGTGTGTGTGTGTGTGTCACCTCAGCGGCTTCTTGGACAGAGGACACACCAGGAACTGGAGCAGGGAGGCGTCAAAAGGCTGCTGCACCTCGTCCTTCTCCTCCGAAAAGCTCCGGACCGACACCCGGGAGGCTCCTACCCTCTGTGTTGCCGGTGCAGCTTTCACATAGCGGTGAACACCGACTGTTTCTGTCACCAATCTGCCCCAAACATTCCGAAACATGACCAAAACTGTTCACCAACCGAGCGAAAACTCCCCGACAGGAAGTACCTGCGCAGCCTCTGTGTAACTGCTATATGAGTCCTCTTCCTGTTAGCTGAAAAACATTAGTTCCGGTTATTGACTTCTTTACAAGCTGCCTTTCAAAAAAAAAAAAATAAAATGAACTGTTTTAATAAGTTATCTCATAATGTATTTAGTATTATATATAAAGCATTACATAAAATTGTTATTAGTCATAAATATGAGTTGGAGACTTGTTATTTCAACGTTTGTCCGTATGGTGGCAGTGCTGTACTGTTCAGCTGACTTTATGAGTCTGATTTGACCAGAATATAAAAAAGAACATTAAAACAATATTAATTGCATTCATTTGGTCAGCTAGACTACAACAGACACTAACATTACTTCCATCCATTGCTTTCATTAATAAATTGAACCTTAGTGCAATTTAGCCTTAGTGAGCAATAAGTATTCTGGTCAATTTTTTCAGAATAATAAAATCACAGATGGCGTGTAAGTTGTATTAAATGTGAGAAACTAATGGATTTTGTGAATTTCAAATCAGCCAGTGTTTGATCTGTAGTTTCATTTAAGCCCTGTAGACATCCTGAACTTGATTTCCCAGCAGGTTATCTCTATACAATATTAAATATTGTCAGAGAACCCGTGCCAGCCAGAGCAGAATGCATTCCCCCATCCATATGGCTGAAGATATTGCTCTGAGACTTTCTTGGCAGGGCCCCAACTTGTTTTAAAACTGCTTCGAGCTGTAATATATCCCACTGCTCGGTACATGACAGACCTGCTAATATAGTTTTTTTTTTTTTTTTTACTTTTTTCCTAGCTGCCAGGCCTTGAATAGACCAGTACAGCTCTGTAGCTGTGTACCTCTTTTTGCTGGGTTGTTTACTCTTGAGAGGCATCCATCATCTCTGACATGTTTCACAGAGCAGTGGGGCTGAAATAATGCTGAAAGAGAAGGGATTGTGTTCAAGCCAAAGTATAATGCAATGTACTGTAGCACAAAAGATGAAATGACTGGCTGATGGTTATTACAGATGTTTAAGGGGAAGTGAACTGAGAAAATTACATAAAGGTACATACAAGATGCTCTTGACTTACACTTATCACACCAAGGCCATAAAAACTGTTATATTCTGCAAATCAAAATCACACAAATATTCTAACACACAAGTTGGATCAAACTAGAGAGTCGATTGCTGGCATAAAAAGAGCTGTGTGTGTACTATGTATTCTGAGGAACATCTGGACATGAGCAGCCAGCCACTGAAAGTCCTGATGCTCTGATCTAATTTAACACAACATTGCTCTTGAAGTGCTGATGAAGTTTCACAGTGCTGATGAGAGGTATTGAGAAGGGGCATTGTCTAAGCCAAGAAAGCTTAGACTGGATAGCTCTCAGTTTTAAATCATTTTTTTAATATAGTGAGCCAAAAAGAACTTAGTGTTTTGTTCCAGAAGTAAGAAAACCTCATTCAATATTATTGATATTTGGAAGAACATAAATTGTAAAGAATCCAGTCTCGGGAAGCACAATCAACAATACAGAGAGGGGTTCATTCCACACAAATATGAACCGCACAATGTCCCACAATGAGAGCAACATCAGCTCTCTATTCCATTGCAACTTGTATCTTCCTTCCATAAATCCTTTGCTTTATATGATAATCTCCAGAGATTCATCTCAATAGCAGCACACAGTGTGATTCTGCATTTGGCAGAATTGTATTTGCTGCACGTGTTCGGTGGATGCCCACTCGACTATGACTGTGTGAGTCACTGCTGACGTCAATGACACACACCACAGTACAGTAACTGTGGACAGTCCTGGTTTCAAGCCATTGGTCACAGTGTCCTGACTAATATCTGAAAAATATTAAAAAACTTGACTTGGGAGTCTGGTCCAAAAAGGCTTCACGCTTCTCCCGTGACAGCACAGCCCTCTCACCAACAGGCGGCTCAGACTTGGCAGGGAAGCGAGCGGGTCCCTGCCAGGGTTGTTACAACACTAATAACTTCTAAGCTTTCTGGGCAGGGAAAAGGATCTCGCATAATCTCTGCCATCAACATGAATGCTACTCTGCACTTTACCAGCAGTGTTGCCTTAAATTGGTTTGGTGCATCAGACTTTCATGGATATGTCTCGTGTCCCACTTTAGGAGATGGTTTATGTCTTATATTTTCCACCCATGGTGTGTCTCTTTGTGCAGGAGATCCTCAGAGACAGTGAAGCGATGCACAATTCACAGCAGCTTCTTTTCATGTAGTTCCCTACAAGTGGGAGGAAGAGCTGTGCTTGGAAGGCAGCAGCGCTGATGTCGCACTCTCAGCAGCAGCAAAGCGTGGGGCTTTTTCCTAGCCAGCATGGTGTCTCCTGACTGATTCTTCATCAGGCCCTCTCCTCCCCGTGATATTTGACAGAGCATCAGCACTCCCACGCCTGCGCTGACCATCTCTGAGCTGTTCACCTGTGCACAGAGGGTTCTTAGTGATGACTTCTTTGACTGCTTCAGGCTGTGTTTTTCAGGTTGTGGTTTGTATTGAGAAGACGTCTTCAAGAGTCAGATACTGTGACAGACTCGACAGAGCTTCCACAGCCTGGTGGTGATATTTGATGCTTCTTTTATTTTTCTTATTCTTTTCTCCAGGCAACTGTCACAGTGAATGGACAGGATTCTGTACAGTGATAGATTGAATCCGTCAAGGCTGCACACCTTTATACAGGCTTTGAATGCCTAATAGAATATTTCACTCATTAGTCTAATTACCATTGACCCATATACAGAGTCTATGGTAATGCCAAATCATCCCTCCCCAGCTTCCACTCTATTAGCAAAGTAAAAGCCTTCATTTCCACATTTTATTATCTCATCTTGTTTGTAGGAAACCACTTAAAAGTCCATTTCATACCTGCCTCAGGACTCAGCAAACCAAAGTTATGTTTGCCTAACTGCAATGATAACTAACACTAACTTTTATCTCTGCTCTACACACAGAGTTAGAATAAAAAATGTTAATATAATGTATTCTTGAGTTCTCTATATGTGGCCCGCAGGAAAATGAGAATCTTTTTGTGAAACTGAATGGCGCATGAGAATTCAATGTCATTCCATTCTGAGTTTGAGTTCTGACGGTTTCCTTGCTGCGCGTAGTCTCATCCAATTAGAAACAGGAGATTAGGCTTTTTTTTTCCTGCCAGGAGAGCTTTCATTTCCATGCTGAAATATTGCTGATGTAGCATTTGCTGCTTAGTCTGATAATCAGATCCCCAAGGACTTCCTTCTCCTCCCTCCTTTCTCGTCTCCCATGGACCCTTAATCCTCCTCCCTCATGCCCTTCCCTCCTCTTTCTGCACCCCTTATCTCCTGTTTCTACTTTTATCCCCCCCCATTTTTACCCCCATTTCCTCCCCTGTCTTTTCCTCCCACACTTCCTCCCTCTTTCTGTCAACACATTCCACTGCCAACAAAGATAAAAAGCTAAGCTCTCGCTAATGCACCTGATTGATGGACAGGCACCGAGCCAATGAGGCGTTGCCCTTCAATTAGGCCTCCGTGGTCACCTGGTAACAGTGTTAACGAAGTGCACCCTTCAATTAAGTCTCAGAAGTTGCTCATCAGAAGCGCGAGCCAATGAGGTGTGAGCAAAGGTTGACGCCGCATCAGTACTGCTCCCTTCAAGGCCTCGGAGAGTCTCACTGGCTTTAATCACTCAGTCGCCGTTTAGTGCTACGTTGTTGCGCAGATGTGTGCGTGTGTTTATTATTGTGCATGCTCACGGCTCATTGGATGTGCTAGCTTTACAATGCCTTTGATGTTATGAGAGGCTATGAGACTTGTTTATGAGGTGTTCATGGTAACCCCTCCAGACAATATAGGTGCAGGGTTTCAGCTTTTATGGCAAGTCATCCATGGAAATGCTCTATCGCTTATAGAGACAAAGCGTAAAGCTGTTTTGATGCCTGGGCATACTCATGCATCACTGTAATCCTTTAAGAAGGCACTGCATTAAAGGATGGATTCCTCTTTAGTGAAGATGCATCCTCTCTATAATGGTATCTATTAAAAGAGGGGAGGAAGAGGTCTGAGCGAGGAGGAGTGAGAGGAAGAGGGAGGGACAGCAGAGAGGATAATGACAGAGGGAACGAGTGGGACCGAGAGAAAGAGAGTCCATCCAGCTCTTCAGCGGGCTAACGAGAGAGAAGGATGCTGCCTGCAGGTGATAATTAGTTTAGCCTCAGAAGCTGCAAGGCTGCACAGATCCACACATTTGCCCCCAGTTTAGCTCAACTACAGAGGACAGATTGTACCAGTTGGAGTTTACTATTTTCTTCTTTGGTCTGCAGTGTTTTCCTCAGTTTTATACTTGTGGAAAATCTTTGGAGCATTCAGACAATCATGAGAAGCAAAAAACATTTCCTGGAACCCAGATGAGTGGCATTTTTTTAAGCTCTTTAAGGCAAAGTGAGTCATACATTCTGGGAAATTTTCAGGGTAAAGAACTTAAAACAGAACTGATTGGAAACCCTTTGGAGCAAGTTCAAGTCAAGTGTCAAGTTGATCGAGATAAGTTCTTGTCACGTCCCTAGTGGATAGGCACTGATCCAAGTCTTATCAAAGTCAATTAAAACCTGTCTTGTCAAAGGTTTAGCAGCTCTTCAATACGACATGACTCATGCACCTTTTCCGGGAATGTCAAAGCAGCATGCGTAGTCTCATGCTTCTTGAATTAAATCTCAAGGGCTGAAAGTTTTTCAGGTCTCCAAATGCTGATCATTAACACACATTCTTTTCAATAGTGTTCTTAAGGAGCTGGGAATAGATCCTTTTAATCTTTTTAATAATTTCATACTGTGCTTGGCCATACTGTCTGTCTCGTTGTGACTTTAGTCTGATTGAGGGTACAGTAAGTAATACCTGATGTAAAGATGCCTTCTAAATGCTTTCTTCTTTCTTTAAATGTTTACAGGAAATAAACATTATACAATTTTATTAGAGGAAGGAATCTCAACACACCTTCTCATCCAATATTTTTTTCTCTAAATGTATTAGTTTTTTTGCATTTTGATTCTTCAAAGTAGCCACTTTTTGCTTTGATGACAGCTTTTGCACACTGACATTCAAAACCATCAAACATTATGATGAAACTGGCTCTCATGAGGGCCGCCCCAGGAGAGGAAGACCAAGACTTACCTCTGCTGCAGAGGAGACGTTCATTAGAGTTATCAGCCTCAACATTTGAACGGACAGTATCTGAAAATCTCAAAATTCAAGGCACACGTAACCAACATGGCTACCACAGCATTCTGCAGCCACATTCTATCCCATCAGGTTTGCGCTTCATGGGACCATCATTTGTTTTTCATAACACACATCCAGGCTATGTAAAGACGGTTTGACCTGGCCACCACAATCACCCAGCCTGAACCCAACTGAGATGGTTTGTCATAGTTGTTAAAAGCAAAATCTGTGCAGTTTAATCTGTGACATGGTGGAACACATCCACCTTTTCATAATGAGATTACTGTAAAGCCATTAAATAGCATGCTCTGCCCCCAACACTGCTAGCACCTCGGAAATCATGAATCATACTTAGGATCCATTTCTGTTTCATTTCCTTGTGGTAAAATGGTAACATCAATTGTGAGTGTCTCTCTGTGTGTGTGTGTGTGTGTGCATGCAAATGGTGGCTTTTATGAGACAGTGGGAGAGTAAACAGCAGCATTACTGGGATCGATTCTAGCGGTGCTCACAGAGTGCCATCTCATACATGTTTCATGATGCCAAACTCCACGTTCAGCAGAGACGCAGGCAATCAGGGAAATGCCTGTGCTCCTGTTCAGCGACCTGCATCTTTGAAGATAATATAAAATATAGAAGACGTAGACAGACAATTCTGTAAGGACGCAGGTTGAATTAAACCTTAGTCATTTTAGATGTAATTTTGATTAGGTGCACTGTACAGTATCTTCTTTCACCTGCTTCAAAACAAGTATTTTTGTACACTACTATCTGAATTTACCCATTTATGAATTGTCAAAATGAATGACTTATTTGCTTTAATTCAGTGTTGCAGTTAAAATTAGTGAAAGCTTTGTCCAAAAATTCTAAAATGTGTCAAGTGAGTTGTTTTTTTCCCACATCGTCATGATACATTTTCTGAGGACAGAATCAATCACTATATTATGCAGTATTACACAAGGGTGGGGAAGTAACAAATACATTTGCTCCAGTTTTGTAGGCTACTTAAGCACAAATTTTAGGTACTTAAATTACTACTAGCAGTATAAACCCCTTTATTCTTGGACTCATCACATTGCAGGAGGAAATACTCATTACACTGAGTAGTTAAAATTCACCCCACCTTGACTGACTACAGCAGTAAATGCTTCTTACACATTAATGCATGAGTAATAATAATCCAATGATGTACTTTAAGGGATCATTTTTCTGTGTGATAATTACTTTTATTGCAGCAGTACATTGTTTAGTTTCCGTGAGGGTACTTATGTCTGCTTCTCCAAACTGGGGACTTGTCGACCACCAGCTACTGTAGTTAATACACTAGCTATGGATGAATACCTCATACAACCTGACTTCAAAAAATCTGAACTAACTCTTTAAAGCTGCACTCATTGTAATTTTATATGATCCACCATCAACTTCAAGGTTGTTGTGCTGGTCCCAGGTGGCCTAAAACAATTAAGGTTGACATTTTGCTGATAATGAACATCGACATGGCAGATTTCAAATACAGGATACTGAGCTATAAAGGAGATTTTTAAATTGTGATATTACTCCTTTTACACAGTGCTCATCCACTATGTGAGGACAGAAGATACGTTTTAACACGCTAACCCAACACTCACAGGGTCAAATGTTGACTAGTGACTGAATATTGATTGTGAGGTGCAAAGAGATGGTCACACAGGACAGGTTTTGCCATGATCATTTTTTACTGTCAGTACTTATAAATATCCAGTTTAAATACACTAATAAAATAGCTTGGACATTTTCATGACTTGATATATTAACAGCTTCCCAAAAATTGAGATACTTTTAAGATTTCAGGATCTACAAACCTGAGCCACAAAAAGAACAGAAGGTCAACAGAAGGTTTGGTAACAGATGCTACACAGTAGCCGATAGAAGACATACAGTTCCAGTCCTCCACAAGTTACCACTGCATTAGCCCTGTGTTATTGGTACCTCAGTGGGCCGTGATTGCAAGAGAAAACTTTTGAATACATAATAGCCAGATTAATAATGAATAGGTTCATCCTGTTTTTCTGTTGAATTATTGATGGAGATTGTTGGTGGCTGGGGCTTTGAATAATTGGAAGATTGATTGCAAAGCAGATATTCTAAATCAAAAGCTTTATGACAGTGTCTAACTTTTGGAGATCTGTAAATGTAGAGCAAATTATTTAGCAGTAGTATTTGCAAGTGTCAAATCAGCAAAAGCAAAATGTACTCATACACAAAACATCCACACATCCACACGCTCCAGTATCTCAGTCACAAATGCCCCATCTGTATTTATGTACTAAAAGTGTCCCAGTGAGCCCTCAGAGTTGAGGCACAAATTAAACTTCATAAGTTAGACCCCCATGCATGTCTAATACTGACTAATGACATGTCTTTGGGTGCCAAATGTCTGGGATGAACTGAATGAAGAGAACATAAAAAGGTACCCTTCTTCTTTCTTTGTTCACTTTTGTTTTTTGGTAAGCAGATTTGAGATTAGAGATGTGTAGGTGTGCCAGTTTACCTGCCATCAACCCCCTTCTGTTGAATTACTACCTGATGAATAACCCATGATTCAGAGCTTTAAGGAAGAAGCATTTATATAACAAAACAAATAACAGGGCACACACACATTCACACACCAGTGTATTTACTGGTTCAAGGACACGGCAGCAGAATTTTAAAGGAAAATCGCTCCTTGGATGCTGGTAAACTGTCAGATACCATCCATCTGTTATGGATGATATAACATCCATCTGTTGTGTTCAATCTATTTCTTCTATGTTACTCATCATCTCATTCTACTTCTGCACAGATCAGTGGTGATGTCTTACATTTCCCAGCATACCTTTTAAAAGCTCACGCAGAAGGTCTGGAACCGACCAGCAGCTGTGTAGTAGGAGAATGTAAGGACAAGCTGGGACCCATTTCAGGGGCCGCGTCCTAAGAGGACGTCTAGTTCAGAGGACTGAAGGCTAGCACGCTGTGCCCGCACCTCCTCCTGAAATAAAATGATAGAGGATTCATCAAAGTGTCACTGGGAGGTCTTCCCCCAAAACTAGCTGTTCGTAACATCTCTTGAAGTCAGGAATTTGTTTTCCACCAAGAGGTTGCACCCTATCACACAACTATGCATTATAATCTTGGTAAACTCGGGCAATTTCCATGACACTAGAGTTTATGAGTTGTGATGCTGAAAGTGTAATGTGGCTTATTACAACCTGGGCCTTCAATTCATAATGTTGGCCAATGTTTGTATCAGCGTAAGTGTGACTAACTTGGATGTTTGATGTCATCTGACTATTCATGTTTAGTAATATCACTGTGTTCCAGTTATTTTTGACCAGTTAACTTGGTCAGCGCAATGTTACTAGACCCCTGAAATGGGACAGTTAAATATCTGACCTTGAGTTTGCACATCCTTCTTACTTCCCCCACAGGCTTTTTAAATGACTTTGCCTGATTAGAGCTCCTCTCAGGACTGTGTGGGTGTATATAGGCTGTGTTAATCTGACATCTTATTGTCTTGTCAATTTTATTAAATCTGTTATGGCAGGACAACTTTGACTATTTAATGTTTGGTGAACGCAACATAAAACATTTCATATGAAATGTTTAAACTGGCCAGAATAACTAAAAACACATTGAGTATTCATATTTGTCAAATCAGCCCTCTGTGAACACAAGATTTGATGTGATGTGACGCTTTCACGTCACTGACCGACTGATCACCTGCTTTTATTGAACTGATGTGCTTGCCTTGAAATCAGACCAGATGGGGCTCTTGAGCCGTGCTTCATCTTCTCCAACCCCAACATTTTCGTCATCCCTCATGCAGCATGAGCCAGAGTCGTTTTATGTGCCGGTGTTACAGAAGCTAGGAAGTCCAAAATCTTCTTTTCCGGCTGAATCTCCTGCTCTGTCTCTGAACCCACAATTGTGGCACCTGCCAGCATGATCGACAGCTTTGCTCCTGATCAAATTAATTCCAAAGCACACTCTGAAACTTCTGAGGGATAGAGTTTCTCACACAATGCCAGTTTAAATCACTCTGTGGTCATTCTCCACTGCACTTTCTCACTTTTTGTGATATTGAGGGAATCTGCAGCATCTGTACTGCCTGCACTCTGAGTCAGGTAGTATAATCAATCAAAACCTGTCTCCTCCACATAATTTGTGTAACAAATCAGCTAGTTTGCGTTGCACAATTGCTAGATTTTTCTGGAATGAGTGCAGTCACTCACCTTGCATCTCTCTCTCTCTGCACACAAACAATGAAACCATGCTCGCTCAATTTGTTATGGTGATTGTGCGATGAGGCTGAGGGAGTACGGACCCTATCTTAAACTGCGGATGGGGACCCAAAATGCATCACAGGCCTGCTCCTGCAATAACCAGAGTGTTCACATGATTTCATGAGCCTGTCCCCTGGAACAAGCCACTATATTTCTCATTTCAATTGCAGAGTGGGATGTTTTAAGAGCCCCGGCACCATCTGTGAGCGTCTCCTCTCTCAGGTCATTGGTATAAAATGGTTATTAGGTTACTGATGGTCCGTGTCTGATTGGAGCACATCTTTTCCTGTGCGGATTCTCGTTAAAAATAGGTTTGGTATTGAAACTCATTTTTTGGACGCTTAGTTCGCTGCTTAGGTCAGCATGTTAGTCCATGTCTAACTGGACTCTAATTCCTTTTACGTGCACCAGAACTCTGTGACGGTCGATCTCAGGTCTGGGTCAGTTTGGTTTCTCGGTTTGAAGCGGGGGAGTTCCTCACTTGAACTTCCTTGCTTCCTAGATAAGTCCATCACAACAAAGGCGTTCCAGTAGCTGACTGGAGTCAGTGCGTTCACTGTGGCAGGACAGTCAGTATGTTAGTGATGGTCCATTTCTGATCGGTGCAGTCCTGAATGGCCAGCTGGAAAGTGAACTCTGACTGTCTGCTCTCCACCAGCTCCAGACAACGCTGAGACTCCATGTTCTGGATGGAGCCACCCTGAGGAGAAAGAAGAAGAGAGGAGCTGAGTGAGATTTATACAAGCAATAATGCACAACAAGGTGAGGCTGTTATAAGAATGGATGACACAGGTGAAGAATGCCACTCCGTTTGGCTTTGTGTGCTTTCTGCCAAATCTAATATTTTCAGATAATGAGACCAAAATGACCATGAACACTGAAAAGTTTAGATTCTTGTTTGCAGTCCTAAATTAATGAACCAATATTGACCAGTAGGTAAAGACAGCAACTGTGATGCTCTGCTTAAGAGGTTGGAGCTAGGATTATTTATGTAACCACCAACAACACCTGAAAAAAACAAAGGAAGAATAGCTTCTCAGTGAGAACCATGAAAATGTAATTTAAAGTGTGTTTGATATTTGCACTGATATGAAGATCTAAATCCACCACAGGTATGAGGAGGACAGAGGACTTAAATAAGATTAGCCATGGGGAAGGTGGTAGCCTGGGTTCGAGAGACAATTGAGGAAAAAATGAATTTCATATCTAAAACAGTAAATCAAAACTCGCTCTATGAGTAAATTTATGACTGATATTTTTAATTTGGTAGTTGGTACTCTTACCAACTGGTGGGGCTGAGCTGAATGACAGCACTAGCCTTGTCAACTGCACTGGGTCGATTTTCAATTGTGTACAGGAGATGGGCACAGGCTGAAATGCAGTCTTTATTTACGTTACTAAACTTTACTACTTTACTGAAATCAACTGCCATTAAAAAAAAAAAGTTAGTAAAATCATCAAAATAAGTCTGATCATTTTTACTACCCGATATTTCAGTTGCAGAATGCACTAACATAGATCTTTTACAGACTGTAAGCGCATTTAAATGTTGCATGAATATAAACATGACACATACGTAGTTTATTAGGTTTAGATTCTCATCTTCTTAGTATCGTGGTCATTTGTAAAAACAAGGCTAAGATGTTGAGCGACTCTTGCCAATATCCTTGATCTTTTGTCACCACTAAGCATCAGGTCACCTGAATCTGTGGCTGCTTTTAAATCTCTTAAAACTTACTTTTACAGAATGGCTTTTCCTAATAGTGGACAGTCTACACTTCCCTGTCATGAGTTGTTGGTTTTTAGTTCTTTCATGGAGTGTTTTTATGTTTATGTGTGTGTATACTATATGTTTATCCAAAACTTTTTGTAGTCATTTAAACACCAAAAGCTGTAATATTTTTAATATGACATATTAAAATATCATTTTCCCAACATAATGGTGTCCTGTGTGAGGCAGTGCACTTTTAAGGGTGGTGCCTATCCTATTATTTAATATAATTAATAACTCATTTTGGTCTGGGCCCATTGATAATGCCCACTGAAAATCAAAAATGAACTGAGAGGGTTTGGACTAATTTGAATTTGCAAATTGATCTTGTGATGCCAGGCTACAACCACACAACAAAATAAGGCAAGTGCACTACGCCAGATTTACATTTTCAACAGACAGCAGACAGTCAGTATTCTCTGCATCCTTGGTTTAACAGCCAATCACCCTTTTAAATAAAGTTTGAGTCTCTGGATCTTTTACAACACGCATCCTTCCAGCTGCTGGAGGTATACTGTAAAAATTATGAGCCAGTTTACAGCAAAGCTGCACAGGCACATCATCTATCAAGGCTGGTCAATATATATTTGACCTTGTGTTTTGAATTTCACAGGCTGTAATCACAAATTAGAGCCAGTTTAATACAGCAGACCAGAGTCCACACTGCAAGATTGGAGAACTTTCCAGGTCCTACTTGTGAATAAGTGCCTCACTCATCGAGTAAACCAATAATGGGATGCCATGAGTAGAAAAAAAAGAAGATTTATTCATGTCAGCAATGTCAGGCATGCACTGAGCAGGTCCTTAAAAATCATACTTTGATGCTGTGGTGCATAATCTGTTGTTATTTTTGGAACATCTGGGTAAAATGCATCAGATCAGAAGGCTACATAATATTTATAACAGGAAAGTTAACCTGCAAAGAATGCTACGAACGTTGCTTATATTAGCTAACATTTCTCGTTTTAATTAAGTTATTTAATTTTTATCTTGGATTCAATAGATGGTTGATGTTAATTATGCACTGTGTTCATTTGGTATTTAGATGTTTTGGCAGTAGTGCTGGTTTGATATTTGCGCCAATAAAGCAGGCAGAAGTGAACTGAACTGAGAGAGACAGAGGGAGAGGTTTTAGGAATGCAAAACGTGTGTGTGTCTGTGTGTGTCTTCTGAACAATGTCACTTTGAATAAGAGACTCGCTTTACTCTCCTTTAATATGACCCCCCTACCTCTTCTTTGTGTGTGTGTGTGTGTGTGTGTGTGTGTGTGTGTTTGTGTGTACATCTTAGTTTCTTTAATAGCAGATAGGTTGGTCCTTAGTTATATGGCAACAAACAGTAATATGTTTTAATGAGCCTGAGCCCCAGCAGAGAGGAGACTAAAGCTATTTGTGTCAAACTCCCTGTGTTCTTTAGGAAGGCTGCTTTGCTTTAAAATCAATATGCTTTACATCTCCCACAATAACACACACACACACACAAAGGAATGACCATCAGTGGAGGCCTGAGAGGAGAACTGAGTGTTCTAGTGTTTCTAAACACGCTGAATCTCGCTGCTAACTCTATGAGAATAACTGATTACACTACAAATACAATAAAAAAAAGTGGACCTGCGTACAACAGTAACATGGTCACATTCTCCTTGAGGTTTTCACCTCACTCAAAAGATATCGATTCTCTCGGTTTGCTTGTATGTGTGCTCAGCTGCCTCTGCACAGAACAGTTTGTCCACATATCTGCTGTGTAGGTGTGATCACTTGATAGAACCAACTGTCACGCTCACGCGTACAGCACATACGCACATTTGGATGATCTCACACACACACACACACACACACACACACACACACACACACACTCATGAGAGAGAGACGAGAGATTCACATATTGGATTTACAACAGCTAACCTCTGTTTACATCGATCCCAGGCTAATCTGTGAAACAGTAGACCACGCTGTGTTAGGAACTGAGTTAAATCCTGTTGGATTTTTAATGATCGACCACTTGAATCCCCTTTACAAAGTTCAAGTCTTTATAAAGAGCACTTTCATGTGAGACAGGTAGAATGTGATACCTCTCAAAATCCAATCAGCAAGTCAATTATCCTTTCCTAGAGAAACCTCTTTCACAAGAAATGAGAAAGGTCAATCTAATGAGGGTTTCCACAGTTGAAATTGTCTGTTTATTATCATTAAATATTGATTGTATTGCAGTCTGTTGCACGTTTGATGATGATTGCTATTCTTTTAGTATTGGCCTCTTTGTATTTTACATCTTCTTCGTCTGCACCTGAAGATGAAAGACTGCACATTATGTTGTTTACTGCCTGTTCTGCTGCCCCCCAGTGGTCAAGAAATCAGTTGATGCAGGTCTCAAAACTTGAGATCGGGTTAGGCCAACTAAGCTGTCTGTAATGTCAGTTAAAGTGTATCTACACACTTTCAGATGATTTGTTTGCATTTGTTTATATCAGTCTGTATCAGGGAAAAAAAGGATCGGCGCATCATGCCTGGACAGATAGAACCTCCACTCGTGTTATTTTGGGGTGTAGTCATCAGTTATCACAAGGACCAGAGAATGAACGGAGGTGGTAACTGTTGGTGCCTCCTCATCAATCCATCACTCTTATCTGCTGAGCTGTGCCAGACAGATCCTGACGGTACGTCAAATTTTGGGATCAATTTAATCACGAGGTCACAGCTATGGGTCACAGTCTTAAAAAAACCCTCATTCTTTAAATGTGCTGGAGCCCTCTCCCTCTGAAGACTTCTAATGTTTTTGTTTCACAAAGGTGCATTAATTCGATATGACAGAGGAGGTGGTCATTAATTTAGGAGAGGAGGTAGGAAATCCTGGTCATTATGACAACGCTCAGGCATTTCTACAGATAAATGTTTCATTGTAGAACAACTTGCAAAAAGGTCTGCTCGCACGCTGGCATGAGAAGACACATTAAAGCTGCTCTAATCAATGTTTTTACAATAACAGTCAAAACAACAGGAACGACAAGTCACTATGTGGAATATGAAAGGGGCTGCCCACAGTGACGAGTTCCAGAGAATTATCACTTGACTCAGCTCGATGGAGACTTGAGTGTCTTTTCATCCACTGTTTTGGTTTTCAACTTTAGTGTTTTGATTGACTTTTAAGGCTCTCGTCTGCATCATTTCCAGCCACAGGCAGCTGTTCTCAGTGAAACAGCTCCAAAAACCCACAGCACCAAGCGGCAGACAGACACAGTTAGTAACTAGCTGGTGGGGCATAACATAACATAGTGGGGCATTTAGCAGCTAAAGAGGCAGATAACTCCCTGAGGAGTTGGTGAAGAGTGGACCAGAGCTGAAGAGAGAGTGAATATTGGACTTAGATTCATCGGGTGGACACAACCACGACTCCAGAAGAATGCCAATGCTGTTCTTGATCTGCTCAAGGTGTAAATAAGAAACTGTTTGCTGACAAATTTACTAACAACTTTACATGGTGATAATTTGCATAGGTTGTGTTGACAGCTACACCCAAGTGGCCAAAACAAATCTATTAATGCAGCTTTAAAGAACAGTGTGGGCCAGACTATATGTCTATTGTTAAAAGCTACGTTAGAAGATTCAAGCATTCCATGTATATAATCTTAAGGCCGTTACCTTTACAGCCTTACTTTACTGCACTGCACAAACTGCACTGACCCTCCACAAGTGTTGCTGTCAGAAACAGCATGGCTTCTGCAGTGCTGGCTTTGACATTTTCCACGTCTCCACCGCCTGCTGCAGTGGGCTGCTAATGGGACATTATAGCAGGAGGGACTCGTCATCGTGGACTTCGCTGATGGCTCTTACTCTATATAGTACAGTAGAAGAACTTAAGATCCATTAAAGTAATCACAATGATCTTTCTTACCTCCTCTGCTGAAAACCGGTCAATTAGCTTTCTCGTAGTGTTCGACCTCCTGAGTGACTTCCAACAAATGTACTTAAAAGTCTGTGCTCTCCCTCCTGGCTTCCCTCAGGAGTACAGCTCAGACTAAGTGTACAGAGGCTGAGTTAGAGCATATACAAGCACACACACATTCCTGCTCCTGCCCACATACACGTATGCCTGCATATACACACAGACAACTATTTGGCATTGGTCCAGCACCTTGTCCTCAATTCAGCAGTGAGCCCGTCTGTCATTCTGCAGAGTGCAGAGTCGGACCACACTATTGATTCCCTGCTATTAAGGCGGGAACACTAGTTAATCAGTCGGTCAGACAGCCAGTCAGCCAGAAAGCCATCAGACAGCCAGTCAGCGGGTTGGCCAGCAAGTCAGGCAATCTGTCAGCCAGACGCTCAATCACCAAGTCATCCACCTCAGAGGATGTGGTGAGTAAAAGCACTGCACGAAGACAAAGAGCACAGAGGACTGGGGCACCGAGCGTGAAGCGCTTGTGCAAATGCAATTCATATCACAGATGAACTCCATATTTTCATGCTGAAATACACCCATGTCATCTTTATACAAGTGGGGCAGCAACAGTGACACACCTCCATAGCTTCCCTCTATTTACCATAATTCAATTCTGAATGACTAATCTCCACATTTCCACAAACACAGTCCCTATTGTGGTTCACAGAAATTTTATTTCCTTAAAGGATCAATCACTATCATCGGTATGTTTATTTTTAAAGCACATAATGAAGCGTTTGAGCCAGTATTAAATAGGGAGGGGGGCAAATATGCCCTTCAGTACTTTCTTAAGGGGTCACTGCTCAATGCAAGAGGGACATGAACTGTGAGAACGACACAGCTGTACACAGCTTGAACTGCAATGAAATGATATTCAAATGATGTGAGAACTGATGTTAGACATATTATATTAGACATACAGATAATTCTAACTTTGTAAAATCACACATGGATGAAAAAGGTGTCAACAATATGGTACAACTAATTCTTTCATCAGGGTTTACCTGTAACAAAGACAAAAAAAGTTGACCAAAAGACCATCACTACTGCATCAGCCCCCCCGGAAGATGTGACAGGATGGCGCAGATAGATAGCTAAATAGATTTGCTTCTCTTCAGCTTATGTGATCATAGTGTGATTAGTCACTTGGAAGGAGTATATTTATATCATACATTTTAGTCAACAACTTAAATAACAGTCTTTGTTGTTTCATTATTGTTGAGAAGCAGCAACAGAATTTGACTTGACTAACCTCAAGCCTCCAAGGAGCTGCACACAGGCTAGTTTTTCTACACAACATGTGTATTGAAAAAAAGTGTCCATAAATGCAACACTTATATCTACTGTGATGACTTTTCAGTTATGGTAATGCAAGTCATTACTTGTCTACGCAGGAGGTGATTCTGCAGCATTTTTTTGTTGGCCATCTTAAAGTCTCTCCTGTCAGGCTGAGCACTGATTTGGATTTACCTCTCGCTTTACATGTAACCACCAAGGCAAGCGGAATTTTTAAGATTCAAGCCTATTTTCTTTGGTTTCATGTGCATAAAGACAGTTATTGTGAATTGGAGATGCAGATGCAGGACTGAAGCTGCTGCTGCTGCTGCTGCTGTGACGATGTGCTGCTTTTACGGTACAGCCTGTGCAGACATCGTGTTGTCAGTAGGAGCACCGGTGCAGAATCACATCTTCTGCGTCGCTTTCATGAAGCATTGAGTGGAGCAGGAATTTCAATCTTTATTTACTGTTTAATTGTTCCCACTCACCTTTAAGCCAAAAGCACTGTTTGTACCACTCTAAAAACAAAGCACACATGCCCATGTGGCCCCTGGGACCACATTTATTCACTGATCTCCTCCTACCCATGGTAAATATTTTCCTCCATATATTTCATTGACTTGTATGAAATGCATTAATGAATTATGTACTCTGCGCACTTTGTTCGGCTACTTCACATGAAAAGACAGCTTTGCAAAATGCCTCTTACAAAAGGTAATTGGCAAACTTTAAGAAATCATGAGGTTGGAAAATGTGAGGCCTATTCTGCAGAGAATGCAGTTCTAAGATGTCGAACTTCAAAGATTCGACAACCCAGACGGCAAAACAGTTATGTACCGTCTAAATATTTAAACTCAAAAGGTTTTCTCACAAAACACTACACAAGCACAAAGTAATATTTGCAGTTAACAAATGCTTCAATAACTCTAATTAAAAGTTTCCAAAATGTTATTGACTTAAGCCACAGCTGTGTGTGCAGAGTGTAAAGAAAGCACGAGCTGGTATTTGCAGTGTTCACAATCTCTTTGAAAGGAGCTGCTCGTCTGGAAGCAGTTATAAATGACTGATTATAATGAACTGAACATGATCCAACATCAGATCTCTCATGCACAGTGTGATTAACATAGCTTCTATCCTGTACTACATATACATGATTATCTAAATGATACATCAAAAAAAGCAGAACAGTAAATGAGTGCATATAAGCTACATCAAATAACTATAACTGTTATTTTCAGTGATGACCCTCACTTCTCTGCTTGGATTCATACATTTGGGATCAATACTAAGAACTGCTGTTTCTCTTGTTGCCTCAACCTTGATCGCATCTGCAAGTGAACCGTTCTCGCTAACCAAGCTCCACGAGTACGCCTGCTCTTTGCTTTGGTGTTGTGCTCTGTAGTGAATCTAATGAACTGTGTCGATGTGCTCAGCATTTGCAAAAAATAAACTTTTTATTGGGCTACCTAGAGATAAGTGGTGTCCATCAAGGGACAAATAAAAAAGCAGACCAACGTAATAAAAAATGATGTCAGAAAATCCCCCGATGTCAAGAAACCCCACCAGCTCTATAGAAAATACTACCTCCTTTCGGGTAGATTTTTGTGAG
This sequence comes from Holacanthus passer, assembly GCA_025331565.1. Classification (NCBI taxonomy): domain Eukaryota; kingdom Metazoa; phylum Chordata; class Actinopteri; family Pomacanthidae; genus Holacanthus; species Holacanthus passer. The sequence continues at coordinate 250,958 of JAFREQ010000180.1, forward strand.
GCGATTTCTAGCTTTGCTTCTTTCTTTCTTCCACTCTCTCTTTCTCTTTGTCTCTATTGACGGCTGTTCCCTTAAGGTCGAGCTCAGTTCAATATTGTAAAGGATCTACTTATCAATAATTCACAAATACTGACTGACTGCTTCACATGAAACGCTGCCTCCCTCTGTCTCTCCTCTTATTTGCTTCACTTCTTTCCAGCTCCGCCTCTCTCAGACTCTTCCCCTTTCTTTACATTCCTCTGTTGCTCTTTCCCTTTATTCTCTCACCCTGCCTTTTTCCTGCTCTCATCTCTTTATTCCTTCTGTCTGTAACTCTGCACCTTTCTTCTTTGTCTGTCTCCGCCTGTGTGTTTCTTCTTTCTTCCTCTCATCTCCATCTGCCTCCATCTGTGTGTCAGCAGCTCAACCTACTCTTTTTATGTCCTTGCTGCATCAGAAATATATATGCATACACAGACACAAAGTACAAACACACATATGTGTGCTAGTTAGTCAACAAGAAATCTCTATTTGTAATAATTTCTGCTGTTTTGACTGGAATCACAGTTTTTTAATTGATCCACATTACTGATTTGTAACTGTTAGCCCTGTGGTCACAGTCTCTGTATTTCCGGTGCTATGACTGAAATAATTACAACTAGTTTTTTGGAATAAAATCAATATTGAAACCATTCACATTATTAAATTCGACTATACTATTACTGATACAAATACTCACGTAGTAGCACATGGTAAGACAAAGCATGCACTGGTGTGTGTTGTTTGATCTGACCACTGTTGATTTGTACTTAGGCCAGTCGCATCCTGATTAGCTAATATATAAAAAAAAAAAGGGAAAAAAAGAGAAAAAAAGGGGGGGGGGGCATTTTCCTAAATATAATTTTAATGAAGAAATTCAGATTCTGGTATGCTTGAACAACATCCACTACTTTTTCTTGAATCAGCCATCTCAACATCCAACATATCCGCTCAGTTGTGCAACATCCTGTCCGTCATTGCCCAGTGGAAGCATGAGCAAGTTAGGCTAATTAGTTCAATGTGTAGTAACTTAAGGCTAAAGTGTCATTCTGGCTGCCTTGTAATATCATCATGGATATTTGTCTCACCATCTATTTGTGACTTTCTCTGTGCATTTTTTTGCACGAAAAGATGAAGAAGTGCTTTTTTCTGTTTCATACTGTATATTAGAGTTTGATCCACTCATGACTCTGTCCCCAGGAGGATCCATAACATCTTCTCAAAATAGCTAGTAAGGCTTATCAACTTGCATCTAGCAGACATAGGAAATGCATTTGATTTATTTAGTCCAACCAGAAGCAGGACTAACATGTATCCCAAATGGGGATAAAAAAATGAATGACCAGAGTGATAGAGATATCAAAAGCAGAAAAGGGGAAATAACCCCCTCATCACTCCCAGTGATTTGCACCCGGCGTATGACACATCTACAATAGCTAACATAAGTCAGTGGACGTGCCAGGGAGCCATTAGTCATGTTAACAGAGTGTCTTTAATTATTTGCTTGGATAAACAGTATTTCACTTAATCTATCAGCACTCGCAGACGGAGGACTCCCCTCTGAATGGCAGCAGTGTATATGTCAAACTGAAGTTAAAGCTGCACTCTTTCAATTTGTATATAATGACAATTGATCAAATGATTAAGTGTAATGTGAAAGGTGTTGATCTGGTGACAAACCCACAGAGAAAAAGTCATCATCAATACTGCCAGTTGTAGCAGACAGCTGTTTTTAGCGAAACAAATACATTTTTCCAACAAGTTGGCCATTATAACTTATTTAAAGTACTGGTGCAGATACTGATTTGATGTATTACTGGTGATTTGACTGATGCATCATGAGACAGAAAAATTCAATGAACTTTATCCCCAAGGGGCAATTTAGGAAAGCGGTGGCTGGTATTGACTGTTCTTGGAGATAAAGATGGCAGTGGTGGGATTTGAACCCACGCCTCAATAGAGACTGGAGCCTAAATCCAGCGCCTTAGACCACTCGGCCACACTACCTCCTAGAGTAAAGAGAAGAAACAACTGAAGGACGAGGCAGGGCTCCACGTTATGCGTCCATTCAGCATGCAGACAGTCGACTCGCTGACTTGAACTTTTAATCCTTCTTCAGTGATAGAGAACAAGTTTGACCTGAGAAACGTGATCAAATGTTGAACTGACCATATTTCATTTCACTTTTCTCCCTCCCTTTTGAATCTTTCATACATCTAACATTTCATCTGCTCCATTGCAAAAGCTAGTAGTTCAATCTCAGGCCTTATTTGACTTCTCCACCAAACTTTTTAAGAAAGAAAATGGGCTTCTCTTTTCAAAACCCCACGGGGATGAGCCTAATGGGTTTCATCTCTTTGACTTCTGACATAAGTTAGAAGTGAGATTTCTGATTCTGGCCGATGCTAATTAGAGGCAGATTCCCCTGCCAGTGTGCCCAGTAGCTACTGGAGGAAACTGGCGAATCAAAAGATGGTGAGGTATTGTTCTCTGAAGACACTGGACGATGGGTGACAGAGAGAGGGAGAGGGAGGGAGAGAGCGAGAGGGAGAGACAGAGAGACAGAGAGAGGGAGATAGAGGAAGGATCTGAATGATAGTTAAGTAAGCCCCTTATTCAGTCTGATGTCTGGGACAAAAACAGCACACACACACACACACACACACACACACACACACACACACACACACACACACACACACACACACACAGAGACCAGAGATGCCTAGGGCATGAATACAGTAGTGTCTTCTTTATACTAATTATCCAGCTTCCTCTACTTATCTGTCACGTTTTAAGACAACATTAAAAGTGTGAAGATTAAAAATAAGACAGAGGGTTGTTAAAAGTCAGAACGTGTGGATGTGTGAAAGCTCATTATCCAACCGAAGTAGATGGGCTTTTAAAATGCCTATCGCATAAAATAACAGAAGAATGATCCATGCTCTAACAAAGCCAGAGGAGGAAACAGAATGAAGAGGAAGAGGCACGGACTCCACTCAATTGAATAGTAAAAATGCACTCTAAAACCACGGAGCCTCGGTCCAGCAGACGAGTAACAGCAGGAAGTTACAGCTACATGTAGAATACCAATTAGCAAGCCAATATGATCAAAGGTGCATCTAAGCAGGGGAGCTGAAATGGATAAAACACATGCACAGCTGGAGTTTGTTATGTCTTTCCTGTGCATGGAGGGTCTGGCTGCAAAGACTGCAAAGTACATTCACAACTGTGGTCCTTGGTTCGAGTGTGGTTTACCTGTGTGAACGTCCAGGTGAGCTTCATGTGTTTGGTGGCTGCGTAGCTGCACTCCAACAGCCTGGGTCTGCTGTTCACGTCCACCAGACACTTGTTGTCATCATCGTCGATCGTCGGACTCAGCACACCCAGGTGAAGCTGCTGGGAGCTGGTGTAGTAGACATTCTGCTGGGAGACAGAAACAGCGACTAAGGAGGGAGGACTTTCCAAACATGATTGATGGAGGCCTTCAAGAGCCTCCACTCAGGCTTAGTAGCTGAACGTAATAGTCCTTTCACGCCAGACAAAAAACCAACTAGCACCCACCAACTTCTGGCCATGTGTTTCGTGGAAAAGGGTACAGTCTGCAAATTTCTGGGTCAAATGATTCTATGGTATTAATCGGCTCCAGCTCTGATTGACAGTGATGGAAGCTTGACGCCCTGGTGGACAAGCTACTTTTCAAACTTTTTCCAGTGCGATACTCCAACGTGCATTGAACATTATTGTTTTTACAGCGTGAGAACAACGTGCAATAATGACATTGTTCTGTTAAAGCTGGGTGTGAAAGACAGACTGCAGTAAAAGATAACATTGCCACTGATCTCCATGCTGCTTACTACTGTTCCCTGTTTTCTGGCGTGTTTGTGACATTGAATGTGACACCAGAAAAACAACAGAAAGCAAACTCATGTACTGGCAGTGGGGAAGGAGTCACTCACCTATTTTGCAAACCTGCATAAACGCACTAATTTTGGTGTGAAAATGGTATCAGACTCCTTTCTCCTAGCTGTGGAAAAACATCAAGACGTGGTAATAGTCAGTCTGCTCTTATCATCTTCTTTAATGTGCATTTTACAGTTCACAAAATCATGGTGCGTTTTTGCGAGAATTTTTTTTAACAGAGCAACAAGTTCAATCTCAAAAAGTCTTATTTGCATGCAAATGAATTTGAGCAACATCAAACAATCTACAGGAGAACTGGTTTCTGGGAACTGCATGTATTGTATTGTATGTTTGCAGTTTAGAATCACTGTGGGTGCACACTTATCACGTGCCTCAAAATTCATACATACCTCATACCTCCACTCTTTTCCTATCGTTCATACAGTGATCATTTTCCAGGGAAGTTGTGATGCATTTAAAGTGAAACAGTTCATAATCCTGGTTAAAATGAAAATGTTGTGTTATGTGACTCAAAAGTATAACTACCACACCTCTGTAATAAAAACACACAGGGAACTATGAGCTATTTAACCATTTAGAGGCACATGAAGGCCAACTCATTTTCTAGCATGTAGGGCCGCCTGTATGGCACTGCATCACATTTTCTGCACTGGAAGGGCACCCTGGAGGACACTTTGTCATGTTTTATCTACCATAGAGACATCCAAGAGGGCACTTCTGTTGTGCTTTGTTTTTAACAAGGAGGCACCAGAGGGGATCACGATCTCTCTTACAAGAGAGACTTAAGAACAAAACATTTATAAAACAACTGCCATATAAAGTCGGACAACTAACCACCAAGAAGCAAATACAATGAATGAAAACAATAACAGGAATCATCAGGCATATTGGATTAAGAAGCTATAAAATCTCCAAGAGGAAATAACAGATCTAGCTTTAGAGCTATTTGTCGGTCATTACATTGAAAAGGTGCCGGAAACTAGCTCGGCCAAGGCTAGTGTGTACAAATGGGTTTTCTATAGTTAAGTAGTTATTGGTTCATGTGCTGTAGTTATGTTTTACAGAAGTTAAAAAGATGCCTGAACAGTAGTGCTTTATAAGTGAATATCGCCTTTTTTTCATGATCACTACCAAAATATACAGAACCAGAACTGAGACAGAAGATACTTCTGCATTTTATAATAATGCACCTTTGCAAATGCAGGTTTGGTCATTAGCAGCAGGGAGTACTGTAAGTAGGCTAATTTTTGAATGTTAAGTGGATTGTTTTTTACCTCACGTGCAAAATTTGCCAGGTCTCTAAACAACATTCTTATTTTTAATGTAGCGAGACATAAACAGGCCACCTGTAACTGATCCAATTAAGAAGAAACACAGACAGGAAGGAAAGGAAGGAAATAGAAAGTGGCAAATGGTGAAGGAGGGAGGTCAGGGATGGAAAGGTAGATCCTGGATAAAAATTAGATGTGGAAATTTAGCATACCTGAAAAAAACAACACAAAAAACACAAGGGCATGGTAATGAATGCAGATGTTGGCCCAGTTTTGAAGCCTGCATCTCCTGAAGTAAATCAAACACACCTCATGTAGTTTAAAAATTCAAACAGTAAAGTGTGACATGCATTTCAACAAGTCTGACAGAACAGCAGAAGATTAGACAAAAAAAATCACAGACAGCCTGACGTGAGCAAAGCAAATGAGAAGGATCAAGGTTGACATGAAACGCAGACAGGCAGGAAGAGCTGAGAACGAAACGAAGGGGTAGGAACAGATACAGCACTGCTCGGAACAAACGGAAACACCGGCTGTGTGTGTGCGTGTGTGTGCGTGCGTGTGCGCAAGCTCTCAGGAGGTAATTGATGAGAATAATGGCTGTCTTGCAGGAACAGGACATTTCTAGACAGGAGCCATTATCACACTGTGAACTCGCCACGGAGATTTTAAGCTGCTGTTCAAAAACACACCAAGACAGACAACAGCACAGATTGATGTGTGTATGTGCGCGCATACGTGTATGAGTGTGTCGAGGATGTGCGTCAGACTGAGTATTGCTTTCTCTGTGTATGTGCGTATGCACTAATAAGAGTGATTAAACTTGCATTTGTCAATAGATTGATACTCAACTGCCAACAGAGGGCTTAATGCTATCTCCTCTCCCGTTACGGCTTCTTAAAACCCTTAATAGAAGGATTAGCGCAGTGCTGTGTTAGATAGATAGCCATCTCTCCTGACAGATGTACACATTAACAAGTGTGGACAGCAGAAAGCCTGTAAGCTACGCTGACTTTCTGCTGTTTAATGTCTACCTTTGGTGAACATTTCGATCCAAGCAAAGTCTTTGTCAAACAAAAAAAGACTGTTGCTGCTGTTTAGTGATCAAATCTGTAGATACAAGTGCTGTGTGACATATTTCAGACATGAAGACAAAAGTTAAGCACAGTACCACATATACCATACAGCTTATGTTACACGTTGAGAGGGGAGGACCATAGTCGGACTGTCAGCAGAAGATTTTATGGAAAACAAGATTCAAAGGCCCCTAAAGGAATTCATTACATCCTGAAAACTAGTTATTGACAATTTCTTATCACAAAGCCTTCAAAGACTCATCCCATGGGACGTCTGAATGTGTGTCAGAAAATTAGATTTTGAGATTCCTTTTGTGCAAGTGAACATTTTGTCCTGAAGGTGACGTTAGTTGAAAGGACAGGGGGTTACCAAAACAGAAACTTGACCAAAAGTTAAAACAGTTGCTGAAACAGATGCCCTAAACCCACTCAGTCAACACTGGTTTCTTTAAGCCGAGGCGGCGGTCATTTCTCTTACCCTATTCAAGTGTTTATTATTGGAACCATGATGGCGAAGGTTCCTTGACATTAACTCAGCAGTTATTTATTTTGCTCTAAATTTCTTTTTAAACTGCATTTTAAATTATTAACTAGATTATTTATTGATGCATTCAGTTATATTTTTCATTCATCTAATGAGATTCATAGAAAGCAAAGAAAGTTTAAAAGGTACGATTAACTTTTCAAATATAAATGCCATCATTCATAAAAAAGACCATTGCAAAGCCTTGTGAACTGCAGCACTTTTGTCTACTCCTTAGTTGATCTTCCACAGATAATGACACAATGACACCTGATAGCACTGAGCTACAACAGACAGACCCCACTTGTTTGCTACCTGGACCTATTTTGTCAGTATGAAAATGGCTATATGGTCTAACTGAGGCTCCTGTTGAGCTTATTACTGACAGCCAGGGATGTAGTTAGACAGGCTAATCAGTGGTGTTTCCCTCAGCCATCTGCTCTGGTGGCGAGAAGACAACACACACACAACACACACATGGCACACAACAGCTGCAAAGTTGTCTCAGTACATAATGAAGAGGTTCATCCAGACGAGTGGAGCAGAAAGAGGTAGAGGAGGAGAGTTTAAAAGAGAGAGCAGACAATGAGGTGAACTGGAGAAAAGCTGTTATTTATAGATACAGATAAAAACTTTAGTGTTCCTTCTACTATGCCAACATAGCATCACTGCATTTTGTGAAACAGTCATGAAATTTAATCAATAGGATTTGTGTATATGGGCATAACTTGTTTTTTTGTGACAGTCAGTACAACTATCTTTTATGCCTGCACCATGTTTCTTTGAGTTATTGAAACACATTTATGGACTGCGCTGGGGTCGCAGGGAGGAGGTGGCCGGGGTGGATGGCAGGCGCTCAACATGCAGGACTGTGACACCAGAATCCACGATTCATGTCCACTTGTTAGGTTTAGGCAACAAAAGCACTTTGGTTAAGCTTAGAAAAAGATCTTTTCAATAAGTGATATACTTTTTAATAAATAGGACTCGCTTTGGTTCAAAATAGTCACCAAGTTTAGTCTATAGGTTTCGTGTACATGGACACAAATTTTCCATTTGAAGGTTGTGCTGAGCGTAGACAATTCATGCCCATTTACACAAATACTACAGATTAAATTTTGTGACTATCTGATGAACTGTCATGAGACTGGGTTGACTATGCAGCTCACACACATACACACACGGAGGGAGAGAAAGAGCTCATTGTGGTATCGTACACTGATCAGATTGATGCCAGTGTTAATAGGCTTACAGACACAGTCATTTTGAAAATGGATTACAACAGTGCAAAGACAACCGTTTCAATATATCCATTTTAGAACCACTGCCTTTTAATGACCTGAAAAATTACCAAGCAGGCTTGTCGATTTTTTTTTCCAGTGGAAGTAAAAGCTTATTGGAAATTCACACTTTGGAGAGATTCTGTAAGGAAGTGAGATGGCACTTGATCCCACTGGGAGGTTGTGAATGTTTTTCCTTCCTGCTGATGAATAGACACTGACAAACACGTTCTCACAGATCAATTTTGTCAAAGGTTAAAGTTTTAGAGAGTCCAGTAATTGGATTCCTCTAACAAACACACACACGTCGTATTTGTCAAAAGTTTTTAAAGTCTGGTAATTGGTTTGCTTTTTCTTTGCATCAAACCAGCTCCCTGGTGAAATAACTCGATTTTAAATCATTAATACACTACCAACTTTCCCCAAAATGATAAATCAATGTCTTCTTAAGTCTCTTTAAAGTATGAAAAGTCACTGCTGGAGAAAAGCGCTTTCTCATTCCCAAGTGCCAAGGTTGTTTCGAAGTTTAATCTTTGATTAAACTTGTTCTGCTACTTGGTTTCTCTTTATCAAGGCTTGTCTGTTTTGTGTACCCAGCCTCTTACAAACACCAAATTCGGCTACAAGATTTCCTGCAGCTCGTTCATTTCTGCCTAAACTTACTTACAAGTTCAATATCCTGGTCATTTGTGCTGTGTCGACACCCACGCACCCACCCACACAAATGCACACCTGTGCACACTCTCACGCATTGATGTTACAATGCTTGAGAGAACTCTAATTCAGTTTATTAAATTCATAGCTCTCATCATTTACAGCATATCAGCATGACATGCTGTAACCTTACACCCAAATCATAGAATAGCCTCATAAAGGACACAGGTCTGCTGAGTGTGTCCTCACTTTGCAAGAGTCAAATAGGTCCTCAGAAAGATAGAAATACGAGAATCACACACGCACAGACACACACACACGAATGCTGGCCTGGTAAATAGCCTCAAAGGTCTAATTTTCAGACTTTATTGATCCAGCCACAAACCAATCTTCTTAGCAAGGCTACACCAATATTGAGGCACAGATCAGACTTCTATTACCTGCTTAGTTTTCACTGCAATTTCTCGCTATTTTGTTGAATAAATATTGTCATCCACACCTCTTGCACTGGCCTGAAATTTGCCCTAGATCTAACAGCCACATTAATTTTCGAAAATTACCTAATGTGTTTCCTCTTTATAAACAGTCGAGGATGTGTCTGCAGGCAAAACATATTGGTGCGATGTCACGATAGCTTATTATGGACATTTTCAGCATTTAGAAATAACTCAACTTGCTGGAAAACAATGAAAATACTTAGTATGGGATATTTGCTTTCCCACAACTTGTATACGGCTTCTGTATGTCGAGAGACAACTGGCAGCTGTGAGAAACGATGACAAGCTGCACTAAAGCTTAACTGGACCACACCGATAAGTTATCTGTTGTGATGAAGAAAAGGCCACCAAAGCAGGATAACAGCTTAACACATATGGCTGATGGAGATGACTTTTCTTGCCTTGCTCTGCATTGGACGTGAGTGAAAACAAAGCCACTGTAGGTTTACACTTGACACAAAGGGTTTACTGGGTTTTTAATTTTATATTTCAGCAACAGACTTTATCTATTCATCGCCATTCATTCATCTATTCATTCACAGCACCACTGCCACTCTAAAGGGATCTATTGTATGTGATCAGGCCATCAGGCCAGGGATTACTGGCTTCAGTGGAAGCAAGTGTCAATGTGGTTGAGGAGGGAAGATGGCAAAATGTTCTGCAGTATCTGTAGAAAAGCTAACATGAGTAATGGCTTTGTCTGAGGGTGCAAGACGATGCAGAAATCTGCACTGAACAATCACAAAAGTATCCATAACCACATCAAAGCTTTGCAGGTGGTCAACAAGAGTGTGGCAATGGTAACGCATGTGCACTAAGCTAAAGCACTTCAGTTGAGTGCAATACAATTTCTGTTTTCTTGCTAATTTTAATTGTTATTGTCTCATTCTGTAAAATTGTCCTTATAAATGCATAATGTGTAAGTTTGTTCTGCATATTAAATGTTACTGTGATCGAGTTGTTTTTTAAATTTAAATGCTGTGAAAAAGGCTGTCTTATTATCCTTAAAAAATGAAAATGATGGTTAATAATAGATTATGACAAATTTTTTGCAAGCTTGTTCCTCAAAATGACAACGAGACGCTTGATAAAATGTCTTTGTTATCATTTTTGCACTGTTTGCAGTTGTTGCCACAGCTACACATTTGAGATGATGTTGGAGTAAACCATCATTGTTTCCTGCTTCCAGGCCAACGTATCACTACAGTTACCTGCAACAAAGGACGTTGTCTCCCAGACTGACGCGCCACAGAGACATACTATAAGGACAGCAGAGGACTCCTCATCAGAGCTACAGGTCTGCAGCCTGATATTGTACATTAGCCTTTAGTAGCTTTAGTAGCTGTACTTATAATCGCTGTGCATGCAGATCCTCAGTCTTTTCTAACCTCCACATCAATAAAGAGACCTCATGTGGACCTTGAGGAGGAGGAGGGCTGGATGATGCCTATGATCCTGCAGACTTAGTCACAGCTTTCACAGAGCCGACAGACATGTTGTGAGTTACTCAAACATCCCTACAAATGTGTGTGTGTGTTTGCACGAGTTTCCAGTTTATTTGCTGAAACTAATGCAGTGTAATTCAGTGTTTGAACCTTTTCTGTAATATTATTTCAGGCTCAGTGGCAGTCCTTGTCTCTAGGACAGTCTTTAGTGAGGAAGCTGAGCCATCACCACTTAGGCCTTCCACAGTTTAATCCTACGGTTTTACATAAAAAGCATGGTAGGTAGATTTACTGAGAATAGTCACAGAAACACAGAATAAGACCATGTAAAAAATACAGAAGAAGAGCATTTTCAGTGCTTAAAAGAATTCACACACAAATAGATCATGCCAACTAGAATTACTATAAATACTAAAATAAAAATACTAAAAGAACTTTCCTGATGTGAAAACTTTGATCAGGCTTCATCAGCACTGGGGTCATTATAGAAAGACAGTTAAAGATGAAAAATATTTTAATGTCAGTAACTTTGGTCGGACAACCTAGAAATTAAATATACAGTATGTCATAAAATGCTAAATTCCAGAGTTCAAGAACTCAGAATTTCAATGGGTAGGTCTCACTGGTCACTTTAAAAAAACTGTTCTGCCATTTTGGTTCCCTCTTGTCACACTTTAGCATTTAGCATTAGCACTCTGATCACCACACATCTACATGCTTCTCCTTCGCACAAATCCAAATTTATGGTCGGTGCATTGCCATGTTTTATTGATTATCTGAGTGAAGCTGATGAAGCTAGGGTTTGATGAGGTGTTCTTGGACCCACCAGACTCTCCTCACTGTATGAGAAATCATCAGAGAAGGAAGTTGTTGCTGTGCAGGTGTTGTGCTTTGGTCAAGCAAAGGCCTGAAGACAACACAGAAGCCAGCAGCATTAAGTGTTGGTATCCACAGGAAGATGTGTCAGGATGAGCACTGTGACCTGAGAGCTCCTCCAGCAATGGGGAGTACGAGAAAGATAATGTGTGTTTTGAATATTTAAGCATGTAAAGGAATATTCAGCATCAACCTAGTTTTGTTTTTGCATTGCCTCTCTATGATTATTGGTTGTAAGGGCTGAATGGATGTTGGAATACGCATGAGTATGTGCAGTGGTGGAAAGTACTCCTACTGTACTACTAAACATATGTATGTGTTGTACTGTGCTTTCACTTGCATATTTCCACTTTCTGCTATTTTATATTTCTACTTCATTATAATTCATGAGGAAATATAATACTTCTCACTATATTTATTTGAAAGCAACACTTTCTAGTTACTTTGCAGATAAACATTCAACTTATTCAAAATGATGCATTTCTCTAAACAATCCAACAGTATGCAGAGTAGTAGGGGTGGTGAAAAAAATCGATTATCAATTAATCGCGATTATATTATGGAAAAGTATGACTCGATTATTAAATTTTCAAAAATCGATTATTTTTGGCATTATTTTATTTTGTACAAATGAAAGTTGGACGCCATGCGCAATCTCAGTTCCTCAAGTACGTGCAGCGGCCGGAGCCTGTTTAATGAAACATGCTCACCGAGCTAGCTGGCTAACCCAACATCTCAGCCTCCAGCCGATCACAATCAGTCAGTTTCTGGAGTATAATAAACTTAAAATTTCTATTTTAGCAATACTATAGATATAAATAATTACATTTGAGTCCGTGGATCATCAAATTTGATGTTACTGTTTAGCTTCAATAACCAACTCCAGCTGAACCAATAACAACATCTGGGTTAAGGTTATTTCTGAAAACATTCAGAAATGAGCTGTTAATATTTTGAAGTTACAAAAACTTTATTGCATTTACTCACAGTTCAGTTTAAGATTACATAATATTAGTTAACAAATGTGGAGGGTTTTTATTTTCCAACATCAATAGACACCTCTTATTCTTAAGTATTCACACAAATTATATAACTTGTTATTAAGTTTTGACCTCAGCAGCTTTAATAACTGAAGCTAACAGATGCTCTAGTGTGCCGCGGCACAGTGGTTGAAAAACATTGTACTAGTAAACGAAAAAACGAAAATCAATAATCGTAATCGAATCGAATCGGGAAATCAGACAGATTAACCACCCCTATAGAGTAGCTAAAATTAGCTCCACCTCAGCTGATTATGAATATGATTTGAGACAACTGATGGGACCAAGCTGGACTGAGTCTGTTCCAGTCAGGGTTTGCTGGATTATATCGTGGGTCATTTTTGCCAATATGGTCAACCTTATTAGAAAGTTATCAGTGAAATAGTGTAGATGCGTTACAAAACCCACTGTACCACCATTTGTTTATTCATGTTTAACAAACAATTTGTTAGACATTCATAAAAAATCTATAAATCATTTTGTAGGTTTTCCTCACATAAATCAGGAATCGATAAGGGAATCACTAAAGAATCAGATCAATAAGCAGAACTGATAATAGATTTGACATCCATAACATCTTACCAATTCCCATCCCAAGTTATAACACAATCTTATAGTAACAATCACTTTTGGTTAACTAGCTGCCACTGGTCCTTTTCTGTGTAGTTTCAGGTAACCCTATGCCACCATCCCCCACAGCTGGGGAAGGCCAAGGAAAAAGATGATGCTCAATCCAAAAAAATAGAGGAGTTGACCAAAGAGAATGAGGCCCTATTGGCAGAACTGTCTGAATGTAGGCGTCACATTGAGTAACATTACATAACATATTATTCAGTAAAGGCAAACCTTTGACATCCATCAAATGGAACACTAATGACAGATTACATTGAGGGATAATGTATTTATTTATGTATTGGCCACGTGGCTTGTGTTGTTGGCCTACTGCATCTTGAATCATTGGGTTATGATGGAACACATTCTCTACTATGTATTTCAAGGACTGAGGTTACGCCAGGTTGACGACATTGCCGGGTCCTCAGCAACCCTGTCAAAGATGTCCCAAAAAGTGAGAGAGGCCTGCACAATGGCGATGGACAAGTTGCGACGAACAAAAGAAACACAAGAGAAACCATGTCAATGTGCAGGCTGTTGAAAAAAACTTCATCGTTATTGCTACATGTTGTTTCATAGCATGTTGGTTGCTGTGTTTGTTTTAATAAAATGTTTTATACTCTTTTACTCTGTACTCCTAATTCTGCCACTGTTTGATGTCACAAAGAAGGCTGGATCCCAAAGTTGTCCACAACATTTATTACATGTGATGAAAAAGTCTACAAATCTTTAGCAAACATGAATAGATATTTGTTAATGATGAATAGGCTTCACTTTAGATTAAGGGACATAATAATGTCTGCAACTGATTTATAGATTTTTTATGAATGTCTAACAAATCATTTGTTAAACATGAATAAACAAATGGTGGTACAGTGGGTTTTGTAACGCATCTACACTATTTCACTGATAACTTTCTAATAAGGTTGACCATATTGGAAAAAATGATCTACAAATCACTTCTTACAAACAATGCTGCAGTGTTTCTTGATAATGTATAAATCATATATAAATGTTATGCAACTTAAGTTATAACTGGTTTAATAATCATTTACAAATGTATACAAATGGTATATTCATGATTAGGTCAATATTTACTAATACTTACACTTACACTTACAAATGTATATAAGTGGTTTGTTCATGATTAGTTAACTATCCACGACTATCTACTAATGGCTTATAAATGTCTTATAAATGTCTTATAACTGAGCGTTATTATAAAGTGTTACCGAAGAGCTTAACTGATCCCTTTTCACTGTGATATATCTCCCACTCTCTCTTTCATAAAATGCCCTTTCTCTCTCTCTCTCTCTCTCGCTGTCTCATCCTCCTCTGCATACCCTTCTAGGCTTCCCTCCCTCATCTGTGTCAAGTGGTTGAAAAGGAAATTGAGGAACGTTATGCATCGTTGACATTCAACAGTTCATCAGGTATTCAAAGCCATATCCATCCATCCCGTTGGACATGCACACATGCACGCACGCACACACACACACATACATGCACACAATTAGAGTGATTCTGTTCAGAAGGAAGAGGACTCAGAGGTAATCTAAAGGATTGGACGAATCAGAATAAAAGGATCTGAATGGGGAGTAAGAAGGACCGGGGGGAATAACATTACAAAAGATACTCCACATGAATAAAGAATCAAGAATGAAAAGTGATAAAGGCATGATAGAAGACCAGAGGAATATCTGAGTCTTTGATGTTAGCTATGAAATGGTTCCCGCTGCTTTTCGCTCTGCATCCTCAGGCCCACATCGCTGATGTCTCAGAACTCTTAAACATGGCATCTTTTTGGCGTTCGACAATGATTTCAAGATCAACGTAGCAGTTTTGGTAGTAGAAATAGATTTGGTATTGTTTTACCATGTGTCACTTTGAGCAGGATTAGTCACTGAAGCCTGAAATTTCATTAGGCTCATGCAAGAAGAGGCTGTTTGTGCATAAATGCGTTTGAGAATATCTACTAACAGCAAAGATTACAGATTGATCCATTATATGCTAACATTTTCTAATCCCTCTATGATTACTGCAGTAGGTACAGGATAGATATTAACTTCAATTTTATATGCAGAATAATGTATGAATATATGCACCTCGAATTCTAAAAGCCCAAATATCTCCAACCTATAAAGTGATTAGTTCCCCTTTGCTGATCCTGTACTGTGTAATGATATTCTGCTGCTATCTTGACTTATCCTAGTAAAGCCCCCAAATGCTTCTGTTATCTGGAAACATGTCACAGTGCTGTGGGTAAATTATAGCTTGCTAGAAGTCATTTTTCTTTTTTGGTGAGCTTAAATTCCTCCACAAATACACACTAACAAATTATCTGTTCATTTGCTGTGCCTTTAATGTCTCAAAATAACTCCATTGCAGCTAAATATCTGTTCACTAACACTAACTGGAGAAGGACATGCTTGGCTTTGAACTTGCTTGTGTCTAAAACTGTGAGTTTTTAAGACACAACCCCTCAGATTTGAACAAATTAGCATCATATAGGCCAGATAAATAACACTGCATGATTCTGCGTCCCAGAGGACGGGAATAAAACTGGCCCACAGGACTCACTTTGGGCAGTGTTGGCTGGGACTGAGGGCAGTCTGCTCCGCCACAGGCTGAATACATTTACCTGCTATCTTTCTGTCCCATCTGCCAAATTCATGTTGTGAATGTGAAAACTTTTCCATCTCTCAAGCTTTGTGCCCAGTTTAAGCATAACTAGACTCAGAGTTAAGCTCTTTATTGTGGCTGGAATAAGCTCAGGACCATTCATTCATTACAGCCTTGCACGTATCAATTAGGTTTGTTTAAATAAATAAATACAGTGAAGGAGATAAAAATGTACTAGTGCAACTCAATTTCTTTATCAGCACCTGCTGATTATGCTGTCTGCAGGAGAGAGGAAATGTGCAAGGCAAAAAGACAGGAGAGACACACAGAAACGCTAACACAGCTGTTTCAGCAGCTGATGCCGTATTGCTCAGAATGACCCAGATAGAAAGTTGGATGTTTCCGACGTTAAGGCGCCGGTCAAAGCTATTAACTTTACTGACAATGGATACGAGGCTTGGAGTGTCCTCAGAAAGCTCTTCTAGATGCCGAGCTGGGTATGTGGTGGAGTCCAGTTCTGATTATCTGAGCCTCTTTATGGCAGCCGGGATAATGCAGACAGTAAAATATTAATTTTTAATTTTGTCAAGCTGCAGAGCATTTCAAAGCGGTGAAAAGTGGAAATACACAGTCACACTCCCTTGGTGTTTAAAGTGTTTTTCAGAGCCTCCATTAAAGGGCCAATAAGTCCAGTCTTTACTACCCCTTTAGAATTAAACGGCCTTAAATCTGCAGAGGGCTGATAGAGTTGTTGATTGACCTCAGTGACTCGAGGTTTACTTTGCAGATATTTCAGCTGTGAAGGCTGAAAAAGTTTCACTCTATAAGCACAACAGCACATGACAAAGCAACATTATAATGGCATGGTGATATATTGGCTCTTTGTTGCATTTCCTTCTCGATCTCAGCCTTAATTAGCCAGCTTACTCATTATGGAAATGTGACTTTTTCATTTATGTAAATTACAGCCCCCCCATAGCTCAACATTACTGATGCCCATATATGCAGAGAGTCGATCATTTCTCAAAACTACTCTACTTTATGAACTCGACAACTACAAACAAAAGTGTAATTTCATCTGGACTTGGTGTCATGTTCAAAGCTGTTCAATATCTTTAAATCAACTATGGTTCAAACGGCTATGTGTAATGCAAAAGCAGTTACTCGTAGTAATGAACTCCCAGAGAAAAACCAACCAACTATGTAGTTTCTTTAACTTTCCTTAAGCATCTTTTAGCACATTGTTTTGGTTTTCTGACACAACTCTGCTCTTATCAACATTTCCAGCCAAAGGCAGCCTGTTTTCAGCAAGAAAACAACAGAACAGAATGAGTTAGCACTAGCTGCTGAACATGGTTGGATAATTTCATCATGTCAACACAAACAAAACTCAGAATCTCCCCATCTGCCCCAAAATATATAATTTATACAGGATTAATATGCTTATAATTTCGTATTTTTGGGGATGGATCTTTAAAACCAGGACGACATACTGAATGTATTCATACAGTCTTTTTGTTGTCTAGGGAATAAAGAGATATCACTCACCCATCTCTACTCTCTCTCGCTACCATAATGCAACTTTATGCAATAGTTGCTCTCTCTAAATCCATCATTTAATATAAAAAACTCTGTTGTGACTGTGAGGGAGCCCAATTACCTACTGCTGATAACTTCTCCTAAGATCTCTCTGTGTGGTCAGTGTTTTTCTTTTGGTTTTTCATGTGTTTGAAGAGGTAGACAAAAACAGAACATATTAGATTAGATTGAGAGCCCACTGACCTGCGGAGTCATACCATGACAGAGGTACATGATGGGAACGTTGTCAGTGTCCGGTCCCTGGTCCAGACACAGGTTGTCTCTTAGACTGTTCTTCAACTGGTAAAATAAGACAGAGACAAAAACAGATGAGAAAGAGGTGGAGAGAAAGTGAAAAAAACGTTATGTAATCTCCAATTATGATAAAACCCTCAGTATATGGATTGTAACAGGTGTGCATATGACTCATATAACAAAAGAAAATGGAAGAGGAGGAGGGCACATCTCTCTCATACACACATTTAGTCATCACATTTCCGGCACTATTAAGCAAACCGCTCTCCTCACTTAACACAATTTGAGGCTGTCAGAGCT
Source organism: Holacanthus passer (assembly GCA_025331565.1). Lineage (NCBI taxonomy): Eukaryota > Metazoa > Chordata > Actinopteri > Pomacanthidae > Holacanthus > Holacanthus passer. The sequence continues at coordinate 268,929 of JAFREQ010000180.1, forward strand.
CGGGAGCCTTTGATTTGATCACATAAGCATGGGAAAGAAAAAGACAGCTCACCTTCAGGCTTATATTGTTTGTCTCTTGGGAAGGACCTCAATAAATCCTTTGTGCTTTTCAGTGCTGTTTTTTTCAGATTTACAGACTTTATTTAGATTTCTTTGAAGGAATAGTTGAATATTTTTTGTAAATACTCTTATTATCTTTATGTCTTGACTCCAGCTCTGTTCTTACTGCACAGACACAAGACTGATATCATTACTCTCATCTCATTCCCAAATAGAAGCATATACATAACTGGTTTCATTTATAAATATAATTTCAGTTTACATACACTGTGTAGACTGTAAGCCAGTGTCTTTCTCCCTGCATCCCCCTCTCTCCTCCATCTTTCTGTCTCTACATTATTAATTTTTTTCCATTATGACAGAGTGGTACACTACACAGCTCTAGTTGTGTGGCTAATGTGAAGACAAATGGAACCACTGTAGGCTAATTCCTGCTTGCCAGGAGAAAGTCATACAAACACTTTACACTACCCTTCACCTTTTTTTGGCAGCCGCGTTGTAATATTTCAAAAAGGAAAAGCATCTGCACTTCTTGGATCGCAGCTTACTCCTATAATTTGGCTGTATTCCAGAGAGAATTATAGACTAATTGTACAATATGTGTTAATTAACACAGGACAATCAACATATCTCAGTTTGTCCTTGTTCCTTCAAACATTTACAAGAAAGGGTCATGTTGGCACATTTTAAAGGAAAATTCTGGTTTATTTCCACTTGGTGCTGTTTTCTCATTTGTCTGACGTTGCCTCAGTTCTGGTTTGGAACAACTGTGAGAGAGTGGGTCCAGATAACTTTTGTAATGTGTGAATGTTCATTTCAATGTGTTATTACCTGATCCTGTGTAGTTAATATCAGTTTTTTCTAATGTTTGGTTTGAACTTGCCAAGAGTTCATGTTTGCTTTTGTTCTGTATTGTAGCAGGTTTTGTCTCTGGCAATGAGAACAAAGGGCAGATAAATGTGCAGATGTATGTCCTTTAAGTAACCAGAATCAATATTTCTAAATTGACAAATTCTCACATAACTACTTTTGTGTGACAATGTATTTTTTGTATTGTAGTGACATTTAGCAACTAAGAAGCCAGACATTTGATTGGAGTCATGTTTCTGTTAGGGACGGATGGACGGATGGATGTAAATCCAGTGTTTCCGGGCATTTTTGCTCTGTTTTTGTCTCCACTACTGAGAAATAATATGCGGCTCTTTGGCTGCTAAATGCTCCAATATGTTCACCAGCTAGTCTCTCACTTTGTCTGTGTGCTGTTCGATGCTGAGCGGGTGGTGTGCAGTAGCTTTATCAGAGTTTTTTTTTTTCCTGGAAACAGCTGCTTGCTGTCGCAGGAAACAAGGTGACGAGAGCAGTGACACTGTACCAAACACTAGTGCGCTGTAAAGCCAAAACCATGAAATAAAAGAAGCTTACGAGGTCAGCAGTTGGGTGATAATGCTCTGTGGATTTGTCACTACCAGTAACCCCTTTCACACTACAGCTACTTATTTCTCTGTGTGTTGAGGTAAACATATTCATTAATTCATTAGCTAAAGTACAGCCTTATGAAGACTGGTGTTACTTGAATGCACAGACACTTTCAGAGAGCTTGAATGTTATAGCTGCATTTGAAATGTTCAGGATCTGCTGTCCTGGTCTCATGTTGTACACCTTTACTTCCACAGCATTGTAAACAGCCATCTTAAAGTCATGCCATTCAAGTGGCCTTTAAAAAGAGGTGATTTTAATAGAAATGTCTGTTTATCTAATCAAGCTTTGTGGTCTGAGCCTCATTCTGCTTTAATGCTCCTCATAAATGTTGGCAAAATACAAACATTAATATCTAAAGATGAATGAATAGGTTATTGGCTGCATCCCAAACTCACACTAAACTCTAAGTCCCAAAGGTGCAATACACAGAGTTTATGATGAATGAACAGAAGGGGAGACCTTCATTTTCTACTAATCTCTTTACATACAGCTCGCAAAAGCTTCTTTTTTTTCCTCCATCTGCTGAATAGTACCCAGTCATCACCAGATCACCGATTCCATCTCTACCTCAGTTCACTTGCTGCATCTCACCACCTCTCCATGCTCCTCTGCAGTCACATCACACACAGTCCTGTGGGTTTTTCAGCACAGTTCTTCATCCACTGTGAGCTCAGCTTTCTACTTCACATCACTGCTGTCACACTTATTACGGTTGTTCAATAATTTGATAATTTATTTCTCCCCAGGGAAAATTCATCTTCTCTCTTGTTCTATTTCACAGAGAGGTTAGAGGTCAGGCTCAGCTACACAGCAGCAGCCCTGGAGCTGGTAGGGGTTTAGTTTCTTGCTCAAGGGCAGAACAGTAAGGTGAGTGAGTGTCAAAACAAAGACTTGAACCTGGGTCCTTCGAGACACTCTAACTCGGCCCTGCTCTCCCAAGAAATACAGGGCTGTGGCTACCATTGCAAACCTGTCTCCTAGAAAATACGCTAATTTCTTTTGCCAAATACACTTTAAGGGGAAAAGTAATTGCTGCTTGGATTATGATCACTGGCATCATTTATCTGAGTGAAGAATTGCTACAGTTTTGTACTTAAGATGAAGGGTGGATAGTGGGCAAACAAAGTGCAACACTGGAGGTTGAGATTTGCTTCCTGAATATTACATGTTTGAGTTTTTGCAACAAAAGTACTTTGATTAAGCTTAATGACAGATCATGGTTTTGGTTACATATCATTACAAGTAAACATGTAGTGTCCTGTGTTTCAAGTAACCCATTAAATATTAACCAAATAACAATGTTTAACCTAAATGTTTTGAGGACCTAAACATTACATAAAATTGTTCATTAATCAATTATACATTCAGCCGTATTTCATGAGTGGGCATTGAATGAAAACAAATTTAAAAAGTTGTTAATGAACATTTTGCAGATACTTACTGTATGAATGTTCGGCGATTTGCAATTATTAGCAAGAATCAGTCGACAGCCACGCCAGTGGGTCTGTGAGCCCGTGCTTAAACACAGCAGGGCCTTGAGCTAATGTTAAAACGCACAATGACAATGCTAACATGATAATATTTAACAAGCACACTGTTTACCACCATCTTACTTTGGCATGCTAGCATAGTAGGAACTGCCAATTAGCATGAAACACAAAGAACAGCTGAGGCTGATGGGAATGTCATTAGTTTTGCAGGTATTTGGTCATAAACCAAATTATTGGACAAGTTAAAATTTTGACCTGATGGTGGCACTAATAAAGTCATGGGATCACCAAAATCATGACAATACATCCTGAGGGGAACATAAAAATATGAACCCAATTTCATGGTAATCCTTCTAGTAGTTGCTGAGATATTTCTTTCAAAACTACAGGTCAGCCACATGGCACCCACAAGCATCAACCAACCCGATATCACACTGTGTGAATGTGTTTCATTTAAAACATCTTGACAAATCTTAATATAACATCTCCTCTTTGTTTAGTATTAGCTTGTGTGAGCGGTACATTCATCCAGCTTATGTTTCGTGTTAAATAAGAGATGAGTATATAAACAGCATCTGCAGATGGCATCACACCAGAACACTTGTTGTACGTTCTCCAACTGCTATCTCCTGTGAGAGTTTGTTTTTGTCAAATATGTAAACTTCATATCTACATCTCTCAGATGTCACTGTGGCAGTACTTTCATCTCACACGCTCAAAGCCAAGCCCCCGCACATGCTCAGTAGTGTCAACAAATAACTCCATCCAGCTCGCAAGTGTTTATCGAACAACAAACACAAGAGGTGGCATGGCGGCTGCTTTCAGAGCTAGAGACCGAGTTGCTGCTTCTACAGAGTAGAACCATATCGGCCTTTATTCCCCCATCAATTCATACCTTTTTTCCTCTTTGGTGACAAACTTGAAGTCATGCAGAGTCAATAAAGCTGGAAGAATAAGACTTTTTTAACCTGAAGGAAATAGGTTTTTAGTGATGGTAATATTCAGACTGCATTCAAACTCGCTAAAGACCGATGACTCAGACTCCATCTGCACTCAAGTTATAAGTTTAAAAGGTTAAAATGAGGCTGTAATCAAAAGTCACAATCGAAAATGAAATTAATAAATCATTGGTACTTGGATCGGAAGAAACACTCATTTTTCTTCCTCTATCAGCAGGAGCAGTCAGAGTGGGGGGATAATTCTGCTTAGCTTTCAACAGATTACTGTCATTTTTCAATTATGCAAAATCCTCCCACAGTTGTAAACTGAAGAGAGGAATAGCCATGCAGAAATTAAGTGGCGTAAAAAGGTTCACCCTTTCAGCACAACGCTGCTGTGATTTCAAGTGAGCTCTTACTGCAGAGAAGTATACATCCCATGTTGTGAGCACAATTAGGCTCAGCGTTAATGGAGAAGTTAAAGTTTTACAGCTTGAAATATTTGGAAAAGTTAAGTTTAGTGGAAATGTTTCATGAGGAGGTGTTATTTCAGAACTGTTTCAGTATAACTGAGCAGGTTTTGGTTGGTTTCCATAAAACTGTCTGGCCACACAAGAAAACCCTATAAAAAACAAATACCCAAAATGAATTCCCCATCATGTGAGCTCTGGATTAAACTATGGTAAAACCTGAGTGACGAATATATTCAGGGGTGCACTTAATTGGTAGGCAGATATGCATGTGTTCAGGTGCATGTATGAGGTTATTATGTTACTGTTGGTTTCCAGTGGTATAAAGTCCTGACCTATGTGGATATGCATGTGTGTCCAAATTTGGAAATGCGTAACATCAGTTGGTTCAAAATGTGCCTTTGCATACCAGGCAGCAATTGTCATTGGTCATCAGTACACATTCCTCCTCTGCATGCATTTCTTTCTGCATTTCTACATTTGACCCAGTGAAGTCATCTACTGAGAGATGTCCAGAAAACAACAGACATTAAGTAGCTACTTTGGCATTACATCACCTACAAATAAATGTCAAACTGAACCCGAGGAGAAGAAAAGACTTTTCTGAAAGATGTGCCATGGCTTGAAGCTAATGATGAGCGCACTGAAATGTAGAGCAAGATATGTATTGCTCACAGCTCTGTGGAGTGTTTTTTTTTAGTTTACTATTTTGTTTTTACTGCCAACAACTTAACTGTTTGGGGCTACTTTCACCGCTGTCATTCCCAGGCACAGCTGTTCACAGTTAGTGACTACCTGATAACATAGTGGAGGATTTAACAGCTGAGCAGAGTCAGAAATTGGCCTCAGCAGCTGCTAAAAGAGAGTGAATATTACAGTGACATAGATTCATCAGGTGGACACAAACACGACTCAAATATGTTGCTTTGTGTCTACTGGATGTGTAAATAGGCAACTTCTTCTTAACAGGTTTCCCACAACAACTTTCCAAGATGATAGTATGTTGTTCAGTGTTCCACTGCCTCCCGATTGCCCCCCCCAGAAAAAAATCTGTTAATACAGTATTTATAATACAATATTTAAACCTAAACAAAAAACCCCATCAATGATTTACTCTGAAATCAACAGCCTGAGAGAAAAAAAAATATTCACACAGAGGTAGAAATATAGTGCAATCTTAAAAAATGGGGTAATCACAACATTTGAAAATATGACAGCAAAGCACAGCGTTTCCTTCATTTACCTCGAAAAACATGCCTTAATTGCAGGAGCACACTAGTGAGGGTCTTTATAAATATTGTTGCCTTTTGGCTGAAATGTGACAAGATGAAAGACAAATGAAAATATGTTCACACATTTTTGAAACTCCTGGCTGGTAAGCTGCCACAACAAAGGCATATTAATTTTTGATAAAGCTAAAGCAGTGTCTTGTTCCTATTTCATAATGAATTCAAATACTCCTGAATACTTTATGTTCTGCTTTAAGGACTTTCTGTATGTGTAGCAACCAGTGGGAACTGAATGAGGAATTGTATAGTGTAGTGTTTCTCAAACTGGAGGCTGGGATCTAGACTTGTGGACTTGTTCCTGTGGGCTCCTATACGCAATGAATAGCACTGTACTTTAATTAACAAGTCAACGTAATCATAAATATAAATGTAATCAAAATCGAGGTTGCCGATTGGAAAAGGTTAAGAATCCAAAGAACTAAGGGAAAAGTAAAACTCACCACTCCATAAGCAACTGTGTCGCTGTAGGATCGGAGCTCAGGGTAGATGTTGGAGAGGAACCAGCTGAACGGACGGCACTGGAGTCTGGATCGCAGGGCTTTCCTCTCAGAAATGTCCCCGATGTCTATTCCTGAGTTCTAGAGAAGGAAATACAATCAAGCACATGTAAGTTAAAACTTTGGGTATTTCACATACCATTAACTTACTCTAACCTTGAACAAAACAATAAGCACAATAAGCTTCAACTTCCTAATCTCCAATGTTACAAGAAATCAAAAACAACGAGTACAGCATTAAGGGCCTCAGGGTCATCTCAGCACTTCTGCATCCTTAGAATGGCAATGTAAGGCACCAAGGCAATCACAGAGAGAAAGGAGTGGATGTCATTCAGCAAAGAAAGGCTGAACTGATGACGTTTTTGAAAAGAAGAGATTTCAGCCTACAATAGAAAACAAAATTAAAGTTGAAAAAATGTGCAGGCAGTACACGCATATACCGTGTATACACACACGCACATATCTTTGGATATTGGACTTATTCTAACCTAACACTCAGAAAAATGGATGAACAAATCGACAAAATTTGATTCCTGATTAATCATTCAAGTCAAAGCAGAATTCAAAACAGTCTGAAATAGGGGAAAGTGCTGTTTTTCTCTGTTTTAAATGACTGTACATGTGGTTTACCATTGGCTGGATACAAGAAACAACATGAGACAACATCACTTTCGGCTCTGGGAAATTCTGTAGAGCATTTTCCAACTATTAGTCGACATTTCATTAAATAAAACATTCAATGATTAGTACAAAAGAATAATCATCAATAGTTGTTATTTGAAGCCTAAGATTAGGTAACATTTGCTGTGCGCACTCTTTCTATAGGAATATCTTCATCTCACAGAACAGACATGATTAACAGCAAAGAATTAAAGACATATAATACTAACAGGAGGACCAGTTAAGAGAGAGATAAGAGATAATATAAGCAGGACAGAAGATACAGATAGAAAGAAAGGAGACATACAGAGTGTTATCAAATTGTACAATAGAACCTGGACCATGTCTACTTATCCAATTGTATTCAGGTACTTATGCTGCAAAGAGTTAGGGCACAGGAAGCGGGTCAAGGGTGAGTGGCCGTGCTTGTACACCAAAAAAGACAGTGGATTGCACAGTCACAGAACAGTGTGATACGTAGCATATTGTGTATATACATACATCGATTCATCTACATATATACTGTATGTGTATGTACATACTTATATACACATATACTGTATACAAGTGTGAAGAATAAATCTTTGAAATCGGTAGCCTGTTGTTGCAAAGGTCAGTTTTTGTAGGGGCGAAAGCAAGGGAGAACCTCAGGGATCCACATATGGAACACTGAGGACGAAGGGCCAAATGCAACGGACTGAACCAAATTTCCAAAGATATCTTTGTGCAGATGACAATTTTAGTATAATTTGAAAGATTTTGTAATTGCATTAATAATCCACACATACTAGCCTTAAGCTTCCACCAAGCAGGTTTTAAGAAGATTGTGGCCTGGACAGTTTTACAGGATCTGGTGACCATGTTTACCCCTTAAATAAGACTAGTAGGTCTAAAGAGAACCTCAAAAACCTAGTGTATCACAGTAACCACATTTTAAAACCATACCTACCCACAGTACTCACTTTGACCTATGTTATTAATAATTTAATTTGTACCAACACTATAACAATCTTCCACAGGTGTATTCAGATCTTAGTGATGCACAAATGATTCTCCACTGGACCTCCATGATGGTACTAGTCATGGTTGCTAGGAGATTTGTGACACAGTTTCTGAACACAAATAAATATGTAGGTAATTACGCCCACACAAAGAACACACAGCATCACACATGTACTGTCTGTTTACCTGTAGTGGAACGTTCCAGGCCATGTAGACGTGACTCTTGTACTGGTCCATCCAGACCTCGGCCACCCTCAGAGCGTTACGCCGCACGTGGGCCGTCAGGTTCTCTGTGTAGGGTTTGTGGGCACGCTCGATGTGTGCAATCCTGGAACAGGGCAGGACCTCCACGCTGCCGCCACACTGCCACACCTTCGTTACACACACAAAAGTGCACACATTAGTGACTGCAGAGACCTCCAAAATAAAGGTATGGATGTTTTCAGTACCTGCCAAATACATACCAGTTAAATCTGTATCTTCTAAATAGGGGATTAAATCCTTGCTGCAACTCAGCCTGCTTGATACACTTGGTGTGAATGGAAAGGTAGCACGGGAACACACTGAGAATGCCCACCCAGGTGCTTGATATGTTTACCATTTTGCAGTTTGATGACAGTGAGAACTGCCAATCTGTCTACACTGGCCTACCTAGCATCATGACAGGCTCATAAAATATGTCCGGATTTAGTTCATTATGAATGCAACACGAGTGTGCGGCCCTCTGGCATGTAACTATATTTGGCCTGTATTCATTTTGGTTGCATTATATTACAGGTATATAAGCACTAATTAAAATCTTACATTTTCTTGCGTTTTCATTTCTTACTCTTCAACTTATTTTTTACCTGCATTAATTTCTTAATCTTCAGCTGTTCCGCTGCCTTTATCTGTCATTCTTTAACAAACAGTTCATCTCTTTCAGTGATGACACTTCAACTCATGACACTTCCAGCTCAACCTTTGGCCATTTCCATACCTTTTAACACTTCAGTGCTGCCGGCTCTTCAGCTTAACTGAGTGCTTACACTTATATTTACATTAAACTTCATTCAGTGCTTACACTTGATGAAATTTCTTTCAGCATTTTCATTTTAGCTGCCATTTCACCTTCTCTCACTAATCGTGCTTCAACTGCCACTTCTCTGAGTATGTCAACTATTTCAAATATTTCAATTACAAATTTTCTGCAGGAAACTTTTCTGGTTGCCACAACAGTGTGCAATCAACTGATGCTTTTTGCCATGGTAACACAAATTTCCGACTTTTATGAAGTAAATCGACACTAATTTCCATGACAGCGCACTGCTCAAAATTCTGCAGCGGGCACCTTGGGAGTTCAGTCCACCGACCAAACAAACACTGGAAAATCCTGATTTGAATGGAAACGCCTGTTCTGTCTTTTCCAGTCCTGCACTTTGTTTGTGTATTAGTGCTATAATCCTTTCTGCCAGCCAGCCTCCTTCCCCGTGTCCTTCTAAAGCAAACGAATCCTTACAGTGTGCATGCTTGAACCTTCTCCATGCATCCACTTACAATGAAATCTTCGCTACTCAAACCATTTACATGTCAGCTACAATTTAAATTTTATTTATCTCTTACTCATCAACTACTTTCAGTGGTTTTACAATTACTGACATTCCACATCCTTTCATGTCTTCCTCTTCTGCTTTCATTGTGCTGTGTGTCAAATGACAGTTGCACTGCTTTCATTGCTGATATCTTAAGGGACAGTTCTTGACCACACTTCAACTGACACTTTCAACACAGTTAAACTATTTCAACTCCTTTCAACTCTCAGCACTTGAATTAACACTTCAATTTTATTCAATACACTTTAACTGAAAGTTTTCCATTTCAATAATTGCCTCTTTAACTTCTTTCACTAACTGTGTTTGACTGCCATTCCAACTTCTTTTAAATGATTCAACGACAAATTATCAGCAGTAAGCAGATCTAAATTTTCTTCTGAAAATTTTGCCTTTTCTTTTTGCCACTATAATGTTAATGTTTAGCCAGCTGATGCTTTTGCAATGGTAACACACATTTCTGACTTTTATGAAGTCAACTGATTCTAATTTCCATGACAGCACTGCTAAAATTCTGCAGAAGGCACCTTAGGTGTTTGGTTTACTGACAAAGTAAGCGCTGGAGAATGCTGATTTAAATAGAAATGCCTGTTCTCTCTATTCCAGTCTCGCACTTTGTTTGTGTGTTTGCGCTATAATCCCTCCTGCCGGCCAGCCTTCTTCCCTGTATCCTTCCAAAGCAAAGAGCTACTGCAGAACAACGGTGAAACTGTAGCACTGGCACGGCGCCCAGGCAGGAGCACAAACTACAGCCAAATTCTGAGATAATACACGCTTCCTTCAGAAATACCTCAACATTCTCTATGAAGGATTTACAACACGGGGTTATAGTATAAGGAGCTATTCTTCGAGCATAACAATCTATGTCTGAGGGTGTGGGTGTGCAGAGTGAGATAGAGAATGAGCCGGAAAAAAAAAAGTGGACAGCGAAGGGAAAGCGAAAGAGGGATTCAGAAAGAGTGTGAAACATAAAAGAGAGAAGGTGAAAGGATAAAAGTGAAGGAGATAAAGTAGGAAGTATGGAAGAAGAAAGTGAAATAGAGGGGGAGAGGATAACAGCTTCTCCTTGTCTTCTTAAGGCATCCTTTCCAAAAGCCTTTTCTTTTTTTTTGTTTATCTTCTCTCTAAATAAAAAAGCCTTCTCTTGTGGGATAAAACAGGGTCATGCACCAACTATTACCCAGAAAACATCACAGAACATCACAACAGACGTTGAGTAGTTGCAGTTTATGTGTGTGCATTGGCATCCGATGTCTGGAACTTGTGTCTGGCTGATGTATGTATGTATGTCATCCAGACAAAACACAGCGCATTTACATCCCAAATTGTCTCTCAGTCTGTCTTCTTTGATTTAAGGCGGAACAAATCTTGCTGGCGGACTTGTGTTTTTAAAAGTTTTAATGAGAAAATGAGAGGCGAAAGGCAACAACAAATGAAGAATTATAAATCATGCTGAGGACGACCGCCTGTTGTGATAAAAAAAGACGGCATGAGACAATGAGCACTAAATATGCACAATAATACGCCACAGCACAGATGAAGCTTCATAAAAGCAATCTTTATCACAATAGGAGTGTGCAGGCCAGAGATACGGAGTGCTTCTGCAGAAACTGGGAGAAAAAAAAAAATCACACCGCTGATAACAAAAGGCGCCTGTATTCGGCACGAGGGAGATGGAAATAGAACAAACTGACTGGTTTCAGACTTAAACCTTGGGTTGAACCCAACACATGATGAATCAGTTAGAGTAAGAGCAATGCCCTTGAGACATGTATGCAGATCTGATTCTGTCAAAATATCACTGCTGATTTACATAATCATTGATCTGCAAAGGGCCCTTTTGCGGTGCAGTTTGCTACTCGAGCAAAAAACGGAAATATTGACTTTTTCTTGTCAGTCTTGATGTGTTTATAGTCAAAACTATGTGGCATGAAATAACTGATGATGTGTTTGTGTGTCAAGGCAGGCTTGTTGGGGTGATATTTGATGTCAGGTTCTCACTTCAAATACCCCTGTGGCACTGGAAGTGTTTGCTGTAGAAAAGAAATGTCAGTACTCTGACTGATGTTCTTGCTAACCTTTTGTTGCCTTTCAACTGTTCAAAAACCTCACATACCTCCAGATAGACAGACAGATTAAATCTGTCCAGCTCTAGCCCGCCCTGAATCAACCCTGATTCAGTAGCTTTGAAGTGTCTCTCCACCGAAACAGGTTCATTTCAGTTCAGTGTTTGTTGTCATAACTGCAGAGGGCAACTGATTTGCAGCACTGTGCATGACTCTTGGCCCTCTTTCAGCACATAGGCGAAAGTGTAATGTGGGCAGAGCTGCCAACAGCTGGAGGGAGCATCTGATGTAGGTCAGAATAACACGGACCCCCGGGGTCACGGTGGCAATGGTGAGATCTCTTCCCGCAGAGTGTCCGGCTGTTCGTGGCCTTGGTGCTTCTGCTTCGCTGAATAAGCCATCCAGGCCTCCTCTGTGCTAATGTCAACAGGTGTTCAAGCAATTTGTCTCTACAGTAGGGGCTTAGACTGGAGAATTATATGCCAAAAGAGCTCTATGATAGAGAATAACCTCTCTGGATGCTGCAGATGAACTCATGGTCACTGCACTGGGAGAACTCATAATACCTGAATGCAGAGGTCTGACATTCAAGCCTCCTATGGAGAAAGTCAAGGCCGAGCCCTGCACAAAAGCTTTTTATGAGTCACATTACTGCCAATGACCCACAATGTGCCAAAACAACAGGACACTTTAAGCCTTTGGCAGATTTAGTAATTTATATTCATGACATCATATAATGTTTATGATATCAGGTCAAAGCCATTTTAAAGAGAATATTTAGAGAGTCATAATTTATATCATGTGTATCGCTTGCTTGTTTGAGCTGAAGCTGAACCCAGCCAGCTCCTGCTGTCAGTGCAACAGGACCGATCCAAACTGATTCCTACTCACTAAGCCTTCACTACAGTGAACTGCTTATGAAGTCACACTCACAACTGTGGAGGGCAATCTGCATTAAAGGGCTGGATGGCAGCATAAAATGACTGTTGAAACTGCAGGATGCATTCACCTCTCTCTCTCTCTCTAGGCAGGCACAGAGGGTACTGATAGATGGCCCGCTTGTTCAGCTGTTAAGATATATTCCCTACTGTTTCCCTGAACATAATGTTCCCTAAACAATCAGCATGTGATGTTACATGGGTGGTGTGTTTTTTTAATTGATGCATGAATATGGAATCAAATCAATCTGTGCAAGGCTACGATTCTTTTTATTGCTTCACTACTTTCTGGGAGTGTTGTGGGAAAAGTAACCTGAATAAACCAAACATGAGATGTCAGCTGGGCATAAATACCTATTAAAACTTCCATGCAGCGTAGGCATCTATTTTCAATGGAAAGCAGCTAAAGCCTACTTGAAAAGTCAAGAGTCTAGATGTCTCTAGATTACATCATGTGCTAATTTGCATTTTCACGATAGTAAGGAGTGGAGAGAAAGTCGCTTAGTTGACAACACGGCTTCCATGTCTTCACTCCAAACTGTGTCCGACCTCCGTTCGGCTGTCAGTGCCCTTTAGGAACGAGCTGTCAACAGAAGCACAGCTCCTGAGGATCATTATAGATGTTAAGTTCACGCCATATGGAAAGTGTAAGATTTGTCATTAGACCACTAGATGCTGGTCCCAACGTAGCTGTATTTTTTGGTTTTCACAATAATTATTAATGAGTTATTACTAGTGAAATATTACATTTGGAGAGTGTGTTTGCTTGACTCACTGGTCACAAGTTTTGGCATATGCTGATAGCTTGTCTCATCTTAGCTCAGCGCAACGCAACGCAAGCTTCATCCTCATTTGCCTAAATTTTGATCTTCTGGCTTCATGCACGTCACCCTCATATATTTCTACCTTTTATTGATGGCTTTCCCTGTGAATTTCCTTCATTGGTGAGGATTAGAAGAATGGAATAGGGGGAAGGTGATGTGTGGCAGGAAAAACTACGAACACCTCACAACAGGACACAATAGGAGGAAAGTTAATGACAGTGTGGCTGCACTGCAGTGTGTGTTTTTCTTTTTGAGGATAGAGGGCAGGGCACAGTGCAATAATCACCCAGCCATCTTCTTTTCAGGCTCTCCTCTCATCGATTGTCCACAGCTGTCCACTAAATCTGAACCTGACATGGTCAAGCCTGAGAGAATTGTACATTTTTCAGAGTGTGATGTGCTCTTAACCCAGTGGCTCGGATCGGCATCATTCAGGCCCGGGCCGATGATCAAACCCGTACTTCACCGACACTACACTGTAAATCACTCCGCACTAAGCCTGAGTCAACAGTTTCCCTCGGATATCTCGTTCAGTCTCAAAGCTGTTCCAATAGTTGCGTCCTCTTGGGACTGATTTGCAGTCTGAAGACGAGGGTGCCTTTGCAGAGCCCTCAGCCTCTGGGGACCAGGTTAGAGATGTATTCCCAGCAGGAACTGTTAATGTTGTAAGTGTAGTTTAGCTCACTGACAATGATTTAAAACCCTAACCCTGTAAGTAATGCAAGAAACTGCAACATAATTAAAACAGAAAAATGACATTCATCCGAATGTGATAAGTGTCAGCTTATGTAGTTGCATGTTACAGAAAAACAAATTTTGAATTTAATGTTATTACATTACAAGTCACAACGTTATCTGGCAGTTGATACAACATTAGTAATCTGCTCAGTTTGCTTGAGTGAGACTGAATGAATACTATGAATGACTGATAAAGCCCCCATTCTGTCAAAGGAAAGGTCAACCACCTCCTCTTGTATGCTGGACATGTCTGCTATTCAGGACATTTCAATTTGGAAGGTGACAACAGCGGATGCCTCTACGGTACACAGGGTACAAATTGCAGTGTGTTAAAGATATTTTTAGTGTACTGAGGGCTGTAGGCCGGGGTGCAGAAATGTACGGTGTTGCTGTGGCTGTGCAGCTCATTGTAAATACAGGTTCTCAAGCCGACTCACCCTGATGCCGAGCTCCACGTTTTCTCCACCGTAAATTTCCATGCCTTCGTCTAGCAGGCCAATCTCCTCAAAGTACTTCCTGTCGACCACGAAGCAGCCAATCAGAGCAGGGCTCCTAAAATAGAGAGTGAAGGGAGGAAGAGAGGAGGTCAGAGAAAAAAAAGAGCTAAAAAATTGTTTTGTACTGAGAAAAATGCATAGCAATTAGGGCTGTACACACAATTAGCCCCGCACTGGGCATCAAGGCCCTGAAGAGCTATTTTTCAAGTATGCTATACATTAGATGCTCTTCACATAGGCCTTAGCCTTTCATGATAAACCTATGGCATACATTATACTTACAAATGCTCCAGCTGTCAAAATGATGCCCTTGCCTAACACAACAAATTCAGGACATTTTGAGGAAATCGGCAGGGTGAAAGAAACCAGATCTTTCATGAACATCAAACTGAATCAACAGGAGTGAAAAATAGCTCATATTAGTATTCATGCTGTCAGTCCCACACATCTTCTCTTATCAATATGAAATACTGCACCGCTGCAAAAGCAGCTTGTTTGGGTGAATTTCTCTTCCCTGTGGATATACAGATTGGCAAACAGCCAGAAACTCCGAAACCCAGAATGACAACAGAAACGAGGGCCTCCCACTAACGGCTCTGAACATATTCTATTCATTCCAGCTTCCAGATGACAGCACAATGAAATGACAATTAATATATCAAGTATCAGGGTGTTGGTGTAGTTTCTGCTATTCAACTCAACAGAATCATTTTTATGGTGCAATATATTGAATAGATGAGATAAAAAGTTATGATGCCACCAAAATATATCACATGGAGGTTCAGGTTCATGAAGACACAGTTTGCTCTATAAGACACATCATCTACAATTGAACACTATAATTCATTAACATTTGGGTTTCTAGCATGTTTTTTATCATTTGCCTTATCATTGGCATTATTGGCCTCCACATGAAGCTACAGTTTACAACTTAGTAATGTTTTAAGTAGCTAGTAAGCTGATCATGTTAAAATCATTATCCTTATCTCGAGGTTATTTTTTCAGACTACACAAGCAGCTCCAAAAGTTATTTTTGGAATATAAAAAAAACTTTCTGCTCATATGATAAAATTTAAATTAGATGTTTCAACAGACTGTGCCACTCAAGGCTGCTCTGGATTTAAATGTTGGTTTCACCCCAGGCAAAAACTTTATCTTTAATAATGTTTTGATTTTCCCCTTAAGGTTTGCATGGTGGAGGCTATGTACCGACCCAAGTGATCTACAGAGTGCTGAGGTCACAAATGGGGCTGTCAAACCTGGAGAGACTGAAATACATTACATTTTATTTCTCTAGGGGAGGTGGGTGAGTTTGACATGACTTACCTTGGTCAGTGATGTTAATACCATCTGGAGTGCATATGTGGGTAATTTTTCACTCCCACCCTAGCAATAATTATAGCTGCAATTACCTGCTGATTTTTGGCGAACTTGCTGGTCCTCCTGTAATTTAAATCCTGTCCTTGTATTTTGGATCTCTGAGTTTTTTTCTGATGGGAAGAGCTGCTTGTCCTTCTACATTTTAAGAAACTGGCACCAATAAAAGCATGCAGAATTATCAGTTCTTGTTTGCAGTGTACCCATGGATGATGATGATGATCCTCAGGCAAGTTCTGAAATGTTCTTTTTTTCTCAGTTTTCTAAGCATACTCATGGTTGATATTTGCAATGTTTCACATCTGCGTATTAAAATGTGAAGGAAGGAATATGATTCAAATTCACCTTGTGCAGTATCCTTGCCTTACTGTAAACCCCCTGGGGAGGCTTTTGGCTTTGCACTGTGAAATGTGAATTACAGACCATATCCTATAACTCTAATAAGTTTTCATGCTTACTGGGCATGAAAAACAACTTAGTATTGTTGGAGGATATTAACTACAGTGAGCTACAGAGAAGTATAAATCCTTGATGAATAGCAAAGCAAAGTTTCATTTGAGTACTGTGTCCACCTCGGATTACACATGGCAGCTCTGCCCAGAAAAAAGTACTAAAGGACCTAAGTACTCTTATGCTATAATAGTACCAGGTTGTCTGTTTACAACTCGAGGGATGGGTTTCATGCGAAAACAATATAGTATTAAAATAATAAAGGTAAATAAGTAATAAAACTAAACTTTGACACAGGGCTCCTCCAAAAGACAGGGCCAGAGAATAGCCTTTAATGCAGGACTCATCTTTAGTGGTGCAAATTCCTCAGGTATATAACTCATGATTTATTCTCAATTAATTAGGAAAAGTTAAATGAAATGAAAAGTTTACTTCAGAAATGAGTCATTGCTTTGACAAAACTGCCTCAAAAATGCTTAAGCAATGACAATAAGTGGTCCTTGTGAGCAAAGCCAGCAACAAAGTGCACCTGAGAAAAAGTACTTAAGAAGATAAAGAAATAAATAATGGGGAAATTCATCTTGCTCCATTACAATATTGAGCAGGATATGCCCTCTTGTCTTTGTCCAAATCTATAAACACTGCATCATTGATTTGCTTGCCATGAACCACAGCAACAGATGTATTATCCTCCTGCAGATATTGGTGAGTAGGCAATTTTGCTCTTTGTTGCTGGGCTGTTTTTCTGTTCTAGTCTGCAGTGTCTCTTAATCTTTCATATTTGCAGTGTTTTACTGACCAACAGTATTGAATAACTGGATAATTTTATCAATTTCAAAGTATGTACAATGACTATACACACTTCAGGTTGCCTCAAATGTGCTGTAATAGTGTTGACAAAAATTACCTGCTTTTCTTTGTAAACCTGTGTAAC
The DNA here is from genome assembly GCA_025331565.1 of Holacanthus passer. Lineage (NCBI taxonomy): Eukaryota > Metazoa > Chordata > Actinopteri > Pomacanthidae > Holacanthus > Holacanthus passer. The sequence continues at coordinate 286,227 of JAFREQ010000180.1, forward strand.
TGCCCACTGTTTCTGATGAGTCTCCAGTTTTTATGTGTTACACTTAATGTGCTTTTGCTGTGCTGCATCCTTCAGGTCTTATATGGGTTAGAATATTGACACTGCACTTACAATTTACATACATAATAATTATTCATGGGGATTAGTGTTCAAGAAATTCTAATGTAAAAATAATGAGCTTAGTAAGTGATCTTATCAAACCAACTTCAATGCGCTTCCAGTCAACTGATTAATAATTAATACTGCTTGGGTAGATTATTGGCTGGTTTGTCACTTCTTTCATGATAACAAGGCATTTTCTTTAATGAAAAAAAAAACAGTCTAACTGGTTACTTTCTTTTTTATGATTTTTGAATTCCCCTTCCTCTTGTTATGGCCAAAACAAAATCTTGGAGCTTCTTCCTCTATTTACCTGATGGGGGCCGTGTGGTTGCGTTGTGTCCACCAGGACTTTGGCGGGTTGAGGTACCGACACCACAGCTCCCAGTCAAAGCCCTGAGCAGACAGCGGGTACTCCTCGATCTCAAAGGTGTCATACTTGATGTTGTCAAAAGAGGGAGACACCACCCGGGTCCGGTCCTCCTTTATTCGCTGGAGAATAGGTTCTGCCCTGTGGGACAACAGAGCACAGGCAGAATGTGTTTAAGAGGAGACCACACATGAATGCATGAGTCTGTGGTGCATTGTTGGGTTAGGGTTATGGTTGGCTCCAGAGCTCCAAGCCAATGCTCTACGATACACTATAAGTAATTACTATAATGTTCTAGTAGAAATGTGAAAATGGAAACTGACACAACTGACTGAAATAAAAATTAAGTATTTTTCGAAAACCTACACAAAATATGATACAAAAATAAAATACAATTTGTACCACCAAGCCTGACTAGGTTAGCTAAAACACGACCTGGCCATCCATTAAAGATGACTAAAGCTTGGCTTCAAATAATAAATAATACAAAATCATTCGATTTTGGTTTCATCTTCAGATTTATCAAGAGTTAACTTTCAAAAACGAATCTTCTTCATCGGGACTGTGTGGTTTGATCAGATTTGACTGACAGTGACAAAACAACCCAACAACTGCCATCAGATTCTCATTCAAATGTTGCTAAATCCTGATTTGGGCATGGAAGTGACATCACCTTTCCAATTAAGTACTGCTCACTTTAAACCAGTGACTAGAATGAAGAATAAAAAATAAAAAATGAAAAGACAAAAAGGAATACAGAAAATACAAAACCGTTCTAATTTTGGCCAAAACCCCATTATTCAGAGTAAGAAGCTGAAAATATATTTCAGGGCCTTTATTGCTGGACATCTATTATCCCTCAAAAGATGCACAGTAGGGTGGCAGCATTAGGAGTCAATGATTGAGGAGGGACATCTGGTTGACTGAAGCCTAAATTCCAATAATAAAATATTAATAACTTTCAGGAGGAACATTTGTCAATATCTCTTATGTTAACACTGAGTAAGTAAGTGAAAGGGTTGCTTATAGTACCAAAGTTACCAAGAATAGTCAACTCTGTAGCTCAAAAGAGCTCATTGTCTCCAGCTTCATTTACACAACTATATTTAAACTTACATTCAGTTCCACAAACCTGAAGCTTGCGGGTGTATTTACATTAAACATGTAGTTTACAGTACATACTCAGCTCTGATTGGGCAATTGTTTTCATAACAGGCCACTATAATGACATACAATGAAGCCATTCTTTAAAAAATGTAAAGATATGATAGCTCATTAAAGTTACTGATGTGAAGTGGGAACTGTTTCCACTACATGAACTTTCCCTTGGGACTAGAAACCTTTGGAGGAAACCCCCAAAAGTAAGTTGGAAAGTCAAAAGTACAGGAACTGTACAGGAACTTGGTCTTGCAGCGTTGAACATCTCTGATTAGTGCAGTACTCACAGCATTTTCAGGCCAGCACAGTGGCGATGAAAAAATCGAGCTATTATGTTGAAGCCATCGTGGAACACATGAAAAAGGATAACCTGTCAGCTGATGGCAAATCACATATGACCTCTGTGATGCTTGTTAAATGCTATAACTGATGTGGCTGTGCTGTTGATCCTGGATGTTGGAAGACATTTGCATGAACTTGAGCCTTGCTCAGCTTCCCTCTTGAGTCTGTGTTGTGGAGGAAGGCGCCAGCATGCAGGGGTTTCATTCATATTCTTCTGTCATAATAACAACCAGTCTTCTGAGTCTGTATATTTGAAGGGGTCATCAACCCAAGCAGCAGGCAGTTGTATTCAGTGAAAGAAGCTCTGCTAAACCTACTGTATTCTATCAGCCAAGCACCAAACCGCAGATGGACAAGACTAACGTTGAAAACACCCAGATATTGGTGAAGACCAAAATAAGATGAAATACATTTTATCTTTTACATTTGTCATGAGTAATATTGTTACTCTGTGTCCGCTGGATGTGTCAGCTGTCAACCGTTTGATAACACGTTCCATAACAGCCTAATAGCCCAGAGATATTCTGGTGGTTGTATTTCTATCTTCTTGTTTTGATATTTATATTTTTAACCAATTAATCGATTAATGAAGAGAAAAAAATACAAGTTTTACAACTTTACTTTTCCTTCACCAAAATTAAAACAAAAGGGAAAGCAAGCATTAAATACAACAAGCAAAAATAAAAAAATATCACCTGCATAAAAAAGCTTAGAAAAACAGAGAAAATGAAAAAAGAAAGTGTGCGTGATTGTGAGTCCATACTGGGAGCCAGGGAGTGAGTCTGCAGTCCTGACTGGATGAGGAAGGTCAATGCACCAGTAAGGAGTCAGGATGGTGCTGTATCAAGGTCTGTAGGAGTGCTGGCCAGGGCTCCTCAGGGAAGGCAGCGCAGAGTAACTGAGCCTGGCTGGCATGGGAAGTCCTGGAGAGACCGGAGCGCGCCCTGCTCAGCCTTGTGAGCCATTCCCAGGGTTTTGAATTTAATTCGAGAGAGAGCACAGGAAGTGGTTGCTGTGTTAGAATTCACTGCTGGCGAGGGTGAGGTCAGCCGAAGCACGAGGAGTTGAGAGGGCCAACAGAGAGACCCTCTGAAACTCCAAACAGCGGATGACTGGAGCTTGGACTGCAAACTAGACACAGCCCTTGATCAGGTAATATCGGATTCAGTGGATGTTGAAGGCAAAGCTGCAGGGCTGTGGCTGTGATGATGGCCTTGCACGTCTGATGACTCTTAAGATCTCAGAGGCTTGTTGGCAGCCCGGGCAGTAATCACTGTTGATACAGAGGTGGTGCTGAAGGCGTGGGTGCCAGTGGAGAGGAGCACTTCATGTCGAAGAGATGGAGCAGGTGGTTTGACGTTCAACCACAGATAACAGCTATATGTTTGAACTTTGGTTCTGGGTGCTTCGGAGTATCCTTATCTCTCACATACACCACACTGATTGAGCCACTGATTTTCAGTACAGCTAAAATACTTCAGAGAATACTTCGTGTTTATATAAATAATATATCTTTGCTTAAATATATTCTTTTTGAAAGCCCCTGACCATGTTGAATTTTATTAAAAACTAAAAACTAAATAAGCAAAACTCAAATAAAAAAAATGTGTTTAGGTTATATCTAATGAGCATTTAACCATTTAACCCTTCAAATGCACAGTATGTAATTTCTGCTGCTAGGGGTCTCTCAATCAACAAGATGTAATTTAATGATGTCGGGAAGTATCATGGGTTGTTGTCTTTATTGTTAAACAACCAACATTGCAGATCTATCTAAGATAATGTATTAATGTTTTCTTCACATTACGGTCAGTCAAGTTTGTTGACTTCCTTCCTCACTATCTGATGTGTCATCTGGTCTTTCCTGTGTTGCCATAGACAGGCGACCAATTAAGATGCATTATTACCTAGATAGAATTACGGATTTCTCTGGGTTTAAAAACTGTTGAAAGCATTTGGGATAATATAGTTACACAACTCAAGAAACTAACATGTGCCTTGTAGAGCAGTGGTTCCCCAAAGGGTGGAGTACCTTGAGCAAGATTTATCACCTCACTGTTCAGTTATTGTGCAATTTTAACAATGTTCCACCTCATGCCATGAATGAAATGGCAACTCACCATTGCAACAAGCTGTCTGGCGTTAGTTTTCAGGAGCTCAGCAGTCATAAAATTAGTGACTGTCAGAACATCAATGACAAGGTTTGACATGGTAAGCACCGCTAAATGAAATTCTGATACAACTCCGCCCTCAACACAGTCTGGATAAAAAATCTGACTCAACAATACTCAGCTAACTTGTTTATAGGCTTACATGCAAAGGTGGGGTGGTTTTGGCTGCTATCCTCCATTGTCCGATAGCACTTCCCAGCATCATATATGAAGTGGTTTGATCAGACTTGATTGACAATAACCAAACAACCCACCAAGCCTCAAAAAGATGATACTGATGTTGCCAAATTCTGGTTAGTGCACAAAAGTACATGACATCATCTTTTGTTGCCAGAAGCCTGCCCTCTTCAAACCCGTAAGAAAAGTACATCTGTCATGTGAAATAACTAAAACTCCTCTACCTTTGAATGAAAATAGCAGGTTCATGTGGGATCCCATTACTCACGGAAAAACCTAATAGAGAAAATATCATTTCAGGGTTTTTAAAGTAAGACAAAGGTTCAGGATTGGTCAAAAGCGCTGTGACAGAAATGTGCGCACCATTCAAGATTCCATTGTAATTCTCAGTGTTGTCTTTTATATTTTGTGACAGAAGTGAAACAAAGCTCAAGGTCATTCCTGAAAATCCCTCATATGACCAGCAAAGTGAAATGTCTTTTCTCTCTTCAAGAATAAACAGATCCCATATCTCATTAATGAAAATGATAAGAGAATTTACATCATTACACTCTGAAAAAAACAACTATTCATTTAGTTCAAAATGACACTATTGATCTGGAGGAGACATTATGGCTGACTGGAGAGAGAAAAATGTGGGAAAAACTGCCAAAGGCCGTCGTTTCAATGCAAACAACCCTCGACTCTCCCGTGAGAGAGAAAACACAAGCGAGGCATCGAACCTCAGTCATTCATGTTTTATCAGTTCAGCCCCACAGAGATGTATGATAATAACATCACAAATTGCCAACATCAGAGAGAAGGAAGGACGCTTTCATCCTGCGCGCTGATTGTTCGTTAAGAGGTGAACCTCGCCTCTGGCTTGCTTACACACTTCGAAACACACACATAAACACTGAAATACATGAATACATACAGAGAGACCACCCAGAAAGCCCTGAAATCTAATAAAAATCTAGGAAAAATTATAAACGGGTAATCACTTAATTAATGTGACCTCCATATCCAGGAAACCTCTCCGAGTCAAGGTAAAGTTTGAAGAGTTCACACAGTGAGACTTCATGCCAACCTAAAAGAACTCATTTTTCTCACACCTGAGTACTAAAATGTGAAAAAAAAATAGTGGAAGATCTCACATTAGAGGAAGTGTAGTCTTGCTGAATGTCAGGGCACTGGTATCACTAATTTGAAACTATAATTGTAACAACCATCCAGATCTCTTTGGGGTGACCTGTTATCTTAGTGGTTAAGACGCCTATCATGTAGCTGTCTCTTTACGGTCACAATCAAATAAAAGCCACGCACCACAAAAAGGGAGCGCTGTCCTCAGTATGAAATCAGTTGTCTAACTGAACTGAAGCAGCTTCTTGAATGAGAAGTGAAACGTCTTCAAAAACCTACAAACCAAGTCCAGTTGCCTTTGATTCAACTCTTACTTGATCATCAATCCACCAGGTTTTAAATATGAATCTATTAATAGTAGGGCAATCATTTTTTACTGGATAACTGCAATACACTAAAAATGTTAGACAGAGTAACATGGTATTCAAGTAAGAATCAAGTGTGTGATCAGTGTTAGAAATTTATGCAGTGTTACAGAGTTAGTATGAACATTAGCATTTAAGAAAACGATGCGGCTCTTTTACTGCTAAATGCTCACATATGTGTATCAGCTAGTTGGTCACTACGTTGGTACATGTAATGTACAGTGGGTTCAAAGTTCATGCCTGCTGCGCCTGAAAACAACATGAGAGCTGTGACCTTTCAGATTTACTTTGCCTTACATGCCAGTGCCACTTCACGCTAAAACTGTCTAAAAAGATGATCATGTTACTACAGTTTGAAGTAGTGTTTGCTTCTGTGCCTGTGTTTCCATTGCAGTTGCTATGCTGGCAACTATTCCAGAGTAAATAATTTCTGCAGACCCCTACACACTGACTTGTATATCACATCATGCAATTAGGTTACTTTAGTTGTTCGCCATGTACGTGGAGCACAGCACATACTGTATATAGTAGGTGGGGATGATTGAGGATTATTGTAATTATAGTCAGACAATCTTTATAACATAAAACAACCTGTAATTACTTGTTTTTGGCTCAAAATAGCCAATATTGCAGATAATTGCAATGTACGGCACAGACAATTATGTAGATCGAGGAGTCAGCCCTTTGTTGGTAATTATACGGTAATTTCAATTTCTACGAAAACTATGTATAAAATGTGTGAGAGTGTGGGCGAGTTTCAGAACAGAGGAAGGCACACAGGATTAAGAGTAAAGTGTGAGTGGAAGAAGACAAAGGAAAGGACGTGTGAAAGGGAGAGAAGAAAGTGAAGAGAAGAAGAAAGAAATGAAAAGAGGGGATTGAGAATCGTGCACAATTTGTTGATTCTAACATGTGAAATCAGATGTGCTGCGGAGAGTGTTAATAACTCTGGCACAAACACAACATCAACTCATCACAGCAATGTTGCGCCAGATCAAGACCAATAAAAATGTTATGAATGTGCGTGTGTTCAAGGAGAGGGGAGGAAGTAGACAAAAATGTGTTTATCTGCAGCTGAAGTCTTTTGTATCAGTGCCAAGAATGATTTCATTAGTCATAGACCAATACCCCCTCTGTGGCAATATGCGGGAGGTTTATGTGGGTTCTGTGTGTGTGTGTGTGAGAGAGAGAGAGAGAGACAGACAGACAGACAGAGAGAGAGAGAGAGAGAGAAAGAGGTGGAGAGTGAGACAGAAAGAGGGAGAGAACCAGAGAGAGGGAGAGGATTGGAGAGGGTGGAGGCGTAGAGGGGTTAAAAACCTTGTAAGTGTCTCTCGTCTAATCTGGAACACAGCAGCAACAAATGTTATTTTGGATCCAACTCAGACATTATAATGAAGTGTGTGTGTGTGAGCAAATGTGTTACCTGCCTGTGAATTGATATTGTATGCGTGCGCGTGTGCGTGCGTGTGAGTGTGATATTTTTCAAGCTGTCAAAATGATTAACAGGTACACAGCAGTGCTGTTGTATCCGAGTGTTTAAAAGAGGGGACCCTGAAGTGATGAAGTGTCCGCTGCTCAAAGAGGCACACATTAGACTTGTGTCTAAAAGAAAACGGCTTTTAATTTCTGTCAGAAAAGTTAAAAGTTATGATAACGTGTTATGACCCTCAGCCTCATCACTGTGATAGATTAAACATAACCAGCCATGCTAATGAGTTCAGCAATTAACTACTGCTCCCATTACTTACAGTACTTAGTGGAACCATTAGGAAACATTTCTACTCTGTGTTAACGTACTAGACATAACACATGGTTGGAATGAATATGAACTCTGCCGCTGAAAAAGTTAGGAGGAAGCGCTGTGAAATAAATGATCATTTCCTTATTAAAATGCAAGTGAATGCAACAAGAAACTCTAATCAAGATGATATGGTGTAAGGAGGAAACACTTTGTCCAGATTTGAAAGTTCCATTATGAAAATTAGGCAGGAAAAACCTGGCCTATGTAATATGGTGGGGGAATAGGAAGAATAAAATAGCAATTTTTCCTGCAATATACTTTAGCCTTAAAGCAACACTGCAACATTTTGGAAACATGCTTATTTGCCATCTAACCCTGAGTCAGAGTCAGAAGAGTCAGTTGAATGCCGGAAAGGATGAAAATAGTTAGCCTCAATTAGATGTGCGTCACAGTCCTGCCATGTCTCAGGTCCTGCCATGTCTCACCTCACCTGCTTTTTGATAAACCTGCCTTGAAGTATCCCTGAATTGGCCTCAGCCTTCTGTACCTTCTGCCTCTGTATTCTCAGTTTCTGTCTGCCTGTATCTGTGGCTGTTTTGGCGTTCCCCGGACACGAGCCCATGGTGAGCCATTCTCAGTAAACTTCCCTGTGATTTCCCTGTGGCTCAGAAACCACCTCTGTGTTGTTACCCATCCTTCAGTGAGTTTGGTGTTTACGTACCTGAAGATTTGTGTTTTCCATATCTCCATTTTTCCATGTGTTGCAATTGGATCCTACCACACCCCTGTTACCATGTGAGGCAAGACTAAAACTGCATTTATACCATTACACTGCTGTGTTAAGTGGCTACATCATATGTACGGTGGCTATGTGCGTAGGTTCTGAGGTTGTGTGCCATAGGCTTCGATGTGGCTGAAGACCTTCTCCTCAAAAATGTAACGACAAGTCAGGGCCATGGCATTGACAGAGACACGATGTGGAGCCTGCACGAACTATAACTGGCTGCTTGTGTTTCTCCCTGAATGTTTCTGATGCTGGTGGAGATTGTTGAGAGTGAAAACAACATTAAGGAAGTTTGAAGAATGACTCTCAGTAGTCTTCTCCTTTGCAGTAACAAACATCTTACAAAGGGATTGCAGAGCTTCTCGTTCAGCACGATCGCTGCTCTGTATGAATAAACGTGAACTCAGCAGTTACACAGCTATAATCTTAGTTACCTGGATGTAACTCCATCTCCAGTATATGTGTATGTGTGTATGGGATATAATTAAAGGCCCATGTGGCCTATCATGTACAGTACTTGCATCAGGCGTTGTAGTGGTGATATCAACTATAAGTCAATTCCTGCACCATAGCTACCTACCACAGGTTCCCATTAACCCCTTGCATCAACAATAAATCCCTCACCTAACTCTGTCCAGGGCTCACATAGAAGACAGATATGCTGTGGAGCTATTTGGCATAATTCTTTGATGGACACAGAAAACCCAGCTGACATTGGGCAAGAGGCAGGTCATCAGTTCATCTGCGGTGACACATACGGGCAAGTTAAGAGTCACCAATGCATGAATGTGGGATGAAGCTGTAGGACCCGGAGGAGACCCATGGAGGCCACAAAGTAAAACCCTTTTTGAAATATGTTACTCTTCAGTCAGTATGAATGATTATTTTTAATAAGGTTCATATGATGTTTTTGTCTCATTTTCTGAATGTATGAATAAAAAACCCAAAACACACACCTGAGCCCACTTCAAGGGAAAGTAACTGAAAAGCCATGGAACAGAATAACAGCAGATGAGACGTATTGTATAAACCGGGTCAAAGAGCTGTGAAATCACTCTGTTCTTATTTGTAAATCTTGGCTCAGCATCATGCATCTTTTCCAACATGCACTATATAACATTACTGTGAGGACTTCACCACACTTTTGCCAGATACTCTGCATTTGTCTTGAACCATTTCACCCTATGCCACACTTACTAATTTTCTACCTCTGGGAACACCAGATTAGACAGCTAGCAGATTATGCAGAACCCCCCACCCCCCAGAAAACCATTTAATGAACAATGTAGCATTTCAAAGCCTGAACGGAACACAACACATGACAGTCCTTTCAGTTTTCTTATTCTGCAGCCAGGTGTGATCAAGGTACAGTTTTTCTTTATGCTAATGTTATGTTCTAGATATTTTCACACATACAAATGAACATAACTGAGCAATTACTGGATTTGATGGTCACTGGTGCTTCTTAAGGTTGTGTTCTCTCTCTGGTTTTAGATATTATATGTATCAAGCTCCATATCAGTTGCACAGCAACATGTCTCTCTGAAGTGCTTGTGACTTCTTTTACTTTATTTAATGTGCATTATTATTATTTATTTGTATGTGCCCACATTGCAAGGGAATTTAATAAATAAATAAATGCAGCAATCATCTATTAGCAGTGTGGACAGTATGGAAGAGCATGAGCTTACAACTAAGAGAAGTATTAGTAGTAGAAATACTGCAGTAGTACAAGTACTACCAATCGTACAGTAAATTGTTTTGCGGCCTGTATAAAAGTAGCTTTGGTTCTTGCAAGTGTAACATCAGATGCAATACTTCAGCAATAAAATGTCTGAAATCTGCTAAAACATGTGGGTTTGGATAGTGGCAGAAATAGAGGAATGCTGGAGCAACAATCTGACAGAGTGAGGGATGTAGGAGTGTCAGTGGGCACAGCATACTTTGTGTGTGTCTGTGTGTGTGTGTGTGTGTGTATGTCAGAGTCCAAATGCATTTTTCAAATTTGTGAAAGGGAGGTGGGTTATAAGTTAAAAGGGTGGGTTATGTTGCTGTTTAGGTACAATGTCAACCTACATGAGCACAAGACAACTATAGCAAGAAACCTTGGAGGTAGCAGCACCAATATTCAGTGTTATTCAGACTTTTTCATAGTCTGGATCTCAGCTTAATGAACATGCATTCACACATGGATTACTGGTGTTTTTGTGAGGCAGATTGTTGCCCCAAGGGAAGACGTCAAATAGAATAACCACTGGACTGCAGGTTTAAGTAGGCCTTACTGGACCACAACAACCTCAACTGCTTAATAAAATCTCAAACACCTCTACTTCTCTTTTACACACCTGGGAGTCTGGAATTAAATCACTACATTGCCCACCTCTCACATAATCAACTTACTCTGTGACCCAACATACTAATAAATATGTCACAGCAGCCTCTGTGGCTCTCTGAAGGTTTGCACCTGTTTGAATGATGAATTTACAGGAAAATGGGTTACAGCTACATCACTTCTCAGTAGTACTCTAAAAGAGCCAGCTTATAAATAGACTGCTTTGTCCCATTCACTGTTAAAATCCTTCACTTCTGCTCTGCCTAACAAACTGATGTGTCTTGAGGAAAGGCAATGATGCCTTTTTTCTGATTTAATCAGCAACCTTTCAAACAAAGTGGCTGCTGAATAAATGCTAGCATTCAGCGTCTCATTCTTTTACTCAATTCACTTCTTCTTCTTCTTTGTCCCAGCTTTTACAGCAGGCTCTATCATATAGCTGCTTAGGGCTGCACAGAACAAGGAGGAATTCATGGAACATATGTGCAGCAGTGCACAACATCTAATGCCCTCCAAGCTAAGATGTGATATATTCTACCTGTTTGCACAAATTACATTTTAGTGTCTGGTTTAACCACATCTGGACTGATGGAGGAGATACATTGAAACTTGAAAAAGAAAACACAAATTGTAGAGTCACGTGTACAAAGACATGTTTCAAAACATAACAAAATGCTCATAGAAATTTCTCAAATCACTCCAGCAGCAAAATCCACTTCTTTGCCATTGATCCAGCAAACTGTCATGTTCAGTTTGTCCTCAAGAATTGTCATTTCTGCGTGAAATTGTGAAATACACTACTTCTAGTGGACTCTCTGAGCTGAGAGGAGGCAACAAAGCAATATGGAAGTGTTGTACTTAAGTATGTTGTCACAGAAGTACGAGACTAAATTATTATTAACTTAGAACTAACTGAAAACACAGATCAATGGTAAACAAAGTGGATTATATTACAGGAATTATATGACAAGCAATGCAATTCACGTGAAGTCTACAGGGGTGACATTTATTATCATTACATTTTTTTAAATTATCAGACAAGGTCAAAGGGGTGTATACACATACACACACACCTAAAGGCATGAAATAACAATACCACCAGCTGAAAACAACATATTAATGAAGAGAAAGAAAAAAAGGAAGAAAAGAAGAAGTAAAAAGAAAAAGGGTGGGGGTATTTTTGAACTCTAAAGATGCAGTATTCTTACAAAAAATAGGGCTGGCAATATTCTATATTTGTTATTGTCAACAAATCCCATGAAAAGACCATAACTAACATGTTATTCTCAATGCTTCCTGACTTTTCTACCTTGAAATCAATACTAGTCTCAGTAGGATCGTGAGTATGCACAGCAGCAGACATTGCTGTAGTCATAGTATACAATATGAACTGAAACCAGCTGCTCACCATCCAGTGTTGAACTCCACGTGTGCATCGAACAGAGCGACAATGGGAGCGGAGGCGGCCCTCCATCCGCTGACTCTGGACCTGATCAGTCCTTCCTGCTTGTCATGGCGGACCACCTTAATGAACCCCGGGCCGTGCTGAGCGTTGGTCTCATCCACAAAGCTCTGCAGGTGCTCTTTCAGCTCCACTGAAGAGAGAGCGACACACAAACACACACTTGGATATCAAAACAAACTTACTGAAGCCTGTTGCAGCATTGATCTTATTGACAAAGCTCAGCAGAAAGTCCCTCAGCTCCATGGCACTGGAGAAATGCACTCTGACTGTGTGTATCACAAATGCTTGTATGTAGGGTATATTGACACTTTTAGCCCAATTTCTATCAAAAACACACAAGAGATTCAAAGTTGCTAATTTCACAGGAGAATGTCAACATATGCTTTTTTATTTTATCTATTGACTAACTAAACATTTTCATTTTAGTCTGGACACTCAAGTTAAAGTGCAGCCTGAGGTCCAATGATGACCCTCAGAAACATTTTGAGCAGCCCCCAAATGTGACATTTAATGCATGCATTATATCTTAATAATCCACGGTACATTTCAATACTAACTTTCAATAGCCTTCATTTAATACACCATTTGGCTACAGCGCCAAACCCCAGCATTGAGGTAGTACCAACATGTTGCAACGTGCAACAAGAATACACATTCACATTTCAGGAAGCCCTCGGCAGAGCCTGGGATGCACAACAATTAAATGAACATAAGCCCATAATAAAGGGACAACCATGCTGAATTACTAAAAAATGCTAGTGCATGGGGAGGCTGAGCAGCAGGGAGTGGTGCAGCAGCAAGGATGCAGGGCTGACAGCTCTGCATGATCTGAAAAATGTTTACAATGGATAGTCTGGGTGAAACTTTCACTTTCACCTTTAATTTCACTTCCAAATTAGCAGTAGAGATACAATTTATCTCTACATACTGTTGTGTACTTTTGATCTGAGGCTGTTTTGTCATGCTTTGGGCTCAGTCATTATTTCTTATTCAGGGGAATCTTAACTAGCAGTAATCTTACTACTTTTACTATGTTTAATTTGTTCTGTGCCTCTAGAAGGAGCTTTCTAAAGTCTGTCAAAATAGCCCTGATGGTGTAATCGGAGATATCTCTGCTTGGACTTGGATAATACAAATTGTTAACACAAAATTTAGGTGTTTGCGTGGGAATTTGCCAGGCACTGAAAGTACAAGTTTTGACCAATTTAAAAAAATTTTTTTTTTTAAAAAGTGTCTCTTGCAAGCCTCAAACATTTGTGAAAATAGAATACAACATCCAATGATATTCTGGACAACAGTGAGCTTCCAACTTCAAGTTTTTAGGGGAGTCTCTGTCCTGTTTCAGAATGACAGTGTCTCCACGCACAAAGTGAAACAGTTTTCCCAGTTTGGTGTGAAGAACATGACTAGCCTGCACAGAGCACTGACCTCAACCCCATCCAACACCTTTGGGATGAATATGAAGGGCAACTGTGAGCCAACATCAGTAGTCAACCTCACTAACGCTCTTGTGGATGAAAGGGAGCAAATCCCTGCAGGAAGGTTTCAAAATGTGGTGGAAAGCCTGAAACCACAAGAGTCTGTTATAGCAGTAAATGAATGCCCATGGCTTTGGAATGAGGTGTTCAACAATCACATGTTGTGTTGAGTGTAATTCTTAGGTGTCCATGTAGTTTTGACCTCACAGTGACCTTGTTTAAAGCCTGGTGGTCTGGAAGGTGGTCTGTAAAATGTGATCCTAACCTATAGGAATTATGATTGACTACAAAGCTAGAAAAATAAAACCCAGGTTGCAGTGAGAATATTAAGGCTGAAAACACTGAATTATTGAAGACAGGTGAAGCTGCAGAAGGCAAGTTTTCTTTAGGCCATAGAACAGAGTACAGGATATCTGGGTGAGCACAGATTTACATAAAAATAAGACAAAATCAACAGACAAAGAAAAGATTAAAAGGATTAAAAGGGAAACAGAAGGACAACACATGAAAACAAGAAAAATTCAGACCTGATAATGATGCTACAGTAAAAATTAAGGAATCACCAAAGTCACCAATCAACAAACAGTTTTAAGTCTGAACCAAAGACAAGGAACAACCAATTTACCACTGAATGCCCAGATTGACCAAGATTGCCAACGCTATGCTGCTAGTTTGACTAAACGAAACGAAAAAGTCGGCTACCTCCAAAAACTATGGTGTCGGCTGAAAACATACTGTGCAGAAATTTCAGCCTGGATTTTGTGAATTTTTAATTTGTTCTAACTACATGCAGAAATAAAACTAAATCCAGATTCATTATGTTTGTATTTTTGCTCTGGAAACCGTCAGCATACGCTCCCAGATGATATGAGAGTCCAAAAAGGTTCATATGAAAAAAATGCAAACCAGTTTGTTTTCAGATAATCAACTCTCAGATATGGTACACACACGCTCTGTCTCAGTAAGATTTGGCATTGTGTTTTTTTTTTCTCGTTTTCTTTCTTTCTCCATGAGTGATATTATATATGATTTGCACACATTCAGGTAGACAGACAGACAGACACACACACACACACACAGACTGCCCACAGTGGAACAGCGAACATCTTCATTTCCTCGTTGTGCTTTCTCTGTGTTGTAATCCTGCCCGCAGGCTACGGCTGCTGCCTTCCCCTCTCTATTCATTATTACCATCAGCCTGGATTCTCTAGTCCCTCTGTTTTCCTTTAATGAGCCACAGTTTGCTGCTGACCTGGAAGAAAGATGGGCTCATTTAAAACTGGAGTTGGGAGTATTTGAAGAGCACCTTATTGTGTTACACGTACATATGAGATTACTTCCAAACATAAAAAAAATCTAGTCATTAAATCAAGTGCACCTCCGGTTGCCCAATTAATTTTCAGACGTCTGGTCCATGCTGTTAAATATGTTTTTACTCAAATGTAGCCGACTGTCGGAACAACAGGAGCACTGTTTGCCTTCTGTCATTACAAAACTTAATATCAGAACTGCTGTGCTCAGTCTGAACAAGGAAGACGGTTAGAAGACCCTCAGTGGATAGATTGATGCATTCTCACTGTCTGAAGGAATCACATGGTATCTGAATACTTGTGTAAAACCTCATGTTGAAAACTAATTAGATCAGTGTTTTGAACATAATTCTGAAAAAAGATGCTGTGATTTCACCACTTTTTGGGACATTATGAAATTCTTCTAACTAGTCCAACATGAAGTAGGGATGAAACTAATTATTTTTAAATCATTGATTACAGTGTTATTTTTTTAATTATACACATTTTTTTAGTTATACAACGTAAGCAAAAGTTAAAAATTACCATCAAATTTTCCTACAATCCAACATTTATGTCGACATCGCTTTTTCAGTTGATATTTGATATGCACTGGCATAAAGCAAAAGCACAGCAGCTTTGAGAACCTGGTTAGCATTTTTGCCTGATAAATTACTTGAACGATTAATCAACTACCATAACTATCACTGATAAATTTTCTGTTTATTGATAATGTAATACTACAACACTGGCCTGAGTGAGGCTGTAATGCTCATTAAAAAGTAAACAAAATTGTTGCATGAATGAAAAATCAATTCTACAGTTCCAGAAAAACCACATTGTTACCTAAGTCCAAAGGCTTTAATGTTATCAATAACACAATAGTTTAGAATATATGAGATTCATCTTGTCATGTACAGCTACATCGTCAAAATTAGCTCAACAACCTCATGGTGGTGTAAGAAGAAAAGTAGCAACAAAGTCACTGGATAGATTGTCTACATCATCAAATAATTTTGAAATATTTCATTCTGGACCAAAATGGTGGACTGACCAACGTTTTTTTTATTTTTCACAATAGTCTCACATTTTGCCGAACAAATGCTGATTTGTTTCATTAACAAGATATTTGTTAGATCAAATGATAGTGGGAATAATCATTACTTGCAGCCCTAATTTTGAATAAATTCTTGAGTTAGTGTAAGTTATGATGTAGAAACAGCGAGCCAAGGCCATCCAAAGTAATGTCATTGTGACATTAATGGAGGTTTGCATGGCTCAGTGATCCTTGATCAGCACTTTAGGGCTTTATGAATACAAGCCCTGATGTCTCTGCTAATTTACTATTCTGGTGGCAATGCATAATGACTGTGACTGCATTTCCACTTTTGCCTTCATCCAGCCTCAGCTGACCCTCATTTGTCATAATTACACCACGTACAATCAATAAGCCACAGAAATAATCATGCACTTTCACTTTCAGACTTATCTTGCATCAATTACCTTCATTATGAATTACCTCCACGCAATTGTTATTCACCGCAAAGCGAAAGCATTAAATCATATTTCCCAGAGAACTGTTAACTTGAACATTTGTAATGCATTAGGAAGGAATAATTTGAGGTAAATGTTGAATCTATTTATCCGCTGGTTGCTCCACTAATCAGCATTCAACCCTGTGCAGGCACCATAACTAAACTCTGATATACTGTAATATTGAAGAACAGAGAAGCAGTGAGAGACCCATAAAATCTGCAGACGACGGTTGCAGACAGATTTCTCATAATGGTAATTATATATTTGGCAGAAGTGAAATATGTGCCCTAGTGCGTGATGCAATTATTAACACTGGCCCTCTTACAGACAAGTTGCACCCGTGCTTCTCCTGCGACTGCCGTAATAAGTTTTAATCTGTTATCATACAGCAATGATGCAGCTAATGCCTGCATGAGTCCTGATCTTTGTGCACTATCCAGAGCACAACATAAAATAAGTGGGACATAAAATACAGACAGTCTCGGCTTCAGCTCATCTACAGGAGTCACTACTTAATTATTCAACTCTAGATCTTTCTTCTAGACCCTATAATGTGAGGAACAACTCTTAATCAAACTGGTGTGGATTCAATCAACTCTTTATTTGGCTGCAGTGTTGTCAGAGCAGTAAACAGGAGGTCAGTCCTTCAAGTTTAAAGAGAAAGAGATTTGTTCTCTCCTTTGGTGTTAATGTTCAACAATCATTTATGAACATGGCAGATCAGGTTATATTTTAATGTGGCACTATGCAACTTTCGAGAAAAGTTATTACACAATCTTCCTCTCACACAAGTTTAATTTATAATTAAAACACAGTTACTTAATTTGATACACTGCAACAGCCCTATATGGTCTCATGTTGCTCTATAATGGACTCACTCTATAACTCTTCTTGACTTGTACCTGTTACTGCAGCGACTGTTGTACATAGTCTCATTTTACCAGTAACCCAACAGCTAGTTTTATTGGGGAGTATCCCAGTGATCCAGGGACCTCATATAGAAGCTGTAAGTTCAAACACTACTTTCCATTTTGTAAAATCATCTAATTAATTTCACAGTTGTTTTTACTGATTTAAAACACTTACTACTTTATTGTGTAAGGCAGAAAATACATATAAAAATTGTTTAATATCATGCAGCAGGCTATGCATCTGCTGTATTCCTGTACCTCTCTCTATTATCACGTTCCCACAGTGTTATCTGTTACACCTTGAAGGCCTTGCTTTTTTGTTGGACTTTTTTTGAAATAGATTTTTCAAAAATGCTTAATTTTGTGAGTAATTCAGTTTGATATCAATGACTAGATAATATAAGTTTCAAAATATGCTTGAGGTAGATTCGTGTCCCATTTTGAATTAGATTATATATATATATACACACACACACACAGTATCTAACAAAACTTGCGTGTTTTTAAATGTT
Organism: Holacanthus passer; assembly: GCA_025331565.1. Lineage (NCBI taxonomy): Eukaryota > Metazoa > Chordata > Actinopteri > Pomacanthidae > Holacanthus > Holacanthus passer. The sequence continues at coordinate 304,082 of JAFREQ010000180.1, forward strand.
TTCAGCCATTGGTAGGTTTGCAAGTATGAAACACGGAGAGAGAGAGACGGACATCTAAAACTGGGCATTAACCTGTATTAGTTTGTTGTTTTTGTTGTTTGGGGCTAACTCCATAACTCATTACAATGGAGTTGAACCAGACATCTTTGAGATAGTGAAGAAATATATTTTTGTGAGTCCGTTTCTCTGGGTTTGCCAAAGTGACAATAATAAAATAAGTAGTTTGATGTGGGTGAATTTGTGGCTGCAGACTAAGGGACAAGCAGACATACTGCTGATTTTATTCATACTGTAGTCAAGCTGTTGACGGTGAGGATGGTATTTTTAGCTGCTGCAGAATAAAATCTTATTTACTGATAAATTCAGAGTTGTGGTGTGCGCTTTCCTTGGTACTAAAGATGTGACCGTTTATCAGATCACTGTGTGGATTACTGCCTTGAATGGCCTCTTATTTTCTTTGTGGCAAACAAGTAAAGGCCAGTAGCATCTTGTTGGGTGTGGTTATCCTGATATGGGTGTTTTATTAATATTCTGCCTACTCTGTTCAGCTTTGGCAGCTGAGACTGCAGCATCACCTGCAACTGGAAGGAGCCAACACTAAAAGGTGATGTGAAAACATTGCAGACCATTGATTGGTCAGAATCATCACTAGCATCATCACTTGCACGGCACAAGACATCCTGCACAACCTGGCATTTTTAAATAGCTGAGCTACCATCAATAGGAACACCAATTATTTTATTCACTTGACAGCATGTTATAAGAGTAGCGCGTGACAGGTTAGGTTAATGAATATACAGTGGAGGTTACACTTGTCAGTGACTAAAAGCTGCAGCTTCTTGTTTGTGTCACGTTATAGATGATGTTACGGCAATTCTCATGGCGTCCCTATGGCAATCAGCTTATCCCACCTACGTCAAGGGGGTAGTATCTGCAGTGGAAGATGAAGATAAATGTACCTGGTACCAGAAACAGGTATAGTATAGTCGAGTGGAGTGGAGCCGTACCATGCAGTGGAAGCACGTATTCCAAACAATTAAGTCCCACTCAAGGAGCTCTGGTTTGATAGGAGTGTGGTATGGTAGTACATGCAGGGTAAGCAGGTGGTAAATGACACTGAAAAAGGTGGAACAAATTAAAAATAATGAGGTGGCTAATTTAATCAATTTCGCTTCTGTGTACATACCAAATAACAACCAACCTAAATGTGAAAAGGTGTCATTGATTGTGCCTATTATATTTCTGTGTCATGGAGACAGCAGAGGTTATTGCAATTCTACATGAAAAATGTGAACAGCATGCACACCATCAACAACACTGAAAAAATGGAGCACTAGTTCACTTTATTATTGGAAGCCCTGTAGAATCTCCCTACAGGGACTTCTACATAATCGGTAGGGTTTAATGACTTAAAGCATTGTTTGACATGTTGAAGAACACACTTAATTGTTTTCTTGGGAAAAGAGTGGGGAAACAAAAATCAATACCATTCTCACGTCTGTGCATTAGATATGGAGATAGAGCCAGATATTTTAGCACAGAGACTGGAAGCAGGGAGAAACAGCTTGTCTCTCCATATATAGTGCCAAAAAATCATTACAGCACAAAAATGTAAAACCATAAATTATCAATGTAACATTTCTGTTTGTGTGTGTCTCAAACAAATGAGATATAACAATTAATTAGTCAGCTTTACAGATGCTAGGAGGAGTATTTTTGAACTTGACTTTGGACAGAGCCAGGTCAGCCACCCTGTCTGTGTCTCCTAGTATCTTGCCACTCTGGATAACAGGTGAGACTATAGTCTCATCACGGGGGTGAGATGTAAATATTATAATATTCACATCTCACCCACATGGATGGCGAGACATATCTACAGTAGGAGTTTCCATTAAGACCAGGGTGCTCACAAGCCACAGCATTCCTGCCAACTCACAGAGTGAACTCAAAGGTCGCGTCTTCTCTGGAGGTTGTTGAAAGATATCTATTAACAGTGGGTTAAATTTGGTTTATTGTATGCATCTAAGTACAGTATACTGTTTTTCGCAAAAGGCATCCTCTATGGGCAGCTGCACCCAAACAGATCTGACTGAGAGAGAGTGAAAAATGATGAAGAAAATCAATCAATGGGCAAATATAATTTCATAATACTATAAAAATCTCCCAGAAAACCTATGGCCCAGAGGTGATTGCTTTCAAGGAGAAATATTGCTGCCAAGAGAGACATCAAAATGGGATACACCTTTTAATCCCTCCTCAAATTGATTGCTCCCTGTGGGAGGATGGAGGTATAAACGAGGGTAAGCTCTGTGTTTGTGGCTCATTTTTAAATGTAGGAACGGTGGTCGAGCTGTCCACATGTCATAACAGTGAAATTACGAGGATGTTTTATGCTTCTTACCGCTGTTGCTGTGGTCATCCACCAGTATGATCTCTTTGAGCAGGTGTGGTGGAGTCCTCTGGATGGCTGTGTGGACGGAGCGCAGCAACACTGACAAGGCCTCATTGACAAAGATGAAGATGACGCTGAGCTGAGGAAGGTCTGATGAATATGACATGTTTCTGCACCTAAACAGAGAAAATCAGAGGCTTTCTTACTGCAGCACAGTCAAGACTTAAACAACATCATTGTATTAAAGGTCCATGCAGATCAATTAATCAATGAACAGTGCACACATCCATCAACAGACTGACCCGTCAGGTCGTAAATCTGGGATCGGCCGGGTGAGGGAGACACGGTCACTAAGGTAGCCGTTGTAGCCAAAGTAACGGAACTTCTTGAGGGCGACCCTTCGACTCTCCGGGCCGAGGTCGTGACCCCAGTGGTCGAAGAGCGAGGAGGCGGAGTCTGCAGCTGAGTCTGACGAGGCTGCAGTGTCTTCACCATCCTTCTGTGGAGTCTCTGTGGACAGGGAGGGAGAGAAGTTTGCACTTTGGACAAGTTGTTTTTGAGGAAACACATCTCAATGTTTTCAATTTTTCTGCAGCAGTTTTCTCCAAGACCATCACTAACCACTGTGCAAACAGATGCTGCGACAGCTACCTGATGTTACGCGTTTGGAAAAATTGAATGACAAATGAACTTCCTTCAGCTCTATTCATGGAGCTTTGCAGGAAAAATGACTGTGAGCGAGCGCTAAGTATGCTGTGTGGTTATCAAACAAAACCCGTTTGCTGAGGGCTGAAAGAATAATTTGAGCAGCACGAGGGAAAAGGATGGAACACAAATGTGATGTACGCAATAACAGGGATTTTCATTGTCATTACAAGTAACTCATTCTGGCAGCCGCGCCGATCTGTTTCTGCAGAGGTGGACACAAATCCGCTAACATGCCCAAGGAAACATTTTTTTTTTAAATCAGCACTGTAGCTCACTGTTCTGTGCTATGCGTGCAGCACCAGCAGCTTCCCGTGCATGGTGGAGAATAGTGAGAGAAGAAAAGATGCTTGAGGTTGTTCGGAACAAAAAAACATTTGCAAACAACATAAAGCATGCTAGGTGTTTTGATATGTTTATATATTTTGTAAATTTATAGTATGCAAACAGACCAAGAGGCTGCACTCATTCTAGCTGGTCACTATTCGAAACAGGGCTGTAGAGTGATGCTTCTCAGCTTCCCTGTCACCTGTTCTCACTGTGTGGCAGATTTGGGCCAGAGTAGCAGCAGAATCTGAATGCAGTGGTCTGTTGTTTGTTCGAGTCACTGGAAGACAGGGATCAAATGAGAGAATGAAATATTCATGAGGCTGAAGCGTGATAAAATTCCTGACCCAGGTGTGCAGGTTATGAAAAGGTGTACAAAGTGGATAAACAAAAACTGCTCACCACCATAGAAATAAAATTCACAATTCCACTACTACATTTTATTCTATGTTTTGAACATATTTGTGGAAACAGTGTCTAAGCTCTTGTCCACTCGTATATGGATAATAAAAAAAAAAAAAAAAAGCAAATATTTTCCTCAATGTTTTGACCTCTTGTCCACATACAAACTGAGTTGTAGGTCACCAAAATAAGGATTTTTGAAAAACTTCAGTTTCTGTGTATCCATCCGGAAACAACGGCGTCATTGCAACAACAATAGCAGACTACTGATTTGTTAACATTTGGTTAACAATGCACGGCTGTGTGCCAGAAAGGTGTTAAATAAATAAAGGTGAAGCAAGAGTAAGTAGTAGTAAATAACTAATGAGCAAATGAGTGTCGAATAATAATAAATAAAAATTAATTAGCTACTGTTTGTGATTTTAAGTTATTAGTGCCAAAGGAAAGTAAGGAAAGTAGACTTTACTCCCACCTACTGGCTTGGCATGCTTGTCTGAGCATTTAAAATCATTTTTGTGTTCTCATGGATGGAGATATTTTGTAAAACAAAGGTTGTGTGGACAATATTCTTTGTTAAACAAAGGGGAGAATATCCATTTTCAAAGATATCTAGACCAGGCCAGCGGTCCCTCCTGACATTTTTTTGCAACCATAAAAGTTACATACAAGTGCACTGTTTTATAATAATTGTATTTCAAATGACACAGCTATTGTCATTTCTTTAAATGGGAAGGTAACCAAATGTAAGCCACTCAAGCATGAACAGGTCTCAACAAAATCATTCTGCCTTTCTTTCACATCCGGAGAGTCATAAACCATAAAGAACAAGCTGTGTGAAATACCTCAACTTTCCATGGAGCTGATGCTTTCACCTCAGGTTCATTTTAAACATGACTTATTATGGCTAATGAGACTGATGTGTGCATATAGCTGGCTCGCCACTGCATCTTGCCCTTGAAGGCTCAAGTTCAGTTCGCATTTAGATGCTTTGATAACCAAAAAAGCCAAGTGTGCCAGCCATACAGAAACACAAAATCACTAACTGAGCAGTGTCAGATGTATCTGCGCTTTCAACGAAAAATGAAAATCCACTCCCTTGTCCTCAGTTGTCTCTTAATATCTGCTGCTATGTCTTAATTTCTGCGTGCAACAGTGTTAAACGCAAACATTAACTGTTGCTCCTTCTCAGGGCAAATGTTCTCCACCACAGTCTTTGATAAACTCACCCTCTAAAGGTTGGCTATGTTTAGCGATTAGCAGCTTCGAGGTGCTTCACTTGTTCGGCGCGGTCGCTCCCTGATAGCTTGTTGTGTGCGTTAGCCTGTATTAGCATGTTTTATCTGGTAGCGTCTCTTTACATTGAAGTCCTTATAGACGGCCACAGTCTCTTGGTAAATTAGGCAAACACAATTGTTTCGCTTTTCAGTGAAAAAAATACTGCAATTTCTACTTGTGTTGAAAGCGGAGGCTCTTACTGTCAACTTTCCTCTTTTTATCTACAGTCGCCATCGCAGAAATTAGCCGGAAGGGGTCGCAGCGTAGGTCACACAGCCAGACGGAGCTATACAGTGCTGCTGCCACCATGCGGTGAAAAGAGAAATTGCATTTTGAACCTGTATGATTTACATACCCTCTGTTTGACAGCGCTGCTGGGACATAAACAAGACATTGCAAGACGGAAGCTGGACTTTGGACATGTCTGCTCTAAGTGATTGTTTCCCATGGTAGCAGTTGACAGACATGTTAGTAATGCCAACAATCAGATGAGGCCACATGAAGGAGACATGAAGTCAACATCTATGGTTCACTACTGACTGTAACACTTCAGAACCGTAGAGCCCACATGTTCCCCCCTTTTCAAGTCCATTAAAAGAATATTTGTATACCTCTAAGCAAAGCATTAAAACACAACATCAGCCCTGACCCTGAATACCTGCAGCTTGACTTCAATGTTAAGACAGAGCTTTATCAAAAGTCCTGTTTGTGTCAATGCAGAAAAATCTGCCAGCATTTGAATGGGGAAAAAGAAAAGTGGACTCAACATGTAAACACTTGCTTGCTAAAAACTTCAACTTCAAGAACAACACAAATGTAGGGGGGGGCTATCAATGCAGAAAAATGAACCAGCAAGCCAAAACAAAAACTACACATATATGTATATAAACTGCTTTCTAGGAAAAAAAACTTTAATTTCAGTTTGACTTTAAGATTCTGGCTCAAGTCTGTCAAACATCACTTTTCTTTTTCTCTTTTGACCTCCAAACAGGCCTGCTGAAGGCACTTCACCCTTCTCTCCCTCCTGAGTTGAATGGGTTTTTTATTAGTTTGAAGAGCAGTGCTTCACCCTTTGGCAATAACATAGGCTTAATGCTCTCGTGGGTGAAATGCCACCTCCCTCATAGCCTCATAATAAGCACCCTAAAAGCACCGCCGATGATTTTGTGTTACACTTTTCTTGGCGACAAATGCCTTGTGATGCACCTTAAGTTTTAAGTTGCTCCATTTGGGTACCTTTTTTGAGTTGATATCTGGCAGAAAGAGGAATGTTGGTTGAAAAAAGCCATTTATATTCACTGATGCTTTTAGTTAATGTATTGTGCTTTTTAGCACTGGAGGACAGCAGGAATGAGACTGTGCGCTTTGAAAGGTTTCTCATTACAGCCAAATTCTCCAGAGAGAAAAGGACAGATTCATCACACAGCAAACACACCTGTGCAGGTTTCTTGATGTCAGGTTGAGAGCAGATGAACAGAGGGAGTGTGTTGTGTCCTGCCCTGCTCTGTGTATGACATATTTCATTATTAATTTAGTGGGTCCCAGCTACCCTTTCCAGCATGGCTGGAGGGCATAGCTTGGCTCTGTAGGAAAAGTCAGTGGGAATCAAGTAGAACAATGGTGACACTGTGTGTGTGTGTGTGTGTGTGTGTGTGTGTGTGTGTGTGTGTGTAATACAGAACCTACAGTAGTGAATGTATATGGTTGTATGTTTAGGTGCAACAGGAACAGCATATGACAGTGTCTTAATTTATGCTCTGCATGCGTGTGTGCTTTACTTTGGACAGTCGGAGCAAATCTAATTACAACTGATGAGTAGATAGCTAATCACAATAGCAGATAGATTTCATATATATATATATATATATATATGTGTGTGTGTGTGTGTGTGTGTGTGTGTGTGTATGTGCAGTATGTGTGTGTTTTGTCCTAACTGAAAGGTCACATGAACACTCACATGTGAATGCAGCACAGTGTTTTGTGAAATTGTGTGCAAATTTTATAGCAAATAATCATGACAGCTGTTTCCTTCAAATTCTCGCAGTTTATTCAAAATCTGCCATTTCAATGGGCCACTCAGTGTCTGTATGGAACAGCCTGCATGCTGATTGGAGGGTTACACCAATGCTATCTTAAATTCAGGCTGGACCAACCAATATTTTGCTAGTAACAGTAACATGGATCAAATGTGTAATGTGGAAGTGATCACTCATAGCGATCTCATAGCGACTATAGCTGGTAAACACAGCTGAGCATTTAAGAGCCAAAGAGCCAGATATTTTTCTTAGTGGTGGACAGAGGTAAAATGAGAGTGAATGTTAGACGCCGCAAGATAAAAGACAGCAAATAAATATTAATGTTGCTCTGAGCTGTGCTCTACAAATAAACATGATGTAGAACCACTAAAGTAAACTATGAGCTATGGTATGCTTTTTTGTAAAGTTGGCATTTTATCCTAAGGGTGGGGCTGTATGAAAGCTCATGGAGTGAGTCAAATGTGTAGAGAGTTCATCCTCTGGGGAGCTTCAATGTTAAGTTAATTATATGCCTGACTATTACATTTTGATATTTATAGCTTACAAGTCTTACCCTAACCTGACAGATTGCTGGTATTGCACATACACGGGACCTTGAGGGTCGGAGGTCAACCCCTTCAAGTGCTGCTGACTCTTCAGTCTGGCAGCATCCAGGACTGCACTGTGATGGTAAAGAGTGGAAATTTGTCCTGTGATACCCTTGTTGGGGATAGTCGCTTGGCTGCCTGTCAATGTCTGCTCAGCTGTGATTACACACAGACCACACACACACACACACACACACACACACACACACACACACACACAGTCTTTACTTATGTCACTTTTGGGGAATTTACATAGACTCCCATTCATTTCCTGGAGACTAACCTGAAGGACTACCTGACCTTAACCTAACAATAACCTTAACTGTTGACCTAAAAATCACAGTTTTCCAAATTGAGGACACCACTTTTTGTCCCCAATTGCACTGCTGTCCTGAATGAACTGGTCTTGAGTCTAGTGTATTTCCCCAATTTGGACATAAGCGAACACACACACACACACACACACACACACACACACTCACACACACACACACACACACACACACACACACACGCACACACACACAGTGCATATGTACAGACAAGAATGGTTCATAAAGAGGGAGGGAAATTCTCCAATTTTTTTTCTCACAAAGACAATGAAATACACATTTGCTGAACTGAAAATAGGCTTTAAAAACATCAAGACATACAATTAAAAAGAAGTATCAGCTGTATCAGACCCATAAAATACGAGAGGGTGAGAGAGAGAGAGAGAGAACACAAAAGACAGAAAAAAGAAAAATTGTGATTACAAGAGCGAGAGAGATGGAAGAGAATGAGAAGAAGCAGAGGAGTTAGGAGAGTGACAAAAATAAAAGTGCCAACAGGATGTGGAGCGAGGTACAGGAGAGTGATGAGAAGGAGGAGTGGCAGAGAGAGTGATGAGGAGAACAAGAGAATAAAGGGGTTGTGACAGAAGGTATTCATCCCTGGGCATCTGTAAACCAGGCGACCCTGAGCTCCGTCACATCAGCTTGCAGACACACACTCTTTTACTGGCTCAGACACGGAGACGGCTTCCTGCGCACACAGACACACAGACACACACACACACACACACACACACACACACACACACACACACACACACGAGGCATCAGACCCGGACTCCCCACAACCTAATGGATTAGGAACGGGCGACTCTGCTGGGTGACAAAGTGTCTCACCTTGTCCTCCAGTCACTTTATGCAGAATTGGCGTGCTGTTGGCTCAGCAGGCAGAACGCTGCACGCTGCGGACCAGATCTCAACCCCCAGCGCACACTGTCACAGGGCTGCAGTCAAGACCAGGGCTATTCCAGAGCAGCAACAATGGCTTTAGGAAGGATTAACAGGAATGTTGGAGCTCCTTATTAAACCACAGGGGTTTTGACTAATTGATACATAAAAGGTTTAAGAAAATTGGACAATATGCACACAAGACAATTCTTTTCATTGTTTGTACTGTGGAGAAAAGAAACAAGTGTGGACCTGCGGCTGTAAATGGTTTTTTACTCTGAAATCCTATTCCATCTGCCTCAGTGACTGAAGTAGAAATTTACAAATTGAAAATGTAGAAGAAAAGGAAAACAATTTAAAGCTGAAATATGCGATGCCTTTGAATTAATATGCAATTGAACCATCTGTATGTTGGACACAATTTCATGTTTTTCTATTTAGAAAATTTGATTTGGTTCGTTAAAGAGCAGCCGTGCGAAACAGAATAGGTTTATTTTGCGTGTTTCATGTTTTAGAGTTTGCTCCATTTTGTCTTTTAAAAAAAAATCTTGTTAGTCTTTAATATGTCTCAGGGCAGACATAGAATGCCAGGCTTCCTGTTAGTAAAGATGGGCGGACTGTGAAAGCACCAGGGACAATGGAACAACAGAAATAAGAATAAATAATGTATAAACACAAAACCGTGCACACAGCACGCCCTTTCCTACATATTAACTGGTATTCATGAAAACAGAATGTGTGGTGACAATGAGCGCCACACACTCACACTTCAGAGCACCAGGGTTTCTAGAGGGAGCTCAGTTTGAGACAGTCAAGTGGAAACAGAAGAATAAGGTGAGTATTCTTCAAAATGATGCTGGTCAAAGGTGCATTATGCTTTTATGACTGTTTTTCTCAATTCTGCTTTCAGTGTTTTGCTATTTCAATCTTACTTTATTGTGAGACACTTTGAAAACTCTGGTGCTATAATCAAAATCATTATTGATTACCATTCTGACATGTATTGATGATTGCAATAAGGTTTTACTGCTGATACAACCCTGTCTCCTAGAAATAATGGTTATAAATAACCAATTTGCAACAGCAAGCAAGTTCTGAAGGGAACAACACCCCAACCACATCACATTTTCTCTTCATATTCACAATGAGGAAATGTTTTATGTGTCTAGCAAGTCGACAAAATGTTGATCCAGATTGATTAGTAAAATCTTCACTGACATTTGTTTTAGAATATCAAATCTTGCAACACAATATCTGCTCAAAATAACTACATAATAGAACTTTGTGGTTATGTTTGTGGAAGCACCTGGCTGAGGTCAGGGAAGGATCATGGTCTTGGTTTAATACAGAAAAGCGTCTTGAATCACATTTTTTTTTTTCCGTGACGAGGTGGTGAAGTTCAAGAAAGCAAAGTGTTAACTGGTAAACCAGGTAGTCGCACACAGGAGATCAGTCTGACACAAGCAAACAAATCCAGGCAGGGAGCAGGCAAAAATACCCAAACCAGATAACAAAGCAAAGTCAAAAACCCTACAGAGACACTAGGAATAATGCTTGAAAGGGATGAACGCACGAGGATGAACAAAGATAATCTGGCAATCAGGGAAATATATATATGGGGAAAAATCAGGGGCAGGTGAGCAATGAGAGCAGGTGTAGATAATGAAGGAGAGACACACTAGGGCAGGAACTGAACCATCAGGAGATGTTAAAGGGGAAATACTATCTGCACAGATCAGTGGGATGTTACATTTTCCTAACCTTAACAAAAGTGCTTTTGTTGTCAAACTCTAACTAAAGACGAGACTCTGAATGTAAACCCCTTACTCTGGAGTCAAAGTCAGGCAGTAACAGTGTTTCCACCTGGTTTATGGTCACCCAGTCATGAGAGAAATATCTGGCTCTTTAGCTACTAAATGCTTCAATATGTTCACCAGCTGGTGTCTGCCGGCAGTTTAGTGCTGAACAGTGAATTTTCCCACTGTGTTTCCCACTGAAAACGATGCTATGAGGGCTGTGGGAGTGAACCAGAGACGTAGTTGTGAGCAGTGAAACAATGAGAGCTGCAGAATCAGGTGACAATTGTCTGTAGGTTCATCATGACGAGCGACGCCTCACACATTATTATTACAAAAATATCAATTAAAGCCATTTCTGTATATTTACATGTCATGCCAACACATTCTCACTTTATCATGGTATCACTTCCATGTAAGCACATGGAAGGCCAGGGACGTTTACCTGTGTGCATGTGAAAGGGCAGCAAACTTACAGTCATACTGCCAAATATAACTTCATGCAGATGGAAATAAAGGTTTTCTTTGACTAAAGTGAAACAATTGTAACATGGCCCCCCATCAGGTAAAGTGGAGCTGAACATTCTTGAATAGCCCTGAAAAAGTTGCGGCTTGATCCAGTTATATCTGCAACCAGGATAGTGACGTCACAAGTCCTGCATTCCTGCTGTTCGAATCCTTGTGCAAATAACAGCTTGTGCCTGAGCTGAAAGCCGTGTAACTGCAGCTTCAGGAACGCTCTGTCAACACTGGCAGTCACCATCGCTGCTACCTGCACCATTTTTAAAAACAAGACAGAAATATCTTTCTGCTGGATATTTCTGATTTGATGTACATGTCGTGTAAAAATTCAACGTGTGTCTGGTGTGATGAGAAAACCTGACCACCCCCTGCATACCAAATGCTCAATAGTATAACAGCTCGATAAGAGATTGGCAGCTCGACTGTCAGCTGAGTTTTGATGGACAGTCAACTGGTAGATGGGGAGATGAAGCATTGGTTGACATTTTTTCAGCGGGAAGTAAGAGGCAGTTGGAGGGAAAAAGAGAAACCAATATTAAAGTCGAAACCAAAGTGTGAACCAAATCCAGGATAATCAAAGAAAGGTGATGGAGCTGTTGAGGACAGACTTGACATTATTAACATGCAAGTACAGGCCTGTTGGTGCAGAAGGGAAATGCTGGAGGGCTGTGACAATGAGTCAGTGCTGCATCTTGTTTAGCTGGCAAGGATTCCAGCTCTGCTGTCTGTGAGTCAGTGTAAGAGATGTTTCCAGCATCTACTTATTCTTTTCAGAAACCTTTTCACCTTTTTGTGATAATGCTGGCCTCATTTCATCTAGCTTCCAAAGACTCACCACGAAACACTCTACATATTTTATGCCCATCTTCGAGCACATCAATTCAGGGAAATTGAATGTTGCTGCATGGTGCTCAGGATGTGGAGTTCATATCCTGTTTGCAATCAACTCTTATTCTGATGGAGTGAAAGAGTGGATACCAAGTGTTTACCTCACCCATCTAGTGTTTGTTTCTATCCTCCGCATTAAATCACACAGCAAATCAGGAATCTTCTGTTTATTCAGCCCCATCGATTTATGTGTGGGATATAAAGATGCACGTAAACAGCTTAAACTGATCAAGACCCTAAATGGGACACGAGCCCAATTTGCACAACACTGTGCGTGGATGTAAAAACACTCAATTAGACCTCCGCGCCTCCTCCGTGTACTTTCAAGTTGCACGTCAGCCCCGCATTGAAACGCTCGCTGTGGCTGCTGCTTCACAGGAACCTATCCCAGCAGGCTTTGCACTTGTAACACAAACACACACCCACACACACCCGAGGATTTAAAAGAATTTGTTTTCGTTCTAGAGAATCTCATTTGCTCTGCAAGCCCTGCAATATTATCTCCCTCCGAAAGCTTTTTGTGTTCCAATATTTAAAGAGGCAAAAGGGAAAACACAGGCAATTCATTTGCCTTTTGTACTCACTCCGAGCCCCTTCAAATCACACAACAGCTTCTTTTCATATCACAGTGAGCGATGACTCACAAAAAGTGCCTTTCCAATTGTTTGCAGTGTGTCTGATTGTGTTGCCACGAGCATGCTCGCACAAGAGTCATTTGCAAAATGTTGTGCTGCTCCCAGCTGGGGCAAAAAATGAGCCCATCTGCACATCCCTGAAGTAAAGGAAACTAGTTTTTGAAAGTTTTGTGTGACTGCTTCTTGGGGTACAATGACACACACATACTGACAGAAACAAAGAGAGAGATGGGGGGGGGGGGGCTACAGCCTTGTTCAAAAGTTCACACATGATTAATTTAATCAAGCAGCGAGCAGATGGTGATCCCTGCCTTCCTCCTCTCCCCTCAGGTATGAATAATGTGTTTAATGCATCGCACCTGGACAAGCCAAATCTGTACTTACAGTGCAACCAGAGAGACAGAGACAGAGGCTGTTATGGAAACTGATCTCAGAAGAGGAGTTCAACATCTTGGGAAATACACCTTTGGTATCTTTAGCATAAAGACAGGAAACGGGGGGAAGAGCTGACCTGGCTCTGTCCTCTGCAAGCACCTCTTCTAAGTTCACTAATTAACTATATCTTCTTTCTATCTTTATATCTTTTACTTCTACATAAAGAGAAATATAAAAATGACAATTTGTGAATTTACTGGGTGGATGGACGCCTTGTAAAACAACAAGCATGTCAACTTGTTCTGGGGGTTAAATACCTTCACAATGACCATAGTAAGTGTGAGGGATGCTCATCCCTGCTTCTCACTTTCCATAAGAACCCAGGCCAATTTCATAACTTTCTGGAAAGTTATGGGGGATATACCACAGACCAAGTGGAGCACATACACATTTCTGATGTTTCTTTTAAAATATTTTATAATTTATAATCTTTATTTATATTTTATATAATATTTTTATTAATTATATTTATATTTATTGTTTTATATTCATTTGTTCAATAAATGGTCAGAACAGGTTAAATGTAATACAGGACATGATATTAAAGCATTGAACTGTTAAATGGGTTTTAAATTACTTTTAGTATCAAAAAACAAACTTTATGAAATTAGCTGCTTCCTTCACTTTTGCTACAGGTCACACCACCATTCTTGGGGAAGTCACTTCCTGTCACAGACAGGAACACACCAGGATGTTTAGTATATGTCGCTTAGGGACTTCATGAGTTAAGGTCAAGCATAAAGCTGTATGAGGACGAGTTTAGGGCATTCAAAGTGTTTGTTACACTCTTGTCACTATGGGTTCTTAGGGGTTAATTTCATCATTTCTTAAATAGAATTATAGAATAAAATGAACCATAGTGGCAGATTGTAAATGTGTATTCCAGTCAGATGGGCAGCTAACTCAGACCAGGCTGCCAAATTTCACTCTTAATATTACACAGAAATGCAATGTCAATATGTGCAATTATGAGAATTCAGCTGTGGACAGTTCTACTGATTCATTGTTTACTTGTTTATCACAGACATATCTTGCGTAGTGCTGATCCTCTTTGCTGCTGTAACACTGAAAATTTCCCCACTGTGGGATTAATAAAGGATTATCTTGGCTCTTATCTTATAATATTAATATTGTTTGCAAAGTTAATAACTCCATCATCCACAGGAAAAATATTTTTCTTTTCTCTTCTTTTCTTCTTTTAATTAGTTAGAAGGAAAACTTATTTGAGTGTGTTCACAATTTCACCATACACATTGGTGTAAGTAAGCCTTTGTGAAGATGATATTCAGAGGTTAAAGTACCATGTGTTTCTTGTGGACACATTTGGTGGACATTACACAGACACTACACTACACAGTGCATGTGTGTGTGTGTGTGTGTGTGTGTTTGTGTTTGTGTGTGATTGAGTAAAAGAAAATGTAATATTCCAATAAGCTAATGTTGACATACATACAACAGTTTTTCCAATAAATGTTTAATGATGAATCTGTTTCTACTCATTAGCTGCTAATTACTATCAGCTACTAATATTACTAATATTCTAAAGTAAAAACACATTTCAAGAGGTACACGTTTCAAATTTTACAGTGACTAAGACATGTACTTAGACAGAGTGTTTAAAAAAGAAAATCATCCCGGACCCCCCCTACCAAGATCTGGGGGAAAAGCGAGAGGCTTATTCAAACATAAGAGTGACACGTAAAATTGCCACCATGCTCATGTAATGAAGTGCATGTCTGACAACGGTTATTCAACTGTTGAGTTCTCCCAAAGAACAAAGAGGTGAAGATACACCACAGCACTGAAATTTCTATCTGCAATTTCCTTGTGCAAGCTGACTTATCTAAATTTGTACTCCCTCGCTTTGATAACCCTCACCTCGTTGTTTACTGAGTGGAATAATGCAGAGTGTTTTCTCCTCTGGCTCCTCTCTCTCCCTCATCTCTCCGACACAAAGCTTGACAGCTCGCAGATTAAAGATCAGAGAGGCAGATTCCATTATCAAGCCATTTCCCTCCTTTACCACACTAACAACCTTTTAAAACTATCAGCCGTCATTTTCTCCCCATCTCACTGTCGTCATAGTGCGATGGCCTCAACAATGACTGTCTTTCCTTCTTCCTGCCTGTCGGTGTGTGTGTGTGGGTGTGCGTGTGTGAAGACAGTGGATCATTTCCCTCTGCAGCGGGGCCAAAAACATTATCCACACACATATGCCGGCACACACACTTACACACATACAGAGAGAAGCGAGACACACACACACACACACACACACACACACCATGGGGAGCATACTGGACGGGAGGGTAATCTATGCTTGATCGCAGCTTGACTGCTTGATTCTCCAAGTCGTCCACTTCCAGAAATCAATACAGATTGAGTGGGTCTTCCTGTAAGTCCATATGGCTCTCTGCAGCAACAGACGGCTCCACTGCTCCACTAATTACATTACAGCACCACAGATAAGGCTTCATTGTCCCATTCAAGCAGATGAGCAGGACAATGTAACTGCTATAAAAAGGCATTTCTTGGAAAGACTAATGTAAAAACAAAAGAAGAAAAAGGAAAATCAGACAGACGATATGAAGCTCTTCAATCTCATTCTGCATAGTTTGCTCATTCTACTCAGAAAAAAGGCTGCATCTCTTTCATGGTGAGATGAAAGAGTGACAACTGCAAAACACGTTTCCCCCCCTTTAAATTTACTGTAATGTAGCTTCTGCTGAAACATTATACTGGAAGCTGTAGAACACAGATAAGGATCACTTAAAATATAAACCAGTGTGATATCATCAGCAACAAATTTACATGATTGGAGGACTGGGATTGATTATTATTCATTTACCTTGATCGTCATCTTAAGTTTTAACGTGAACGTCTCCTAACTAGCATTGACACAAGATACAGCTGAGGCCGGTGGGAATGTCATTAGTTTTGAAGGCATTTGGTCAGTAAACCAAAATATTAATTAATGATAAAAGTGTTGGACCCACAGACTGACAGAGTCGCGCTGCTGGCACAGCTAAAAAATATGTTTAGAATGACTCAGAAAATTGGTATAAATCATGACAGGAGAGAAGAAATTTGATTTTTAGAGCCTGGCTCTTGTTTTTGACATTTTCACTATGATTTTTAACTCCTACAAAAAAAATACTACATTTATTGCTGCTACTATTCTCTCTGTTTATTTATTTTATGTGAATTTCTCCACTGTGGGACGAATAAAGGTTGATCTTATCTTATCTTTTTTTGTCACATCCAATCAGTATATTTTGATGTGTCCAACTCACCAACATCATTTGTGATCAAGTTTTTTTGCCAATTTTTGTCGCTGTTCCTGTGTAGTTAGCTAGCCTTTAATGATGACAAAGAATACCTGATAACATCTTCATTATTAATCCAACCTGCATAGCTCTAATTAGGAAATCACTTGTACAACTGGCAGAAAAGTCATCACTGAGCAAAAGCTAGACTGATTTGAATTGCTGAACAAATCAGAGATGTGGTCGGTGATTCACAGGTCTGAAACTAGGTCAAGAAAAATTACAAAAATAGATTTGTTGGGTGGGTGTAAAAAATGGATTTTCATTTGGCAATCCCTGGATTTAAAAAACTAATAACGACAGATTTTTTGTGTTAAAATTGCACATGCAAGTACAGTAAAATTCACCTAAGTGATGTTCAGAGGGAGACAGCAGGCAATGAAAACATAGCAAAAAATAGCTTGTGTATTCTGCTCCGTGACCTCTTACACAACAGTACTTCTGGTTGAGAGGAATAAATAAATTAGATCCAGAGAAATGTCATCTTCATGCAAATGAATTACTTTCCCCAGAACAATGCTATCAGGCGTCTCTCACTTGAAATATACATCAGCATGTGCTGCTATGCAGCCGTTTAAAATATGCATCAAAACAGATTGGAAAGGTTTTTTCCCTCTGAACAAGAGATTTGCATTTGCGGTGGCCTGTTTGCTCGAACACAATATACTTGACTTCTGGGGGCATAATCAGAGGAACAGAGGGGCATGAACGTTCTGTAAAAAAGAGAGACCCCGGAGACACTGGGAGGAAAAACCTGTTACTGGTACTAATTAGCACACAGCAGGAGAACAGCAGGTGTGTTGTGAAGGTGAGAACAGAGAGAGGAAGAGGAGGAGAGGAGAGAATGAAAAACTTTCAACTAGCGAGGTCTCAATATCTGATAGCAGTATCAGGTTTTGGGTCTGATGCTGCGTGCATGTACGCACACTTACTGCAGCACCTGATAGCACTTTACGGCACGCAGCGCTGACCTCTTGTAATTTGAGCAGGTGGAGGAGGAGCCATTCAGCAGTTTGGAGATATGATGATAAAAGTAGAGGAGACTCCAAAGGAGGAGGAGTGAAAAGTAGCTCCTTTAACACAAGCAATCTGATAAAACATCTGAAGAATCAACACAACGCTGAATTGAAAGAGTTTGCCAATGTTCACAGCAGGAAAGTGCAAACAACCAACTTTGCAGCAAATGCTGGATAAGTGAGAGAAAATTTCCAGAGACAACCCACAGATGGTAAAAATAAGTGAAGCTCTCACCCAGTACATTACTCTTGATGGCCAGGCATTGACAGATAATACAGTATTTCATTGCGTCCTCAGTGTACCAGAGCTGAGGTATGAGATCCCCTGCCGTCACCACACCACAGAAAGTGTATTACCAAAGCTGCATGACTTTGTGAAAAAGCACATCAACAGGGTGTTGCAGGACTTCGGCTTCACATCAGCTGTGTTGTGTGGTACTGAAATCCACCGAATGTGTTACAGCTATCTGAGAGGTGTGGCGGAGACATGTTTGTTCGGGAAAACACAAAGTTGCAAAGTTACTTAAAATGTCAGCAGCAGCATCATGTTGTATTTTTAACTTGTTGAAAGTGAGCAACATCTGATGCAAATAAAGTACTTCAAAGTCATTTCAAAGCCATTGTTAGAACTGTAATAGTATTATTAAATACAAGTTGGCAAGTACCTTAATGTAAGTCCTTGTACTTGGTCTGAACAAAAGTGGTATCGGTGCATCCCTACTTTCAATACAAGCCACATCTCATCTATTCTCTGCACAGAAATCCTTTGCTCAAAATAAAGACACAACACTGTAAACAACTATAGTTACACACTGTAATTTAGTACTATAGTTTCATATTGTTGGTTAAATAACCGTCCATACCAGCTAAGGTTTATGAAGGTTAAAGAGGTGTTCGTTACCTGAGGAAAGTGGAAACTTAAACCACCAGGGTTACCATTAATATCTGTATCAAATTTCATGCCAATCCATTTGATATGCATTAAGTCTGGACCAAAGTGGTGGACTGACCGACATTCGGTCGACATTGCCGTTTGTAGAGCCACACTGCTGCTGGGGTGCAAAATCTCAAGCATGGCAGACAATTTCACAGAAGATGAGGATGCCAAGTTAAAAAAGTAATACTGTGATTGTTTATATTCTGATGGATGCAGTGTCCTAGCTCAGAATAAGTAATACTGTCCAAAACAAAGCTTGATGTGACTGACCTTATTGTCGACCTCTCAGAAAGTAAGACACATTTGTAGATTAGGTGCCAAAAAGGTTGGGTTCAAATTGATGTTATATACACTGCTTCACTACTTGTTGTTTCTCCTGGTCGCCACTTTGCTTGGCAAAGCTTCCAGTGAGCTAAAAAATTCAACTGGTTCAGTCAGTATGCCTTTGCTCATTGTTGAGACTGAAGCCAACGCAGCTCTGTGTTCGTTTCGCCAACTTGCCCTTTTGTTCTACGAACCTGCCAAAATTCATTTCTGCTTCGAGTATTCAGCTGTCTTTTCAAACTACGCCACATGTCCTGGTTTATTAAGCCCACAATGGGCTTATCCCTGGTTGCTTCCCACATCACAAGAGTACTAATTTAGTAAAATAAGTCACAGCTCCAGGGTGAGACCAAAATTCTCACATGGGTGTGTAACAAAAGGACATAAGAACCCAAACTAACTGTGTTCTGTTAGAAATATGTCCAAGAGCTGTTTCATTGATTTGTGCAGCCTGAGTGTAACCAGCAAGCTACTGGCAGCATTTCTGACTCTGATCCTGACTTACTTGGATGAACTCATTTTATATCTCCACTTCTTGGCTATTACTGTGCTGAGGCACGATGCACGGTCAGGAGTCTGAGTCTACGAGATGAAATTAATATCCCTTCCACAAACAGGAATGTCATTTGCAGGTAAATGAAAATACCTCTCCTCTGACTTTGCAGATCAATCACATAAATATCCAGTGAAGCTCTCCACGACGCGCTGATGAGGTTTGTGTGTTCACCTCGGAGCTAATATCCATCACAGCGTCTCATAGTCATGCTAATCACACCGATAAGGTGCCAACAGGAGTCACACCCACTCTCATTTCAGCTGCCACACACACGCAACACAAGCGCATAACTCAAAAGGAGTATATGACATAATTCCAGGGGGCTAATAAAACGCTTGACTGCTGTAAATTAAGCAGCTCATTTCCCTACGGTACAAAATGACCATATTAAATCTGTATGGGGCTGATCAATATCTGAGAGTCACTGATTACTTCAGGTGCTGGGATTACTGGCTTACTGACTCAGAGCTCACTGAGAACAAAAACCCTGCACTGACTGGATTCCCCACTGCTTATTGGCTCTTTCAGACTGTCTGATGATAGATGACGCCACTAAGATTGAGACGACTAAGGCTGGGGTCCCAGAGGCTGCTTGCATTTTTGGATCTGGTTCCAGGTTGGTGAAAGCTCCAAGGCTAACAAATCCCAAATCAAACCTTTTCATTTCTTCTTTTTAATATTTTTTTAAAGCACAATGTACGACGACTTGTCATTTTCAGCAAGTCGAAAGGCATTCAGATATGTCACAGAGGAATGGCTTACTGGGACATGTGCTATGGTTGATGACTTTACTAACGTCTGTGCTTATGGCAGTTGAATTATGTCAGCTGGAGTTAATTTGTGCTACTTAAATAAGTAACTTGATCACAAAGGCAAAGTTAAACCTGAGAAAAGCTTGTTCTGCAGTGTTTTTTGCATACATTTAAAAGCTGGATGTTTTGAGGAATAACCACAGAATAAACACAGATTGCCTACTTTGTCTGTGTTGTGTTTCTGTGACAGCTAAGCTTGGTATTCTAGGATCTCCAGTTCTTTTTGTTATTAACCTTCAGACCTATCCCATTTGTTCTTGTCTCTGTACATTGTCACAAAGCCTCAGGATCAGCACACTTTTCCCCTCAACATGTAAAGACACTTTCCCTCACTTTGCAGCGCCCAGGTCAAATGTATGTATGTGAGTTTACACTTTGGAAAACAATTTAAAATTCCTTTCAAGCTTTGTAACAGCGCATTCATCATTTTTGCAGTCCAGTTGACCAAATGTGATAAAATGCTATAAAACTGCAAACTTCACTTAGGCTGCACAGCTGGAAGCTTTGCTCTCAAGCCTGATGACAATGTAGTCCTGCAGTATTTAGGATGCTCCTCTGGGCATTCTGCTCTCATTAACTAGCTTACTCATATGCCTTTTTTTTTTATCTGTGTCAGTAACAAGCCACTGCAGGTCAAGGTGTGCTGAAGGCACTTGTGCAGAAGGAAGAATTTTAATGTTGTTGCACGTCCTACTGTTTGCAGACAGAGTTGGATAAAGGTTATAGAGCACTCTATGCCCTTTTGATATTTACAGTGCTTTATCTTTTTTTTTTTTTAACTTTCAATGAAAATGCCATGGTGGGTTCTGGGCATCGTAACATCACAATGATCTGCGCCTGCTGTGATCTGAATATCACTCTTCTGTTTGGTGATCCGAGTAAGTTTTCTCATGTGGCGCTGACGACGGCTGCTTCAGTTTTCGGTCGCACGCAAGCTGTGACATTAGCTGCCAGGGCATCCAAACAAGTCCTGCTGAGGCCTTTAAAATTCAGAGCTGTGCACAAGTCCAAGGTCCGTTCTGTCTGTTAACAATATTTTCCACATTTTAGCATGGAAAGCGATGCATGGACCGTGGAGGCTTTCATCAAATGCAATATAAAGACGCCCAGCGATGTCTCATGCGCCGGCTGTTGCTGAATCATGGCGTTATTTCTTAGAGCTGAAGGCATGAAGGGGAGGCAGAGTATGTGAAGGACATCCTGTTTGCTTGTGCTGTGTCCCTCCGCGCTGCAAGTGGTCGCTAAAAGGGTAATGTTAGGCAGGAATATAATGCACAATGACAAGGTGACTGCCACTGGCCTTCAGAAAACAAAATCTCCTCATTACTGCACATATTTCATTACTTCTGAACAACAGTTTTCTTTCCTTCTTTCCTTCCTGCCACAGCTCACCCTCCAGGCCATTCTTCAGTTTGTTGGTTTGTCTAGCTGTTCATCTCCTGCTCTGATCACCAGTCTGAGGTATACGTCTGTCTAAACATTGTTTATCACAGATTTTCCAGCGGGACTGCGCATTTCCCTCAATACCCACAGCAGTTTTTGTTCTAACCATTTGGAACAAAAAAAAAAGTCTTGTCTACTCAAATAGTCTTGTCACTTGTCCTTCCTCATTCTCTCGCTCTGATTCATCTGCATGAGACAGCAGGGAATATCTGACAGCCACTGCGGGTCAGTGGACCGGTGCTCTGCTCTGTGTGTGTTTGTGATTGTGTGTGTGTGAGCTGTGGGCTGGCCAGGGGAAAACGCTTCAGGCAGCACAGCGTCCTTGGCCCGAAACAAGCGGCCAGACTTTGCTGACAAACTCAGAGTGTGTGAATGTAAGACATCATGTTTCTGCTGAATTTACTTAGAATGCAATTGACACTGTTTCCCAGATATTCTTTAAGAAAAGTTCATACGATACAGATGTGCAACACAAAGACAATGTCTTTTAGAAATGTACAAAGTTGTATCTGTGTTTGCTGTTAAATGATAATTATGCTGCAATTCAGTGGCTGAATCTTAACTTGAAAGTTTTGCTAATGAGGACTGGTGGGTTCTGAGAGGCTATATACCCAAGCCTAACCAAATGAATAAGATGAAATGTAATAGAAGGATAACTTATTCATCTCTGCGTTGGAACTGTCACATTTATGAAAGTATAATTTCTCTCTGTAATATTAACATTGTACTCACCAAGCTACTGCTGAAGGAAAACCCAGCAGCATTACTACATAAGAGTCTGACCTGGGATGAAACATGTTTTAAAATCTATTTAAACTACTTTGGTGAGTGCAATCGTATCATAACTAACGGGGATGGCGGCCGAAACTACAACAAGACCAAAGGTGAAATAAACATCAGTATGCTTTCTCATAGTTCACTGTTTTCATGCTACTTTGTACCTCTACTACATCTGAGGGAAATACTCTACTTTAGTAACTAGTTACTATTCAAATGAAGATTTTTACACACAAACACATATAAAGAGCTCATAATATATGATGCTTTGTTATCAGTTAAACTACCCAACAGTTTACAGAAGTACAGCTGAAAGCGTCAGCTGATTAGTCCATTGACAGAAAATTATTTGGCAACTATTTTGATGCAATGATGCAAATTTTGGACATTTCATGGAAGATGAAGATTTGCTTGTTTTCCCTTTTAATTATTTTATTCATTTAAAAAAAAAATTGGGGGGTCTGGACAAAACAAGCATGAAGGTGTGAAGGTGTCAATCAATCAATTAATTAATGGAGAAAATAATCAGCACACTAATCCATATTGAAAATAATTATTTGTTGCAGTCCTGTACAAAATAGTTCAAAATGAGCTCCACCTCAAAAAACTACATCAGTAAAATCCTGCTTTTACATTAATGCATGAAAAATAATAATGATATAATATATAATAGTGGAACAGTCATGGGGGACATTTTTCTACACTGATTATACTTACATAGGTTTACTCAACAAGCAACCTGTTCAATGCAGGTACTGCCCTTGGTAGAGTAGTTTTACAGGGTGGTATTGTGGTAACTCTGAGCTCTGCACACCTGGTTAGCTCAGGCTGTTTCTCAGGTGGAGCAGGGTCGGATGGGTTGAAAAACAAATGCTTAATAGTAATGATCTTTTGGCAACAGCTGACAGAGCTGGCTCCCTGAAAAGAGCCAATTTAAAATAAATAATTTCAAATATTCTTCTAATAATCATCTCCTGGTCCAACTTATCATATACGGTTCCTGATGCATTCTGTGATTCCACAACACACTAAAACTAACTAATGTAGACTCGTGCAGATGGCTGCTACTTAACCCCAGATGTCAGATGGTGTAGAAATGCAGGAAATTTTGCTTTAATTGAGTTCTTTTTTTCCAGGGGAGGACCCAAACCCGGACTAATTATGCATCTTTCCAAGTTTGCATCTCCAGCGAAGTCACATCCTTGATTTTTTCATGTTTATTTTCATTTTCGCACACACATGCAATTTATTTATGATAATTTACGAATGAATATTTCCTCAAACCTTTAGATTTATTTTCTTGTAGACACAGCAAGTCCAGATTTGTCACTTTATAATAATGGATCATCAGTTAAATTCTAATTTAGGAGAAAAGGGCTTCTTAAATGCTGCCAACACAGCTCTCATTGCCCAGCAGAATCTTTCAACCTTGGTTTTATCGTCACTCAGAGTAGCAAATAATGTCATGTTTAGTTGCATGAAATATTAATTCAAAATCATGAACGACAGTAACATTTCTGATTTCTAAAATCAAAAGATGAAATTAGCCATAATAGATTCACCAAAAATAGGTTGTGTAACCTCACCACTTTCTTCCCTTATTGATGTGCCTTCCTGAATATAAGTTCATGAGAGCTGTGCATCTTACATCCAACATATAGACTAAAATCTTCACTAAAAGTAAATTAATCTAGAGGTGTAATGTTTTCAAAGCTCAGTTGAAGCTTCAGGACCAAGGCTGTATTATTATTAACCAGGCAAAGCAGGCAACTGCTCTCCAGCCTCACAAGTTCAGGGCCCTGAAAGTTCATCTAATGAAGCATTTGTTTGAGAATATGCACCTAAAGCAGAAATTCAACTGACATAATAACAGGATCTGAGATGAACTAATTACTTTCATTATTTCAGTTTTCTTCTTATATGTTTCATTTTCCTATATGAATGTGGTCAAACAGCAAACCTGGTCGGAGGTAGGCCAGTGTTTTTCATCAAAACCTGCATCTTCTGTGGTGAAACATGCTATTGAGTTGTGTTGTGGGAAGTTTAGGATCCAGTGTTTTTGGAGCTTGATCCATTCAAGGGACAATATATCAGGATATCTCTGCCTCTGCTGCATTTATTTTTACCATTCTCCCTTAGACATGCTCGTGGTATGAGTCCAAGACTTTGGCTACTGTAAAGACAGGCACAAAAGTTAGTATTATTCATGGTTCCCAAAATGATTTATCCGAATGACTTTGGTCCCTTGACCTTTCCTCTAATGCCAGCATGAGGCTGAGGTTAAATGGCTCAATAACTATTGGATGGACTTCTAGGAAATTTGGTACAATGTCCTCAGGATGACTAGTAATCTATATAGTGATCCCCTGAGTATGGTCAACAACCTAAAACTAAATAAATTCATCTCTGTTCAGTGCTAATAAGTAAATGTTAGAATGCTAACAAAGAATATAAATAAAAAATAGAAATATTATTAACTGTACCATAAGAACTGTATGCAGTTGCATCCATTCTCAATTAATCCCATGTAACAAAAGTGACAGCCATGATTTATGCCAATACATTGTAAAGACACATACTGTTTGAAACATGGCACTGAGGTTGAATCAATGCTGCATTGTGACTTTCTGTAGTAGAGAGAGTAGCAAAGCAGACATTTATAGATTTAGGAAATGTTGTGTTGGTTGTGCCTTTAATTAATCTCTCGGTGTTTAAACAGTTGCAGTCTCTGATCCACAGTATATTTAATTTTATACCTGTGTATTCAGACTCCTGAAAACCCAACAGCAAACACAAGTGCTTGTCCCAGCGCTCTGTGACGTTGAATCAATACAAAGCTGAATATAATGAATAAGAATAGAGGGAGCAGGAGACTGAGAGCATTCAGTTTTTCCCCAGGGTCTGAGATACACTCCCTAGTTTTGTTCCAAAAAGTAATTTGAAAATAGGAAATAAAAATTCAGACACTCTCTCTCTCTACATATATATATATCACACTGTGACATTGATGGAACAGGCTAAAATAAAATCTTCACATTTGTACCAAAGTCACATAAGTCTTCCCAAAAGTTAAATGTTTGGACACACCTTCTCAGTGTTCTCTACACTGGAGATTAACACAGAAGATATCAAACCTGACAGAACACATATGTGTATACAAGAATAAATTAAGCAAAATATGTTTAATATTTTAGATTTACAAGTAGCCACCTTTTCCTTTAATAACAGCTTTGCACACTCTTGGCATTTTCTCAGTCAGCTTCATGAGGTCGTCACCTGGAACAGTTTTCCAACAGTCTTGAAGGAGTACCCAGACGTGCTGAGCACTTGTTGGCTGCTTTTCCTTCTCTCTGCTGTCCAACTCATCCCAAACCATCTCAACTGGCTTTAGGTCTGGTGATTGTGGAGGGTCATCTGACACAGCCCTCCATCACTACACAGTCTGGAGGTGTGTTTGGGGTCACTGTCCTTGAAAAACAAATGACAGTCCCACTAAGAGCAAACCAGATGGGATGGCATGTCGCTACAGAATGTTGTGCCCCCCCACATCATCACACCTCCTCCTCCATGCTTCACGGAGGGAACCACACATGTGGAACCATAAATCTCAAATTTGGACTCATGAGACCAAAGTACAGATGGTCCAATGTCCGTTCCTTGTGTTTCTTGACCCAAACAATCAAACTTCCTCAGTAGTGGCTTCTTTGCAGCAATTGGACCATGAAGGCCTGATTCCCACAGTCTCCTCTGAACAGCTGATGTTGAGATGTGCCTGCTGCTTGAACTCTGTGAAACATTTGTGTGGGCTCTGATCTGAGGTGCTGTCAAATGTTGAGGCTGATAATTAATGAACGTCTCCTCTGCAGCAGAGGTAAGTCTTGGACTTCCTTTCCTGGGGCGGTCCTCATGAGAGCAGCTTCATCATAGTGTTTGATGGTTTTTGCGATGGCACTTGAAGATACATTGAAAGTTCTTGAAATATTCTGGATTGACTGACCTTCATGTCAAAGTAATGATGGACTGTTGTTTCTCTTTACTTGTTTCTTGCCATAATGTGGATTACAGTATCCACATATAGGACAATTTACTCCATACTAACACTACCTCAGCACAATGCAACTGATGGTCTCAAAAAGGCAAGAAATTCCACTAACGTGGAACTTTTGACAAGGCGACCTGTTCAATGAAAACCATGCCAGGTGACGTCCTCAGGCAGCGGGTTAAAATAATGTCTGTAGTGTACAAAGCTGTTATCAAGGCAAACGGTGGCTATTCTGAAGAATGTAAAATATAAAATATAGTTTGCTTTAACACTTTACCACATAATTCCATGTGTTATTTTATAGTTTTGATGTCTTTATTGTTCATCGACAGTAATAAAAATAAAGAAACACCATTGAATGAGAAGGTGTCTCCAAACTTTAGACTGATAGTGTAAATACATAAGTACACAGGGAATGAGTTGATGATCTGTGTAATACATAAAACCTTTGTTACTACAGCAATGAAAAATACTATTAAGTATTCAGTGTTCATCCCAGAATCGTTAGTCTCCCTGCTCCACAGCACAATGACAGGAGAGGGTCGGGGCGGCTGCAGTGATATTAAATCATTTAGATAATGTGTTGACCTGGGGGGAGCACACGCACAGATGACCTCGGCAGTACCGATAGCAGGAAGAGAGGATGTGACTGGACAGTCAATACCCAGCGCTCTCCGACTCACACACACACAAACATACATAGACATGCATTCTGAGAGAAAGATGCATACAATCGGGCAGCCTCCACACACTTGCACAGGGATTCATGTATTATTCATTTCTGGTGCCGGGACACATTTACTGTTGGTCTGTGAGGGGGAAAGGTCTCAGCTGGGACAGGGTGGTTTATTTAGAAATGCGCCTCTGCTCTTAAAAAGGTGTCACAAAACTACAGATAGAGATTTGGAGGTGTTAAACAGGGCTGAGGATTATTTAAATATTAAAAAGTTGGCTCATTCAATAGAGAAAAATCCTATTGTCCCGTTTTGCCTCCTCATCTCCAACTTCTTCTGCAGAAAGTTGAGCTACTGGAACCTGTTCAAAGTATATTCTG
Organism: Holacanthus passer; assembly: GCA_025331565.1. Classification (NCBI taxonomy): domain Eukaryota; kingdom Metazoa; phylum Chordata; class Actinopteri; family Pomacanthidae; genus Holacanthus; species Holacanthus passer. The sequence goes on from JAFREQ010000180.1 coordinate 331,589, forward strand.
TGAAATATCCAGAGCAACCTGGACATTGTCTTCGGATGGAGACAGTATTTGGATTTTTTTTATAGGCAGTGTACTGAGTTAAGGACGAGACACACTGGATGCGACGACTATGTTGATGGATTCTATTCTCTATGGAGAGCAGGAGATCCGGCCGTGTAGTTTAAGATGGATATGCCGCGGAGAGTTGATGGACCAGTCATCATATCTGTATTTGCATTAACACGATTCAACCTCAACTTTATGCAAATAAGTCTGTCTGGCGCTGTGCACCAGACTCATGAAACTCAGATCAAACGGTCAAACTAGGCAGCGCTGATCAAATATGAATCAAGACTCTGTTACTGCATTGCCTGTTTCTCACCTCACATGTTATACATTATTAATCATACTTTAAATCTGACTGACATATGAAAACAATCTTAATCTTAACCAGGTTTGAAACTCTTTCACCATAAATCAAGACTTTCTGTGCGTTTTTTATTTTTTTTGCCCCTGACCCTCAGACAGCCAGGAGGTTGACGCGTCAGCAGCTGTTTAATGATTTAGTTTTGATTACTGGATTTTATTCCCTCTGCATTGCATGAGGATTGTTAACCAGGTAGCTGACCTCACATCTACCTGCCACTGATGATGAGCTTAGGTTCTACTTATTTTATCTTCTGGCACATGGGCAGGAACAGTGTAGAGGTCATGTTATTAGAGGTATGTCCACTATTTTACCACTGCGTGTCAGTCAAGTAAGAGGGTGAACAGAAACTGGAAAAAAAATCCAACTATCTGCATGGCTAGATACTCCTAAAGTTAAGTGAGAAAACATGTTTGGGTGTATTGACTCTTGAACATACTGCATCATGTTCACGTCATGGTGTTAAATAAAGGAATGCATGCTTTTACCGGGAGGAGCTAGAGGGCGTATGGAGGGATTTTAACCTGGTCAAAAACATTTGTAAACTTTTTTTGTGAGAATTAAAAATGTAGTTGTTGTGGCGGATTCATTTGCTACCAGGAGTATCCTTTGCAGTTTGCATCAACATAGAAGTGGAGGCGTCTTAACCTGCTTACTAAAGTAACCTGGGTCAGGACTAAGCTTCTACTCCAATTAAAAGAAACCTGCTCAAGAAGCCCATAATAAACTGTGGCATGAAAACGTACTGTACATGCTGTCTCTTTCATTTTCCACCATCTGCAGAGCTTCACACTCACACAGTGTTATGAATTGACTGGCATCAACATGACGGCCCCCCCACATCTCCGTGACATAATTAAGACAAGGATAACTCTCACAGTAAAGTGATGTACAGTACAGCGGGTGCGTGTGAGCGGGATGGCATTACAGGCTCTGTGATGCCGCACATCACGGCAAATGAGATGTGGGACATCCAGGCCGTCTGCATCTGTAAACTCAAACACCACTTCTCTCTCCCAGCAGTCCTGACAGGCCTGGTGGTATATTTATGATTCCAGTCCTGGCACCATCAGCACATTTTCAGGGCGGAGTGCATCTTCAGCAGCTACAACCTGGTGCTCTGACGTCCAGAATTCATTAGACTGAAAATTATAATGGCCTGTTACATCAGGAAATTTGTTTGAAGCGTCAAGAAGATGGCACAGCGATCCTCATTTCCCACATATTACAGCTGATGTAATTTTGCTTATTTATTGGCACAGGGGACAGGGGATTGGTGGCTAGTGATAAGAATATTATGGTGCTTGGTTTATTCATGGCAACAGGGAGACTCATTTGCTTGTCATGAAATAATCATATGAACCAGCTTTAAAGTTGCATTAATCAATATTTTCATATTAAAAATGCATCAAATGACCATATGTAATGTGAAAGATGTCACACATAGTGACAGAACCACAGAGAATGATCACTCGGCTCTACAGCTCCCTTTGCTCTGGTGAGCAGTTTAGATTTTACCTCACTGTGTTGGTTCTCCGAAACAGTGTATCTGGCACAAACTACGTCTTAGTTGGTGGCAGGAACAGTGGCTAATAAAGGCTGCGCGGAAAACATTGAGGGGCTACCTTGATGGCTCAGATGGTAAATTCAGTATGATGTATATTTCAGCATCAATTCCATCAGTGCAACAAGAGGCATGTCACACTCAACAGTTTCAGTTTACCACACTGTAATTTTTCACGATTGCTTTTAAACTACTCTAAATAAAACTCAATACCTCCTGCATATTTTTCATGAATAAAAGGCAAGTCTGCATTTTCATTCACTGTGCTCCTGATCGCTGATATAAAAAAAATGGCAGTGGAATGACTGCACTGATGGAGTTAGTACTCTGGAAATGGACATTATGTTAAATTCATCAAGATAACGAGTAAATGTGGATGAAGTTAGAGTTTGTAATAATTGGAGCAGAGCGGTATTAGGAATAAAAACCTGTCTCTAATATAAACCTGAGAAAAAAGGCCTGGTGCTTTCTGCCAATATTCAGGTCAATATAATATGTCAATATTTGAGAAGCTACAGTAATTTTATTAGGAATCGTTGGAGACCAAAACTGAACAAATAGAGAGTGAATATTGGACTGTGGTCACTGTGGCTACTAGGGAAGAGTCCTAAAGCTGGACAGTGAATAACTGTAATGTCAGTTACACAACGGTCTATCTAGTTTTTTCTAACATTAGCTCTGTGTTTGTATTGTCTTTATTGTGAAGCACTTTTTGCTGTCTGCCCTTGAAAGGTGCAATATACATAAACTTACTTACCAATGTACTCAGCAGCTGACATTAGCCACTATAAGCTTATGGTCATACCAGACCGAGTGAGACTGTAAAAGCAGCAGCAGAGTCGACTGAATTGAGAAAGGATGTATTTTATTACTCATGAACTGAACGTCTCATTTGTAACATGAAGTTTGTGTTTATAAAGCTATGTAGTCTGACTTTAAGTGACTTCATGGCTGTGCATGTGAAGGTAGCTGCTGGTGTGGTGCATGGAGAGGACACACTGGGGCTGAGGGAAAAGAGTTGGGACTGGATTATGACTGCCTGACTGGGCTGCTTTGCCTACAGCGGAGAGGGGCTGATGGGTAACGGTAATGGGAGACAGAGCTGAGAGCAGGCGATAGAGTACTGTTTTTCAAGTAATAATTAGGGCTCCAAATGTGGACTGCACGGTTTCAGAGCTTCGAGAAAATCGGGATAATGAGGCCCAGTAAAGATGTGGTGTTGTGTTCCTCTTTGGCATACAGCAGGCTGAACATACAGACAGTCACTCTATTAAATATGCTAAAGAATGATGTATTGGCTCATGAATGGTGACATGAAGCTGTGCTGCCATTAATCTTAAAGACAATCAGACAGGGAGCAACATTTACCAGATACCTAATCTAAATGTTACTGGGTCGACTGAGTAGGCAGAGTTTTACTAAGAGGGCACATCCCATTGCAGATGTTTCTCTCAATGAAATCAGGTATTTTTCTGTTGACAGAGGTGCTATGGAGTGATTCCTGCCGTAACAAGGATTATATTTTGTCTAAGGGAGTACTGAGAACTGAGGCCACATCACAGTAACAATCTTGTTTTATAGGATGTGATGACATTTTGAATTAGGGTCCGTTTCCTCAGCAGACACTTGTCAGACTGTGGGGAACAAAAAAACAAACCCTACAAGTTCTTCTGATGCTATTTCACCTTCCTGAATTGTGACAAGTGCCCTGCTGAAGAGGCAAAGCACGTAGATATTCAAAATGTCACTGGAGCAAAGAAGGTTTTGGTCAAACATAGAGAGTGTTCTCTGTCAGCCTGCCCCGGGAAAATAAAGGTTAAAAAAGCCTTGAGTCCTGATAATGTATGGGGCCCGTCCTGTTTCATTCTGCCCAGTGTCTTATAGCCTCGGCCCTCGCCATTCGGCCATCTGTCAGCCGTGACCTACTGATGGCATGAATGAGGCAGCACGCCAAAGACTGCAAAAGTGAGGAGGAAGGGAGAGACAAGGCTGGAGAGACAGGAGGAGAGAGAGGAAAGGAAAGAGATGAGGGGAGAGAGAGGATAACTGAACGAGGGATGAGGGGATGAGTGGACAGTAAAAGAGGGTAGTGAGGAGGATGAAGCAGGGAGGAAAGAGAACAGAGTGCAGATGTAATCCCCTCTGACCCATAAAGCCTCCGGCTCTCACCAATCTGTTGACTCTGAAAGGTTTTCACATTTACATGAGCTGAAGCTGATGAAGGCTCCAGGGTTTAAAACATGCTCCACAGTGAAGTTAGGTTGTCAAGAAAGCAGCAAATCATTCTAGAAGCTGCTACAACAGAATGCCACACTGTGGATAGCACAACATGCATTTTAATCCTCACTGCTTTTACTCTGGCAAAATATGTTCACATACTGAATATCATTAGACACAGTTATTATTATGTTAAGGATGCATTGTTGTTGTATTAGATCTTAAATCATTTTGTTATTTAATAAGTAATAAGATAAGATAAGATAAACCTTTAATATGATATTAACAATGAATCAGTCACTATTCTGTAAAAGGCTGGAAACAGGAAGTAACTAAGTAACAACTGATAAAATATATAGTGTATATACTTACTTTGCAAACAACCAGTATATTGAGATTATTCATTGTATAATAAAATAAATTCTGTAAATAATAAATTAGTATAATGATACATTTACATTTACAGCACTGTAAATCTTTATCAATATCCTTTCACACAGTAGCTGAACTGACAAAAACGCAGGTTCTGCTTCTCAGCGGATCTGAAAAATATCAGGTTTTGGGCAGGGACGTAGATACGACTTAAACAGCCACATTTAAATGATCAACATTCACTTCACATAAAAAAGCCACCATGTATAAGTTCAGCATGTGTGTCCTCGGTGGACCCTTGTGTTGGTTATTTTCCAACTGTGTGTCATGTGTTGTGAGTGAGGACACAAGGCCCAGTGGGAAGAAGCAGAGAGAGTCAATGTGCTGTGGTAGCACATTGAAAGAATGTTCAGTAAGATATGAGATAAAGCAAAAATAAAGCCTTGGGTCCTGGTAGGGTTCAGGTCTCAGTATCAGTCAGCACAGTGAGGGTGTAAATAAGTGGGTACAGGCTGGGCTTGGGGCTCAGTTTCAGGCCTGGCAGGCAAGACATTATAAAAATCAGCAACATCTACCTGTGTGTTTGTGACAGCAAAGAACTTTTCATCTGAATTTAATCATCAATTTATGAACAAAATACATACATTCTCATTTCTTGTTGCAATGTGAATGCTGTTGACATAACTAATTCTCTCACTTGCACAGTTTTAGAACTAAATTTAATTACGTCAATCAAAGAAAATCAATCAAAATCATTTGTCAAGTTAAATGGGGATGACCACAGAGAAGTATCACTCAGGTCAGTCTTCATCACTGTCCTCAGTCACCACAGATTCAGAGGAGGCAGCAGTGTGAACCGGCACACAGCTATGTTTAGTTTCCAAGCAACATGGATGAAGCATCTCTACGCCTACATCTGAGGATGCTGGGTGACCTTACCAAACCTGAAAGGCTCAGCATGCTTTCTAAAGCTGGAGTGTTTATGTCAAACTTGCATCCATGAAACAAAGGGACTTTTCAATGAGGTGGAAAATGTGATCCAGCTGAGCTGCTGTTTACCTGCTGTGACTACTGCAGCCTCACAGGAAAAAAACACGGTTCAGCAACACTCTGTCAGAGGAGATTAACTCATCTGTCCATAATGACATTTTGGATGACACTGACATTCAGGCTGTCACGATTTTATCAGCATCACTCCGGAGCAGACATCCACCTACTGCTGCTTCTGCGACTCAGTGATCGTTTACAGGCTGTTTGTTCTTTAAGATGTGCTGACTGGTTGTAGCTCTTTTTCTACAACAGACCCAAGGTGTGAAAATCTTAAGTTTAAACCTTGAAAGTTGACAGCGGAAGTTTTTTGTGATAGTGACAGCTGGAGAGACAGGAAGGGTAGGAGAGAGAGGGGGGGTGACATGCAGCAGAGAGCACGGACTGGAACTGATACCGGGGCACTGCAGCAAGACCTCCTGCACTCTACCAGGTGAACCACTGGGGTACCTCATCTCGGAGGTTTTATCTGGTAGACTTACATGAGGGCTATATCCTCATTGTACTGTATTTTCATGAACTATTCTATGAGCTATTATACCCTGCTGTGGCTGCTTTGAAATAGGACTATAAGACTACAAGTCAGAGCTGGGAGGAAGTGGAGGGCACAGAAGGTTGCTGACCAGGTTGAATCCCAGCTTCAGCAGAGTGTGCTGTTTGGAACAGTGGAGTTGGGATAGGTGGTTGTCTAAAGGCCCTGGGGGAGGGGTACTCTCAGTAGCATCATGACTATAAGATTTGAGATCCTCTTTTTGTCCCACATCAGTTGTGCACACACAGTCAGGGAAATTTGGCCTCTGTTTTTAACCCATGGGGTAAATAGTTGGACACACCAACACATACGCAACATGGAGTAATGGGCAGCTATAAATTGGAAGCGCCCGGGGAGCAGATCTTAGGGGTACTTAGATGGTGGCGTGGGGAGAGGAGTGTCCATCTCCTCTCATCCCATCCTCTTGGGACCAGATCCATTGCCTGGTCCAACCTCCAGTCCAGGAATCCTGTTGCCAGTCTGTATCCTTGAACTAGTGACCTTCCAGTCCGATGCCCCTCTTCTTCTCTGACCACTAGTCCTCTGCCTCTCCAAAGTCTTGTGGAGAATGCGGGCATCAATCCCGCTACCTCTCACATGCTAAATGAGCACTCTACCATTTGAGCTAATTCCCCTGAGCAAATGCTGGCTGCACAGGGATTGTCAGCAGTAAATAACAGCACCCAACAAAGAAGGCAACTGGCACCAGTATAAGCAGAAGCCATAGCATCACCCAAAGTCATTAAAATAGCTTTTTGTCACTGCTAGGGACTGGCAGCTGAAGTATGACCTGTGAGGCAGCCAAGGTTTCCAGACATCATGGCAGAGATCACGCTTTGACCAGACACAGTCATGATGTACGAAACAGGAAGGAAAGTGGTCCTGCTGGAACTGACTGTCCCTTGGGAAGGCTGGATGGAGAAGGCCCTCAGGACAAAGACAGCCCAGTATGCTGACCTGGTATGCAAGTGCTTGAATAGAGGATGGCATGCACAGTGTGTGCCCATTGTGGCTGGCTGAAGAGACTTGGCTGGCCGGTTGCTCTGTTGAGCCTTTAAGCTCCTTGGAATCATAGGACTGGACAGGAAGGGAGCCATCATGAACATCACAGATGCTGCATGTGCCAAGACGACTGTGGATCAAGAGGGGCGACCCGTGGCCCACACATGCTACTTGGACACAAGCTGGAGCCTGATAAACCCTGGCTGTGTCTCCTGGCCAAGGGTGTCTCATATTGAAATACCTGAAACACCCGATGCCCCCACGTTACATCACTGATGAAGTGCACTGTAAAATGCGTCAGAGAACAAGCATTTATTTTGGGGGATTATTTCTTTTTTTTGTGAAATGTAGTTTTAACTCTTCAACCTCAAAAAAGTATTCAAAGGACACATTATGACAGCTGAAAATACTCTTCAGTGGAACCGCTCACATCTGAAACATGTGACAAGTGGTAGTAAGTAAACACTGTTGTATTTTAAGGGGTCAAAAACAAAAAAGTTGGGAACCACTCAAAGGCTGTCTTATGTTAGTAATAGTTGTTACTCTAGATATAAATTATCCTTGTCATTCAGATTAATGGAGAGAAAGTGAACATCACTACATTGTGTGTAGTCTGAGAGTGTCTCTTAGCAACTCCCCCCCGATTCCAATCACCTTCAACCATCCCTGACAAATAGAATCAGAAAGATAAGACACACACATGTATTGACAGCCTAGCGGACGAAGAGAAAGAAAGACAGACACACACACACACACACACACACACACACACACACACACACACACATCTCCTGTGTTTGAGTAGCCCTCTGCGTCCTCGCTCTCCAGTCTCCTGTTCCCTTTCAGTGACATGACACCCTGCTTTGGATTGCCAGACAAGCTCTCATTCTATCAATCAGCTGTAATGCCTTCAAGACAAACCCTGTCTGCTCTGCATCTCACTGACTTCAGTCTCCCTCTCGCTTCTCCTGTCTTGCCTCTTACTTTCTTCCTCGCACTGCCAGCTTGATGTCAGCATAAAGCTCCTCTTCCTCCCCATCTCTTCTTTCTTTGCGTACTTTATCCGCCTGCCTTTCTTTTCACCTCCTCCCTCCTGTTTCCTCTGCCTTTTGGAAAAAACACTTTTGCATATGAAAGAATTTTTGTTGGCACGTGTTTCATTGTGTGGGAGTGACAAAGTCCTCTTTGGCCTTTCACTTGATAAATCAGCTAAGTGCTCACAATATGACTGCACTATAAAATAAGCACATACTCTAATCATGTGCAAGATTTTAACATTTCAAACAACATTTCAATTTCTCATTCTCACACTAAAACTGTATTAATATATACAGCATAAGCTATATAAGCATAGCTACAACTAGATTCACATACTTAGAAAGCTGAGTGTAATTCATTGGACATATTTGAGCAAATCTCTCCACAGCAGCCGAGTGACCGAACGGTGTTAACTTCACCTCATCTGTGCTGGAGGTAGCTATTATGGCTAATTAACCTCTTTTGCCCCTTCTCCAGAGAAGGGGCCCTGAAGGAAGAGGAGCAGGCCCAGCAGAGAACAACCTGGCTGGGGCAGATGGTAACTACACCCCCTGAGGTGGGACGGAGGGAGGGAGGAGATAAAGGGATAGGGGTTAGAGAAATACAGAAAGGCACTGTGAGCATAATTTATGAAAAATGAGTGATGTTGATAAAAGGTGTATTTCAAACTATTTTTAACATTTTAGTGTAATGAGTGCAAACATTTAGTCGCTCTGATTGGCTGATTGCTTCCACATTTTAGATCTTTACAAAACAATTAAATGTTCCAATGTTGCAATGTTACAAAAGAATGCGCAAGACTGCTTTTTGGCAATAATTCTGTGTAAATGTGATGAACCATCTTGACTCGTCATTGAATTGACAAGATTGGATTTGTCCATATCAACACAGATTACAACTTTTCCTCTCATCTGACTCTTTGACGCCATTTCCACCAGATAATACAACAAGCCTATGTACTGCAACTTTTCCTGAACAGTGGGCACTACGTAATAACAGGATACTGTAACACTCAGACGCATAAAGTCAGCGGACTGACAGAGTAATTTCACTTGCAGAACAATGTCTAAAATTTGAGAACATTAACACTAGCCAACATAAGTTACTGGTCATACCAGACCAAGTCAGGCTATAGCAGCCTTCTATTGCTGTTCTATTATGAATTCAACTATACTATTATGTTATGCCTTCTTTCAAAAGTACATTTCCATATCTTATCACATGCCTTTGCATTTGCTCCTGGTATTGATACACATTCTGACTGGATCTCAATATGCAAATTAGGTGATCAAATATGGAAATTGGGTCAGCAGAGCTGGCACACTTGTCAACAAACATGATGCCACATTCTGGGTCAAGGAAAGTGATGCAGGACAGTCTTGAAGGGGTCCATACAATTCTCAAGATGAGGGTAATATAACATCTGTAGCTTGCTAACTAAGCTAAAGTTACTTATACAGTATGAGGAATACAGTGCCAGCACACAAGTTTGCAACTTTTGCCAGCCTGGCTCACCCAGTTGCCCAATCATGCTTGTTTTTGTGTTTCCAGAGTCAAACTATTTTGCCTCCAGAGTTGTTCTTGTCATTGTGATCGTGTTCCGAATGCAATGCTTCGTGCATGCATTTCCACCTGCACCATTGTCTAATTGCCATCTTTCCCATCAAATTATCCTGACTGGATATCTTGATAGAGCTTGTAGAGCCACATAAAATATCCAGATACAGATTGCATTGATTATTACCAGGCGTTTAATGCAGCTTTTAGCTCCGTCTCTTCTCCTGTGGCCCAGTGGACACCAACATTCCCATACAAAGTGCAGCTGAAAACCAAATGGAGCTGTGTGCTGCACAATTGTTGGTGATTCATGTGGTCCTATATATAGTTCAGACAACAACCTTAGGGCATACACTGAGAGAACTGTTGGGATCTGAAGAGGAACTGAGTGGTTGGTGCAACACAACGGGGACACGAAGGCAACCAGAGAATTTATACTGGAGCAAAAAACGTTTAGAACACAACAGAGCTGGCTATTTCATGAAGAGGCAATTATGATAAGACACAGCCTGTTTTTGTGTGAGTGTATATATGTGTGTGTAAGTGGGGGGTCTGCAGACAAAATACAACAACATAGCCCATAGTTCTCTTGCCAGCATATGGTATGTAGCCCCTTTGTGAGAGTGTGTGTGTGTGTGTGTGTGTGTGCTAGGAGGCTTCACTCGTTACCCAGTTGTAAACCACATTAGGCTTGTCTACACACTCTCACAAACACACAAAGCGAGTGATGTATTTGTGGTTAGATTACTAAAGACAGGTGGTATATGGCGAATGCGAATTTATGCAGACTAAACATGTTTGAGATCCAGCGAGTAATCGCAGTATGTATGCCTGAGACTATTTTTATTTTATCTGTGAGGATGTCTGTGTGTGCATCTGGGGACTGTATTTGTACAGGTGTATGTGCTTGTGTGTGTGTGGAGCAACAGTAATCCAGTGTTGGTTTAGAGTCCCAGCCAGGGGCAGACCCATAAATCATTATAAGAGTGTCTTTGACTTTATTTGAAGAAGGGACAGCTCGGACACATCATTCATATTTTCTGCAAATGAAAATCGACATTTCATCCCTCTGACACAACCTTGGGGTTTTGCCTTGGTTGTTGAGTGGTTTCTAAGTGTTTGCTCAGCCGCGCTTCTTCCAAATTTGTCTTTCAGCTGCCTCTAAAAGCCTGGAAAAAGCCTGAGAAATTCACCTATAAAGCAACATCAGTGCTACTCAAGCAGAAACAACCTGGGAGCCAAACATGTACGTGGAGGTGTTGTCTGCACGAAAAACATTTCATCTGAAAACACCCACATCTCAGGAGCCTAAAGACAGAAAGGCCAGATAGGTCAGAGCCATGCAGTGTTTGTACAGGAGAAGATTTAGATCCATACAGCACGTTGGTTTTTTCATCCTGTTTCAGTGGATCCTGTGTGGCAGTAACACTGCTTTGCTGCAAAATGCTTCTGTAAAATTTGATTCATAAACATGTTAAAGAAGACACTGAACTTTCTTAATGGCTGCGAAGGTAAGCAAACGAAATTACCTTGCTGAGAGCCACATCTGTTGGCTTACATTAGAGTGAACATCTATCTAGCTGCATCATTTGTTGCTAATTAGTGTTAATGCTCTTAAACTGCACGAACATTTTCTTTTTGCAGCTAGCAGGAGCCATCTGTCCCGCCACAGGCAGGTGAGTCCTGAAGCCCCAAACAACAATAAACTTAGTGCTCATTATTTTCACTTTCCATCAGGAAAAACAAACCAAAGAAAGAGGCAATTTAACAGTATTAATTAGAAGAATATTCAGCAGCACATTCTCTCTTTAATTATTTCCTTCATGTAAATACAAAAGCTGCAGAGAACACTGTTTACTGTAAACTGTGGAGCAGCACAACAAGTTTTTGAAACCCGAAAAAGTGGACAATGGATCTAACAATCAAATGAGGTTTTTCAGACCTAAAGCCTAAATTAAAAGGGTGAGAATTAGACAGAATGGCAGGTGACCCCAGCACTGACATTTTACACTTTGATGCTACTGGCTTAACAATATATGTACAGCCCTCCTGTACGCTTGCAATACAAGCTGTGCTGCAAATGAGATTTTCTTTCCAGTTAAACAAATTGTCTGACATTTTGACAAACACACACTTTCTTAGCAAGAGATACACTGACACCACTATAATGTCTGTCCATTATATATGAAGCTGCTGCTTCAAGCCTTAACATAAAGACTGGAAGCAGGGGGAGACAACAAGCCCGGCCGGGTGAACAATCCAGCAACCAGCGCTTGTCAGCAAGTTGGACCTTTTTTGTTTTATCCGTACAAAAACTGCAGCGTTGAAACCAAATATTGTGGTTTTGACAGTTACTGTACATGCCAGACAATTTCATGGCTTTGTGACCTTCCTACAGACTTGTTGTCACCCATCACTGCTGGAAAGAAGGCTAGTGAGAGCAGAGTGTGTGGGCCAGACAACCACAATGATAAGCTGAAGGATGCTAAAATGCACGGAACCAGAGAGTTAGGTGCAAATTTTCTGTGGGCTTGTTGCCTTGAGTTGCTGCTTCACTTTAACACAGGGTTAGAGCGACTATACCAGGGGTATTCAATTAAAAGGCACTGAGGTCCAGTTATTAAAATTTCCTCCAAGTAAAAGGTCTGAACCGAAGTCCAGCTTGTGTCTTATAGCCTTCCCCTATGTCCACATTTTCATATGGTTTCAACAATATTTATTGTCAATTTTCAATGCAGGAAATCTTTAACAGAGTGCACAGCTGGCTCTTTTACCATAAATAAAAGTAGTCCCAGGCAAATAAATGTAAGGCCTTTATTTAAGATAAAAGAAAACAGAAACCTAAATAAAAAAATAAATAAAAAAGTGCAAACAGAGCCGAATAACCCTTTTTTCTGTTAAATTAAAGAGGTCCCAGCCTAAAGAATTGAAGGCCTACACTTCAAATAAAAAAGCCAACATCTTCAGAAAACAATAAATAAAAAGTGGCTCTTTTAGGAAAGTTTTTTTTATGTTGCCCCAAAATCCACGATACCTTTAGTGAACATTCGTTTGCACGATGCTGGGCTGTAAATGTATGCGTGATGGGTCGGGTAGATCTGTCATGCTGGGCTTGCATCCGGTTATTTTGCCCTCAGCTCGGACTTCAGGGGATAACTTTGCTCAAAAGAGCTGTGCTTTGTTTCGTAGTGGCGCTTCACGTTGCCACTTTTAATTAATGCCACGTTTTCAGAGCATATGAGGCACACTGGTTTGAACTGCTTGCCAGAAGAATGAACATAAATTTCTCCATCCATTCATCTTTAAAACAACGGTTTTCCGCATCAACCCTCCTTCTTGTGGAGCAAGCCATGCTGTCATCACTGTCTCCTCCTCTCTGCTCTGGTGCGCTGGCCGTGCAGGGTAAACAAACACTTTGATTGGCTCAACTGAGTGAAGCTATTGTCCTATTAACTGAAGTAGCAGCGCCTGCTGTCTATAGCCATGACTGTCAGAAAAAATGCTCTATGAAAATGATCTATTCTCTTGAATTTATCAGAGATTGGTCACGGGTCCGGACAGAACCATCACTCGGACCGAGGTCCATTTGGTGATGCCTGGACTATACTGTAGTCGCCATATGTAGATTTTGTGGTAAAGAGTAAAATGGTGGCAATGGACACATGGTTTTGCAGAATCGACAAATATCAGTGTCATTTTGTGGCAGTGGGGTTGGCTATATTCACTTCTGTCTTCTTTATAGATTTAGCTCGATTCAAAGCTGCAGTTTAGAGCCTGTAGAATATTTCTATCTGAAGTCAATTTGGGAAAAGCTGAGATGAGAAGAGCAATTTAATTCCCTCTCATCCACACAAATTGGCAAATCACCCTGAGCTGGACAGCAGGGTCATCGTGCTACGCTTCCAATCAGGGCTGGATGTGCCACATTAAATACCACAACAACAGAGAGATGTAATAGAAAATAGGAAAGCTCTGTGCGTGTGGCCATCAGGACAACCTGGGACGGATCTACACGCAGGGGTTTGGCATAATATCAGGGCGGTTGAATCAATACTGTATTTCTACATGAAAGCCTGTCTTTTTTCACACAGCAGTCTCATCTTTAATCAAACATGATGTTTTCATCAGAGCTGTTGTACTAGATGCAGATTTGGCTATGCTTTGCAGCTATAATTAGAGGCGAGGAATTTGTTAAATATTTCTGTTTGCATAATAAATCCCTTTTCCCTGCTCCTGATTCTACCATGGGTGCCAACACTTTCACTACTGCTGTCTTCCTCTTCCTCTCTTACACATACACACACACACACACACACACTCTTATTCAGAAGCTGCTTAAGATAAAATATTCCCTCACTTGGTGTTTTGACGATGGCGGTGGAGATGGCTGTCGAACACAATGCTTTAAAATCTCCCATATGCCAGATGTTAAACTGGTTTGAACTGGACGGTCATAGCATATGATGAGTGTGTGAGTGAGTTACAATTCACTTGCATGAGGTGTTTAGTGTCTAAAAAGAAAATGGTGGAGGAAACAGTGTCTCCTATCCCCATCTGTCCTGAGGCTTTTAGAGGCTCATTCCTATTTCTCAGTGACCTCAGTGTAACTTAATGAAGTGGGTTTCTTTTCACTGAAAGACTTGAGTTGGGGCATATTTTAGGGCACAAGCAAACTCTGCCTCTCACCCGCACTACATTGGAAATTGACGTATCATTGAATCCTCGTGAAGCTGCTGTGAAAACGGACGATCGCTCAGGAAAGTTGTCCTTCCTTTGGTTTGTGTGCACATGAATGTGTCCCTATCCCTATGTGAGTGTGTGGGTTTGCACTGTCTGTGAGTTTGTGATTGCTGTATTTTTCCACTGAAACAGCACTCACTTCGCCACCATGCACTCTGTCTGTGACAACGACAGCACTGTAATGATGAGAAAACATGAATGAAGAATGCAGACAGAAGAGTGGGGGGATAGAGAGAGATACTGGGTCAGTATTTGCTTATCTGCACCGGGATTAAGATTACGGTCAGTAATCTGGAATGCACAGATGGGTGACCGGTCCAACACCCACACACGCACCAACAAACACAAACACACATTCATGAAAAGATTTATGTGCCACGTCAGCTCAAAGCCGAGGTTAGAGAAACAGAACAGCATACCTCTGTCATTTCACTCGCTTTAAATTGTACAGACATCTCCCGTTCAGCACAGCCACATGTGCTGTGCTGGAAATCTTTTCTTATGATACCCATACCAGTAGCTTCATCTGTTGATGAATCTGTAGGAGTAAAGCTTGGGTGCATGGCCCCCTCACTTTTACTACTTCAGGTTATTTTTTTCTTCTAACACTGCAGCCACCATGTACAGGAGATTTGAGCTGATGAAAATGTCGATACACTCATCTGAGTTGCCTTTAGTTATTGCCATGCACTCACAGGATTAATCTTTACAACAATAGCAAGTAATTTGACTTTTTTTTTTTTTTTTTTTTACACCAGATTTTGTCTCTCAGGCAAAACATGAGCTTATAGGTGAAGGTTGTTGCAGCTTTATGCAGCTGCTGAAGAAGACTGTGGACATTACTAGGGCCTGAAAAAAAGTAAAAAAATATAATGTATTGTCTTTATTTACAGTTAATCCTCCTAAAGGAATGCAAAGATAACGCAGCAAAACACAGTCGACTTTGTAGTAAAGGCGGAATTAAAACATCATTTATTGAGTTTAAAGTTTCATTGTTGACCAAACATTTTTTACATAGCATTTATCCTCAGGTCTTTATGAGGGAAATTGCAGCCATTACTCATTAAATAATTAGGTAGGCTTACATCCTCTTTTGACAAGTCAGAATCTCTTCTTTGAAAAAGACCTATTTCCAGTATAACGCCACCATTTGAGGAGTAAGTCTTGTGTTCATTGCACAGTTCCACACCAACGTGTAGACAGTTTTGCAATTTTAGAGCAAAACCAGAGTGGCGAAAAAATATGTAATGTAAGTTTATTGGCCCGAGAGGCGGCGGAGAAAATGGGCTCAAATGGAAGCTGTTAGTTCTCTCTAGATAATGACGGTGCTCGATCAGTCTCACAGCAACCTGTCCATTAGATTTTGATGTATCATGTGTACGAGTGGAAACTCGTGCTTCTTTGTGGCTCTAGAGGAATGATCAGAGGCTTTTCAAACACATGAGGGTTCAAGTGTTGGATGGATGGATTTAACAATCATGATGCTCAGGCTCTGCAACCAGGACGAGGAAAATCACTGCTGTTATCACTCATATTACTGTGTCCAACCCAAAAGCATGTCTCACTGCTGGAACACTGATCTGCTTACCACGTTCTTTGAGGTAAACCATTAATCTGTAATGGGTTACACTTCATTTCCCAATTTCAAAGCAGACTATTGTAAATTCAATTACATTTAATCTGTTATTCCTCCACCTCGAGTGGACGATTAAGCAGTGTAGGTGAACCATGCCCTGTGTAGTCACTGGAAAGTCATGTGAAAACCTTGTGATTTACAACTTTACCTCTCCTCTTATTTTTCTAATCTCAGTCTTTGCTCTGTTTTTTTTTCATGTAGAGTACTGTGTGCACAATAACAATGCATCGGCAATAAGAAGTCAAGTCAAAATAAAATATGGATTAGTGTCAGATATCCCATCGCTCTGCTGCTGGATAGGATGCTGATATCGATAAAAGAATATAAAAAAAGACATCCCCAGGAGAAATGAAATATCATAGCATCCAATATCACCGGGCTGAGTCCTTTTTCATTAGCCAGTTACACGGAGAATGTTCTTCAGCTAGAGGGAGCTCAACCTTTATTATTGTCACTCTGTTTCTTAGGGGTTTTCGTCCCATCTCTGTCCTTTATTCTGTCATTGCTGACATTTTTTCTCCCAGTGCTATTAATCTCAAACTGAAGTCGCCTATAGTAAGTATTTACGCTTGATATTTTAAGGTTGCACTGGTTGATATTTTTATATTAATAATGACTCAAGTATGATGTGAAAAATGACACTTGTTCTGACAAACCTTACAGAGAACGATCACCCGACTCATCATTGTTCATCACGCTTGAATCATCAATCGTTGTTTCATTTTCACGGCCCACAATTTTACTGTTTTGGTCAAGTTGTCACCCTCATTTCCAGCCACAGCAGGCAGCTACTTTAAGTGGAGCATTTAGCAGCAAAAGAATGAAACTCCAAATACTGTAAATGCTAATGTTACTCCATGTTTGCTGGATATATAAGCAGGCAATAATTTGTTAACATGTCAGTCATATCAGCTTTAAACAAATGTGATTTACATTTTGCTGTGGAGCTCCACCTTAAGTGACAAAACAACAACAACAAATTAAATGCAGTCCATTTTTGTTCATGCCCCAGCCTTCTGACTCGAAATTAAAATGACTGACTAAATGACACAGACTCCAGTACTGCTTTTTTGACGAGACACTAGAGCATGATTGCAATTCAGTAAATATTGAATAAATTCATTTATACTTGTGAAGAATAGACAATCAGCATTTACAGCCTGATAATCAGCTTGATACTGATCAATTCTACAATGACTATTTAATCAGTTAAACATCCGTCTCATCAGAGGTTGATGGCATTTGACTTTTTAATTAAAGGCAAATGTTGACTGTAATACAACAAAATTGATTTACAGTACTGATCTAATCTTAGTAACGATGAAGTGGAGATGGAAGAGGAGGTAAAAACACACGGACATCATTTTTTACACAGCAACACAAGCACACTCACGTGATACATTCGAGCAGTAGCACATGTTGGGGTGTGTGTGTGTGTGAAGGCTTCATCCTGTGCAGCCTGCAGACCTGTCCACATGTCCGCTTCAGTTCTCCCTCTACAGTGTTTCCCCTGTCATCTCATACTCTCCTCTGTAATTTCTTCTGTCAACTCATCATTTCACTCACTTTAAATCTCTCACCCTTCTTCCTCAGCTTCCTGCCCTTTATGTCTTGTTTATCTCTAGAAGAGAAACATGCAGAGCTCCCGAGCCTGCGAAGGTTCACGACCTCAGCTTCCTGTCAGGAGCCGTCTCCTCTTGAGTTATATGGATTCTGAAACATTGACAGCTGATGTGCCGGACATGACCCCTGCCGAGCCTACTCATACCTCTGAGCGTTCTCGCTAACTTGTCATGAGCTATGATCCTTTCCAGACCATACACTCAGCTCCAAGCACCAGTGCTATAGCAGCATGGCAGACATGCATCAAAGTCCAAGCAGCCACTGGACTGACCAGGTTTTTGCAAACAATGCCTCAACTGACCTCAGTGAAATGAACTAATCACGCCACAGTCTGGCTGAGAGTGAGTGGAGGGAGGTGAAAACACACCACTGTAAAAGAAAAGGGTGCACTGGATTTATAACACAAAACAAAACAAGAGCATCAATGCGAAACGTATGCGGTGCCATAGTCGATTATCTTGTTATTCGTAATAATTGAAAGCCAAAATTGTAATTAAGAATAAAATTTGATGAATCACCCTGCCCAAGCAGCTAGAATATAATAATGTGGCAGATTCCTTATATAATGCATCATCATCTAAATATAGCAACACTGAGACCAACTCAAAAGACGACATTTCACTTGACTGTAAGAATATCTGGCAAATATACTAAACATGTTAGTGGACACAGTTACCTGTGGAATTATTTTTGCTTCAAAAAACGAAATGTCCCAGAGCAGATCAAGCAAAATAACTGGCAGTGGATGAACATAATTACGTAACATAATACATTACAAAAGATGAGCCCAAACACACACAGCTATATACTGAATACAACTATTCACTCTTCATTGAATTATATATTTTTTTTTTTCACATGTAATCCTGAAATTTAAAAGCCGTGTTATACTGTGTGTATTGATAACAGCTGCATGGTTGGCCAGTTATGATAATACTGACAAACTGCTGGTAACATTTGACAGTGTTTTGAGACCTGACTGATGAATGAAAGTGTCGACAGCCCTTCACTTTATAGCTGCTTATGACAGCATTAACATTAGTTTAACAGACTGACATGACAAGCTGCTTGAAGGTCCAGATTCTGAACTCATATAGGTAATAATTATAATATTATGCGCTTAAAGGTTTAATGGCAAAATACCAGTTGCTGTTTGCAACGGCTGCTGCCACATTAAAATTGACTTGAGGTGATCATCTAGATTGATTATGGATGTCTTTAAGCAAAGAGACACAACCCTCTCCTTATTCTTTCCAAACATAAAAATAATACAGAGAGGTGAATCGTCTTTCACAAAATCTTCTATGCCAATATGTAGAGTTCTCAGGGACAGAAAGAGAACCTATTAACCAGGCTCAGGTTTTTGAAATTCGCTACAGCTGAGTAAATTTATTGCTGACAGCCCTCAGCAACAGCAACAGTCAGTAATGTCACTTGCTACAGCACTTTAAAACACCACTGAATATGTACTTAAAATCTTAAAATGGATTCTTGAAATTAATAATATTGGGAAAAAATGCTGTATTATTTACTGTTTGACTCAGCACAGCTCCATCTGGTCAAGACAAACAGCTGATGCTTCTAATGCAAATGTGCAGTAACAAGACAAAAAATCCAAAGTTTACTAGTAACATAATTCTGTTCTGCTCTTACAGTCAGGGGGCGGAAAACAGTCAACAACAGAGCAAAGAGCAATGGTGAGAGGAGTTGAGGAGGAGTTCTCGTCCACCAAACTGCATGAATCACAAAAGTGATGGGTGGAAAATGTTCAGTATCGCAGGAGGAATTAAATATTCCTCCCAGCACAGAGGACATAATTACAGGCATCCAGTGATTTATCAACAGCCAGGCTCTTAGTATGCAGGGCTTCTCTATCAAGTGTACATAGGGTATGTAGTGCATGCATTGGCCAGCCTCTAATTGTGATGGGTTAGTGTACGTCAGGCCAATGGGTTCAGGTGGAAAAGGCAGAAAAAAAACACATTCAGGAAATGACATGTAAGTGATTACTGAGTGAGTAGAGTGTCTTTTCATGTTCCCTGTAGCTGAAAAATAATTTTGCTTATTAAACCCTGAGAAACAGTTTCATAAAAGTGAAACATACAGTGCACTGCATCTATCTAATTTTAGGTTCCAAGAATGCAACTAACCACCCCATCAGAAACATACATGCATTTTTAAACTTAGTTACACTGACAGGAAAATACTACGCAAGGAGCAGGTTGTAGTGGTGGAGGGAGCTGCAGCAGCAAAAGGGCTTGGCACAAGCAAATTAGCAGAGCAATGGCGGTTTTAGACCTGTAGTTCGTTTGCTTTGTTCCGATTCAGGAACTAATTTTGCGCCTTCGTTCATTTGTGTTCACATGCACCATTCAAGAGCCGTCTGTCCAAAAGTTGCAAACAAATGCCATGTGCCAGCAAGCTGTTCTCTCATTGGTCAGAAATGTTACCAGGAAGGTTTGCCTCAAAACACTTTCTCCATTTTTTTCCTTTATCATTACGGGCCGTGCACTGTGTATTGCTAATTGTTTTCACCGTGTTTACATGGTAAATATAGCAGTGTTCATTAAATGACAAAATATCTAGTTCCAGAGATGTGTGAGTATAAAACAACATCCTGATGCATCTTATTAGAAGATGTGCCCCCTCAAGAGCTCACTGTCGGAGATGAGCTCTGATGGGTGTAAACCACCACAAACTCAGACAGCGCGTCAGGTAAACTTGATTAGATAGCTGTACCTGTGATGTGAAAGAACATCCCATGAGGCAATGCATGAGCCGCTTCTTTCCGATGGTACGGTTGATCGTGTTCTGATAGCAAACAAGCCACTCCAGCGTTCGAGTGGAGGTGAGCCGAGACCACCCTCTTTCTGAGACTGCGCTCTTCAGGATCAGCTCTAAACTATCACATATGGCTGAACGTCCACGATATTATTCTAATACAATCACGAGGTTTATAGGGATCTCCTGTTATGAACTACTGGACAAGTGAAAAAAGTTAGACTTGATGGCAGCGCTAAAATAAAAGATCACTCAAATCATTAAGATTCTTCCTCCGGGGAAAATAAATGTAAGTACAAAAACGTTCTTGCAATTCAACCTTAAGTACTTGTAGAAATATCACTTTGGACCTGGCCTTTAATCGATGGTGACAGTGTAGGTACAGAGAGGAAATATAGGGAGAGAGAGAGAAGGGTATGACCTGAATGAGAGACTTTCTAGTGATGTGGTATGCATCTCAACCACTCCACCGCTGGATGTCCCTAAAGCCAACACTTCTAATGGGGCTACAATAAATTTCATAGTAACCTTTTTTTATCTTCACAGCCCGAGCGGAAAAATATAAGCTGTTGAAGGACAGTATTTTCACTAATTTAAAGAATTATTTCATCGTCAATAGCTGAGAAAATACTCTAAAGATACAACAGCATACATCAGTGTCAGTGTCAGAAGAACTCCCCATTATAAAATGAAGGACCTCATTTCAGACAGCTCCTCAGTTGGATCACCGTGTAAGCCACTTGCGCCTCACGTCAAAGAAAGTTTGCATTCACTGCATTGTGAAATGTTGGACGAGTGAAACAAGCCATTCATTTGATGCAACAGGAGGCTATCAGTCTGTCTGCACAGCAGGACTGAGATTAAAGGAACATTCTGAGCTGAGAAACTACTGGAGCCCAGAGGAGGTTATCAAATCCAAGAATGCCCGTTCAATACCGCTGCAAAAAGTTATTCACGAGGTGTTTTGGGGGAAAACAAACATCTGAAAAGTCTCCAAAGCACAGTGGAGCATGCTCACAGTCTGAGATGCACGTGTGAGTATGCGTTTGATGTTGCTCCATCAATTAAGACACACAGCTGTTCATTTTCCCCATTTATCTCAACCAGAGCTGAACTACAGATCACAGTGCTGTTTGAACGTGATGTGGTATTGACAGAATGAATCTGAGAGCTCCCACTCATTCTCACACACCACATCACTGTCCAGTTGGCAATTAACGTACATCATCCAAGCTTCAGTCACTGGACTCACGGGAACCAAAGCACACACCCACAAGTACTGAACAACAATTCTTTAGATGTCACCAAAGACTGAGGAGGTGAAATGGGAATGGGATTCTAAATATAATATTTGGGCATCATCACAGCATTGGTTTAAGTTTGGCTGATGTATGATTTTGTCAGTGATGTTTCATTCATCAAGAACTTGACTGGCCAAAAAAGGGAATGAGCTTAAACAGTTTTATCAGCACAACTGATACAAAAACAGACTTGAAAAAGAAGAAACACTGTTTGTATGTTGTCTGCACCCTAATGTGCTGATGTTAGAGCACATTTCACCATTTCAGTCTGCTGAATTTGTTGGCGAATTTGATAATTTGCACTAAACACAAGGCCAATGGGAATCTGATCATAAACCAAAGTAATTTGTTAAACAATCGGACAAATTCAAAATCTGACCTACTGGTGGCTACAAAAGTCATCTCATCCTGAGGGTACCATAAATATCTGTAGCAATCCATCCAATGGTTGTCAAGACTTTTCATTAAAACCAAGCATGTCTTGGTGTTTGTGGA
Source organism: Holacanthus passer (assembly GCA_025331565.1). NCBI lineage: Eukaryota > Metazoa > Chordata > Actinopteri > Pomacanthidae > Holacanthus > Holacanthus passer. The sequence goes on from JAFREQ010000180.1 coordinate 353,900, forward strand.
AATGTGCGGGGGAACACCAGAGTCAATAGGATCCATCCTGTGAGGACCATGCATTTCTGAACAGAATTTCAAGGCACTCCATGCATTCGTCATTGAGACATTTAAGTCTGGACTAAAGTGGTGGACCAGCTGGGATCAGCTGTTTGTCCCTCCAACACAACCTGTGGTATATGGCTAAGAACAGCATTACTTGAGGCACAGCATTTCCCCAAACTGCCTGTCAGAGTCACACTAACTTTAATATGACTCAACAGGTGAAATTTGACATAACACAAAAACAAATTGTATATGAATGATGAATAACAGCTTAGGCAATCCTATCTCATCTTAAATAAAGAAGAATATTTTGTGACTGTGCATGATTTCTATTATCATCTTTATAAAATCTAAACTGCCACAAATTTAAAGTCCTTGCTCTGAGAATTGAAAGTGCACCACATTTATGAGATGGCATGTACCAAATACACCACAGCATGCTGACATCTCGGGTTTTCATCTCACCTAGATGTGCAGAAATTGCAAAAGTATTGAGGGAAAAAAAAGCAGATCTATCTTTCAACAGCGCCTCAGTCAAGTTGGTACATTTTTAAACCAGGCTGACTGTGGCACTATTTCATCTATATAAGCAAAGATCTGAGCACATGAACATCTGAACATCTTTTAAAGAATGAGGTTTTACTACTTTATCCTTTTGGTATTAGATATCAAGTGATATCATATGAAAAGACATAATCTGCACCACTTTTTGTCAGTGCAGAAGGAAACATATAGTAGTAGTAACAACTGAGCATGTTTGAATCAATGCATATTAAATTGGGATCATAAGAAACATGTTAAATCCAAAGGCATAAAATGTATAAATGTATGATGTATGTATAAAAAAAGCAATGCAAAATTGAACTGGATATGAATTTATATACATCATTAAAAAAATCTCTGGCAGACAGTTTTGTGAAGTAATTCATTACTTGGTAAGATGTTACAGTATTCAGCAGTGTAAAGGGTTTCCAATTCAATTCAAATAGGTCCAGTTACCACTCCAATACTTCATAATTTGGGGGCTGGCTATCTGTCTTACCAGGAGTTGAATGGGATGGTTGAATTTCTTCTTTGTGCTCAGAGGAAAAACTGGTCTGGGACTTGTTGACTTCGGCTTGGTGCAGTGGTTGGAGATGGAGGGAGGCTGCCAGCCATGTTTCGTGCTCTCTCTCTGCCAACATTCAGGAATCATGTGGGTTGTGTTTAAAGTTGAAGGCTTTGTGAATCTTGAAATTTCTGACAGTTATCTCCCACTTGATGAAAAGAACAACATGAGTCTCAAAAAACCCGTAGTGAAATGGCCACAAAGCCATCACATTTAAGTGAATGCAAATATTAATACTTATATAAATCATGAGTTTTAAAAGGAACTATAGATGTTTTCACTTGTTAGTGAACCCCTCCAAATATGTAACACAGCAAATGTAGCAAATTTAGGCTCTAGACTAGCAGTCCCAATTGGGATAAGTAAGATAAGTAATTTAAGATATTGTTGATCATGTTTCATGTATTTGAACAGGGACAATGCAGAATGAATATTAAACTTATACAAAACAATGACAGACGTAATGCACCAGGTTTTTTGGAAACAGCTATTCTCCAGACTAATAATAGTTACGAGTAACCAATTGTGAATAAGGTCATTAATAATGTAATTGCAATGTAACTAATGTCCTTTGCTGTTAAGTAAATAGTAAAATACTGTAATGGATTTTTAAATGTGTAACATTTTTCAACTAACTTGCTCAAAATTGCAATAGTGCAGCAGAATTAAAATCATTAAAACTAGTGCGCAAACTTGCTCAAATGTGTTGAATGTTGAAAAAGTGCTTACTCTCGCAGACTTGGAAAGCCTGTTTCAAGATATCCGTTTCAAGATACACTGTTTTCATCTTCAGATGGTAAGAACGTAAAGACCTTTCATCTATGTTCCACCCTTTTGTAACCGCATGCTGTAGCCAGCCTTGGTTTCATGACATAGACTTTGCATTGACAGCTGCCTTTCCTTCCTTCTTTCAATTTTTACTGTACTGGCTGCAGACTTCTCCCTTGACCTTGGGATCAAGCATTAATAATACATTGTGCAAAATCCAAAATCAAAAAATGCTGCCCTCTTTTCAGGGCTGCAGGTTTTCTACAGGGCTGGAGACAGGAGTAACAAAAACAACTCCAAATGAGAAGCAACACTGTCCAACTTTCAAACATTTCAAATCATTCTGTCGCTATAGTATAAAGGCAATCAGGGAACTACAAGGACACAGCCTGTGCACCTCATCTACATCTCGCTTGTTTGTCGAAGAAAGAAAAAAAAAAAATCCCATCTCATTTGTGGTTAGGGTGTGAATTTCACTCAAGCATGAAATCCTGAGCCTATCACTCACAATGTAATATACATTCCCCAGCATGGACAGTAATTTGTATGGAAACAATATACAGCGCCAGACGACACACTTGAACAGATCAAACAACATTAGCATCCCCCAAGTTGTGCATGTCACGGTATTATCTCGCTGTCTTCAAAGTGTGAAATCCATTTCAGAGGCGGACCGAACAACATGCAGATGAGCTCGAGCACTGACCCATGACGGTGTGTGAGAAGAACACATTATAAACTATGGAATAAACGCAAGAACATCGAGAACAAGAGTCCAGCTTGGACGACCAACAGGAAAAAAACTAATTGCCTTTTAAACGCTCTTGTTACATTTTAATAGAGAAAAGGCAGGATCAAACAGCAGAGTGCAGAGAAACACTGAGGCTGACAAGACGCTACTGAGGCTTGAACCTTTACTGTAACTCTATGCATTTATTATTATATTGGCTAATATACTGCAACAAGTACTGATTGATTACCGTGTTTAAGCTCTCTTTGTTAATCTTCTTTCAAAAAGTTTTCACTCCAACATGCAAGGAGGCAAAACTATTAATGACAAAGTAGTTATTAGAGCACAACACTGACAGCGATGACAAGTCATTCATTCAAAATTCTGGCACCTGCTGAATGTGTTGGATTTTCCTGTTCATAGGCTGATGTTGCTTGTGAAAATTCTTATTATAAATAGCTTTCATTTTTTGATTGTTCCAACACGTCACCCCAGATATGAAAAGATCAGAATGTATTCACACTACAATAAGAGTGATGATCTACATGTTTTTGGTTTGAACATTCACATTTTGAATATATTATTTTGAGAGCTCGCAGTCTGCTGCTAGCGTTGCTTAAGGAACTTCCTGCTGCCGCTGGCGCTCCTCACAGGGAAACATGTCTGCTCATCTGCTCTGATTAAACAGTAGAAGAAGTCTGACACAAACACGTTTGCCACTTATATATTAGATCACCTGTCTGTTAAATGTTAAAGAAAACGTCACCTCGCGCTGTTTCACAAATAATATTGGATGTTTCCCTGGTGCCATTGGTTTGTTCAGTGTGTGGTGAGCGGTGAGAACAAAAATGGTACATATAACAGCTCTTACAAACCAGTTATTTATTAGGACAGGCAGTTGAGGCGTATTGACCTTGAAAAAAAAAATCTGTCTTTTAATGACACCGAATTGGAAGTGTTGTTAACATTAGACCTGTATGTAGAGAATGTCTGCCTGTGTCTTTGTGCTGCAGCTGCTTCCAATTCTACTTTAGGAATGGGTAAAAGAGTTTGACTAAATAGTTTTAAGTCAAGAGCCACTTGTTTTTCACTGAGCTTTCAATGGCATCTCAAGGTCTTCATTAAGTTGGGTCAGGTGTCACCTGATCTAAGTGACAACAGAGCCAACTTAAATTTGTTTAAATTAGTGAGTGAGTGAACCTTGAGTTGAAAGTATTTTGTCTAACATCTATTCCCAAGGTCAAGCATGAACTTTAACACTTGAGTCAACAGAGTTTCTTATCAGGAATTCAGTATATTACATATTACAATCAACAAAATGTAAGAAAATATAGAAACTCTTTAGACTGATCCTGAGAGGTTCCTGTCACGTGGCCACAGAGCTAATGACTGTTGCTCCTTAATCCAGATACAGTAAGATTTATATTGGACAGTCACAAATCAAGGTCTCACAATTATACGACATTGACAGCCTTTTATGGTATATGTGATATCAAAACACTGTTTGGAATAAAGCTGATGTCGGAATGAAAGGAGCATGACTCAAAAATCAATGTGCGAGATATAAAAAGAGCATTAAGAGGATTCATATTTCTAAGGAGAATTTCATACAGGAGATCATATTTCCTCCACAAAAGGAAATATGTCACTAAGCAGGATTTAGCTTCTCATTTCCTCTGGTTCGGAGAGAGTGATTAGTGTCAGCCAGACGAGACTGGGATTGTGCAAGATGTGCTCACAGTTTGTTCGAATTTTGTCCGCACTGACTCGCAGGTCGGCTAAAAATCAAACAAGGAACATTAAAATTATTACACATAAACAAGAAAACTACCTCAAAACAATATCAATACATCATTCTGCTTGAAGAAATTCTTCATTCAGTCATTTTCTTTTTTTTTATCACTTTAAGCCATTTTCCCAATAATAACAACAAAAGTACACATTATTTATTATTATTTATGTTAAATTTAGGCTCAGAAACACTTCAGCAGAAGAGATGCTCACATACAATGAAAAGGAATAGTTCAACATTTTGGGAAATTTCTAAAGTAAGGTCAGACAATCGACATCAGCCTCATGTCTGTCTTCAGCTGCAAGTCCTTTCCTCCGCCCAAACCTCCCTTCAGGGGGCAGACGATGAGTAAGAAGTAAATAAATAAATGTGAGCACAACCACAATCTTTGAGTAATTTAGCCGACCATATGTGGAAAGTCAGGCTATAGCCAAAGATGCCGTGCAGAAGTGCTGGACATCTGGATAAACTGTTGTAAGAAATAGACACGTAACTGAAATCACACATTTCTGTCATGTACAGGTTAAAGAAACAAGGTACACTGTGTATATATGAGAGCTTTAGAGGTGTTGGTCGGTGTATTGTTTCACTCTGGACAGAGCCAGGTTAACTGTTCCCCTGCTTCCAGCCTTCACGCTCACCAAGGCTAAACACGTCCTGACTCCATCTCTGTGCTTAACACAGATGTGAGCAGGGCTGTCCACGAGGATATGGAGAAGCCTGCCAGTGGGGAAAAAAGTAGCCGGCTAGGCGGAGGGTCCAAGGACATGCTCCACCCTGGGGAGAACGTGGCTCTAAAAGCCCAAATTTGGTGGCCTCTGGCATCCCATCATATTCCATCACATACATCGATCTTAATTATTGCATATAGTAGTGAGTTTGCCTTCCTGATTGTAAACATGTAGTGAAATCTCGCAAAAGAGAAAAATGTAAACCATGAATAAAATGTATGATGTGGAAAAGCACATATGCTTGATCATAGACCGTTGTCTGTGCTATCAATGCAATTCTTAACATATTTTCTCATTAGTTAAGTTTTTTTTGTGAAACACTCAAGACGAGCCTCTGCTCTCTGTCATCATGCTTGCATTGGTTTCAGGCGGAGGTTAGAAGTCGTATTATGCACACACAGCGAATCACAACTTCTCAATCGAAACTAATTCATTAGAAGAATTGGAATTAATATTATAAAGAAGTCAATTGGACTTAAGTGAGTAGTCGGATGTTTGGCAGGCAGCTGGCACTTACAGAAAGCTCTGTATAAGACTGGTATCAATCTTCCATCTCGCTCTTGAAAAGAAACCTAATGAGCATGTTTTGCAAAATGCTGAAGTGTTCCTTTAAACCTGTGTCCTCCATTAGTAAGGCTGGCTTCCTGCTCCCTAGAACTCCTTGAGAATGCGTCAAGCCGTGTCTGAAAATACTCACCCAAGGTCGGAAAACCCTTATATCCCTGTATATGATTTGGCTTCAAGCTAAGCTATTACCCTAGAATGCCTCTTTAATAAGAACACTGATCCCGTCTGTGCTGTGGTCCTCATTCTGTCTGCCTGATTAGGTTTCACACCGGAGCAAAGGAAGTGGGGATATCTGCTCTCATATCAATGCCGGCACGTGCGCGTTGATGTAATGTTTCGAGGCATCTCCACAGATGCTGAAAACCAAGAAAGTGTCCTTGGAAATAGTGTTTTCCAGCATCAGTGGATTTCAGCTTTGATGTAAAGTGTGCAGAATATGGATGTTGCAGGAATTTTTTCTAGTCTGGTAGACAAAAAGAAAACCTCAGCCCGTTATTAAGAAATCACTCAAGACAATCATGTATGTTTTTTGGGTTCTGTTTGTTTAAGAGAGATGAAACCGTTGAAGAAATTGATCATAAATTAAATACATCATCCTTCAATCATTTTTGTCTTTCCTTCATCTACCAAGCTTTAAAGAATATGAGAGCTCTGGATTGGCCGAGAAGAGATCTCTGTTAGTCCAGTCTGCACAGCTCAATCATCTGACTTAAGTTTCCTCCTCTGGCACTTTATTAAATCTGAAAGGCTAGAATGACCTAAAATGCTCCTTTAAATCATATTCCCTGCCATAACAGGCCAATTTCATACGCATAAACCACTGCGGCTCCACACAATCTACTGTCTGTCAGGTGGAGGAAATAGAGGCCACGGCACATTCCACCAACAGGCAGCCAGACGGGCAGGTAGCCTGACGGATCAGCATGAGGAGGGTGCGACCTTAGCAGCAGGCCTGCCAGGTGAAAAGATGGAGAGACGGATGGTCTCTTTACGTTGATCTCAGTCTCAGAAAGATGAGAATCTCTTTAGGAGAAAGAGGCAGCACCATCTGTGGAGATGATTGAGACGATGACTCGGCCATATTTCTTTTTTATGAACACAATCCATATTTCAACCCACTGACGAGAGCGATTTCACTATGCTGTTTGAGTTTGTTCAGAGACAGCAGCGTTTCAGCACATATTCCAATTATTCTTGGCAGCTAACATGAGAGATTGTGGGAGTGTGATTCTGATTAAAAACTGACCTCTGGTAATTGTGGAAGGAATATAGTCCCCAAATCAGTTGGAAAGCCTGTAATCTGTTCTCTCTCAAAGTCACATGGCCTTTATCAGGGTATTAATATCAAACTAACAGTTAATTAATGCTGCATTATTGTTATGGATAACATGTGAGATAACATCTAGTGAACATTGAGCAACATTAGCATTTATCTACAGTCATGTTTCTGGCCATCTGATGAATATTAGTCCAATGTTATCTCCTCCTCTCTTATGGTCGCCACCAACTTCTGAGGTAAATATCCAGATCTTTAGTTGCTAAGTCTGACCTTCGCCACTTGATAGTTGCTAGCTGCTAAATGTTTAGCCTGCTTCACTGCCTAGTCGCCAACTTCGTCTGCCGCTTGGTGCTGGGATGGCTAAAACATGTGTCTTCCAGGGCTGAGCGGTTGATCAGAGGGGAATTTGATGATGATTAAGCGTTAAAGGAGGCTACAAAGCTCTGCAGAGGTGCAGAGTCAGGTTCTGTAACCCCTTTCCCATTACACATAGTCATTTGATCCAGTGTTAATCTAAAAATATTCACTAGTGCACCAAAACCTACAGTTGGGTAACCTCAGACAATGAAGACTTCAAAGTGATTTTATGTCTTTTCCCCATCACATTTTGCATATTTTAATATCTGTAAGGAGCTTGGGTGATTATAGTGCAGCGGGGCCCTGCAGAGCTGGAAATTGTACGAGGAGAAATCCAAGTTAAGCCACAAAACTCATAGATCCAGTTAAAGGGCGTCATGGTGGCTCAGCTGGCTCAGGCACCGAGCATCTAACTGCAACATCCTGGGCACAAATCAATGTCTCTCTTCTCTCTCTCTGACCTTTCCTGTCCTGCTCAATCAGTAAACTTTGACCTTTTAAATTAAAAGACTGTATCAATTTTTTTTGCGATCAAAGGCAATCGCTCAATCAATATCTGCACATTCATTTGTACACAAGTATTTTGCCTGATCTGATGTAAATCTTTTCAGAGCTGCACTTCAGTGAAACAGAAAATCAGAATCCTGAACGAGGCAAAAAGCCCCCAGAAATGTTCTTTCAGAATAAAATCAGGTTTGAAATATTTGGGGATGCTTTCTCACTAACCAAAGCAGACATGAGGCATGGATTGCACATTTTTCAAATAATTGCTTCAAAGAGGATTCAGGAAATTGTGAAGTGTTTATCTGCTCTATTAAGGCGGTAAGAAAACAAAGAAGAGGCAGAGGAGCAGAAGTGTTTCCTCAAGGCGCACAGCCAAACATTAAAGCAACAGCACTTCATTACTGAGCTTAAGCAATGTAGTTTTCTAACCTGGAATAAAATACAGTGCGCAGCAGAGACCAAAAGAGTTCTGGGAATATTACAGCTTTTGTGCTCAAACTGCACACACAGTGCATGGACGATCACACATAGCCATTATCGAGGTGAAAAGACACCCTGCTGTTCATCTCGTAGACAACCAGGGGGAAGTATGGAAGTGTGTGTGTTTGTGTGTGTGTGTTCTTCTTGGCTGAGCAGGCAGGATTTTTCTCCCTGAAGACACAAAACACTGATTGACTCCTTTCTCCTGTTGCTGCTGCAAAACACAACACACACACATGCATATCTGTGCTGCAGGAATGCCCTTCCATGCTTTACATGAGCAGTCATACTAAACACACACACATACACACACACATGCACCGACCTCTTTCACACACTCCCCAAGGATTTTGAGACATTAATATGGACAAAAGGAGTTTACTCAGTTTACTCAGATTTGGAACGTTAGAGTGTGTGTGTGTGTGTGTGTGTGAGAGAGAGAGAGGCTTATTGTTCTGTAATCTGCTCTTGGGATCCTTGGGGAAGTAGAATTGCAACACCTGATTACCTCCGAGCCTGAGCATCAACAAGAAAGGTAATTCTCCAGAGACAGATTGAAACTCTTTCTCCCACTCTCTCTTTCGTTCAATTTCTCCATTCTCCTTCTATTCTCTTTATCTCCTGTCTCAATCACTCTGGTGTGCACAAACACACACACACACACACACACACACACACACACACACACACACACACACACTCTGCCCTCTACACACACACTTCCGCTCCCGTCTATACCAGCTCCTTTCTTCCTGCATCCCTGTTTCTCTCAATCGGTTTATCCTCCTGATGTCCCTCGTGTGTTCTCTCTTCCACTTCTCCTTCCTCTCCTCTTTCATCATCCTATTTGAAAGGCCTGGCGGTTTTGACGATGATTGCTGCTGAGATTTTTCCATCACTGAAATATTTCTGCAATCTCCACTGCCATTTCATTCCCTCAAACTGCGGCAGGTTGCCATTAGGGGAAATAGACAGAATCGCTGTCAACAGGTAAAAGTGTTTTCAGTCTTGTTTCACATGTGAAATACTTCGGTGTAAAGTAGCCGATCAACCCCAAGTAAGCAAACCTATTCAGCGTTGTGCTATAACCTATTCTCTATTCACCTTGAGGAGAATTCAATTTCACTTCACCTTGGAAAGTTGCAGCGATTCCAAGTCCATGTGTGCAGAGAGATTGCATTGTATCCCTTCAAGTGACTGACAGTTCGTCAGACTGAAGTGGGCGAAGAGCGGAGCGGTGTTGCTGCAGCAACAAATGCCTTTACACAGCCGCACCTCGCCTCATTTCAGTTTCATTACATTCAATCATCCCCACTGATCAAGAAGTGGGGATGAGTGAATGTAAAAAGTGGCAGCAATCTGTATACTCAAGTGATTTGCTAAGATCATTTATAATTCAGCTGTGGGAAGGAGGATTGGAAACTTTTCAACTGCAGAATCGATCACACTCAGTATGTGCTCCCTGGAAGGGAAACCATAACACATGCCATTATAAAGATATGCAACACAATCACACATGTTGATTTTGGGATAACGTATTCATGTACAGTAAATAATGAGCTCAATTCAGTCCTGTTTATACACGGCGGCTGTGTGAAAACTCAAGATTCAGGGACCTCACAAGCTACAGGTTCACTGAGTGTCACTTGAACTTTCTGAAAAACTCTCTGTCAAGTTCATTTCCATCCATCTGGATTTATGCACATGCTAAATGAAGAATGAAAAAAAACCTGAGCGGGAACACTGGAAATTCAAGAAATAAATCTTGAAATATTGCAAAAACGCTTTTATGCGTGACTGAAGTGGAAAAGTTGGCGCATCAATAAAAGCAAATCATGCAATGAAGTGCAATGGAAACAGACTTAGTGAATAAATCACGACGTACATGAAGCTCAAGCTCGAGCTTCCACTGATGAGACAGTAACATTAGATCTGTGTGGAGTGATGTTTTCCACCTGTTCAGGTTTGACTGGTGCATTTTTACTTACATCCCCTTGTTGTTCCTTCCTGTTCCACACTGGTTTGATGGCACCAAACTGGAGCCACCAAACGTTTATCTCAGCTCAACTCTTCGCATGAATTCACTTTTTCTCTATTATCTGGAAGTTGAGTAGAAATTCTTCGGTGTTTCCCTGCTCTCACTCTCTCTTCTTCGGCAGTGAGCTTCCTGTGTGGTGGTCCATCAGCTGTCCAGGGACATTGTTCCTTCTCTCCCTCCTTTTATCTCTCTTCCTCTCTTGCTTCCCTTTACCCCAGACGTATAATTGGCTCCTGTTGATGTGTCATCCAGGAGTCTCTGATCCGGGTCACTGTCCTACAAGAGACTCAACCACTGCTTCTTCTTTGATTATAACTGCTCTTACATCACGTGTTGTCTGCAATGAACTGCCTCATCCTCTATTGGCATCTCTGTACTCCATCTGTCCATCTGTAGAATAGGGTTCCCTCTGTTGTTACTCTTCCTGAAGCTTCTCCCCATTTTTTAACCCATTAATTTGACTCCTGAGGTCTGAATGTAGCAGATAGAATGAGTTGCTGGGAACGCTCCCCGGCTCGCTCTCCTCGTCCTCTCTAAACAAGAAGCGCCGAGACTGTCTAATATGCCATCATAATCACCATGATACACTGAACATAACCAGCTCTGCTAACGAGGTCATTCATTTAGCTAATTAATGCACTAATTAGAACATTTTTCGGTTTCTGCACATAACTCATGGGTGGTATTTAGATGAGCTCCATAACCTAAAGTGCTAAGGAGCTACTGTGGTTTTATGGAAATGAGTGTTCCCTCATTATAATCTGATGCAGAATGGCAACCTGGAATCTACAGAATCCTCAAAACAACATGCAGATGCGGGCTCAGCGTCCGTGTGATGTGACCACAGGAAACAGGAAATGCTCAGGGAAAGGCTTCTCTCGAGACAAGATTGGGCATAGTGGGTCCAGACATACTGTAAAAGGCTGAAGTGAAAGGGTTCCCTGGCCCTGCTGTCCCAGCAGTCTGCCATTTGTCTGGCAGAGAGGCAGCTGCTTTGTAGCACCGAAAGCTTTCCACATTGGAACAGAACAGCCTGAGGGCACGAAGCTCTTCACTGGAGCTCAGCCAGCAAGTCAACACCTGTGGTAGATCCACTGAAGACAGGTCACCTGACATCGCATACACAAATACACGTCAAGACGATTGGCCAAATAATATATTAACAACAGAATATACACAATTAAAATACATGTTTCATGATGCAGAACTAAACTTTAATTAGTTAATTAATCACTCTGTGGCCTTGAGTGTGATTGAAACTGTAGTCATGGAGATGGAATGGGACCTTTATTATCAATTGCCTGTATGAACATAAGATCTCACAAAGGTGGAGTATCCAGACTAATCAATACATATCAGAAAGCCAATAAAGGCTCAGAGATACAAACCACTGATCTAAATCCTGCATGAAAGTCAGAAAAAAATGAATTTGCTGTCAAAAACCAATCTTTTCAAGTAATACTCTAATTTCAGCTCTTCTACTATCTAACTCTCTACATTTCTCAATCACAAAGCTGTTTATCTGAGTGTTTATCTGAGTAAAAGAACTGTTCCACGACTGTGTACAATGCTGCCTGAAGTCTGTGCACTCCTTTTGCAGTCTTCCAACCACGTAACTGCATCATAAAATGTCAAAAACAACGCAGATGTTGTGTATGCAGACGCTAAAGTTACCAAGAGGAGGAGTCAACACAAAGCAAGTTACGTTAGCATACTGGACACTAAAAGAGCTGGGTGTCCCACGTCCCGTCAAATATCTGCAATACACTAATGCTAAACACATTGATTTTTCTACATTCACTGCCAAATTGTCCTGGTCTTAACCACAATTAAAATAATAATTATAATCATGTTATACTTGTTTTCAGTGCTTACACAGACATTACTATGTTCTGTCTTGTATTATGAATTCGACACAGATTTATCTGTATGTATGTCAATCAATGTGTCCTTGTCAAGGCTGTTGCTTGCATCAGAGGCTAGCTAAAAACTTATCAAGTGTATCACTGCCTGTGTTTATGATTGTTGGTGTGGCAGAAGACAGTTTCTGGGGCGTTTCTGATTCAGTATTTGATTCTGATTTCAATCACACTGTAGCCAAGTTAGTGGCATGGCTAAATGGATAGTACCATTGGTCAGTGGCTCCACAACTTTAATCTGTGCTGAAATACCTCAACTGTTTGACAGATTGTCGTGTCATTTTATATTCATGGTCCCAAGAGGATGAAGACTAATGACCTTGGTTTTTCTGTGACTTTTGACCCTTGCACCACGAGGATGAGATTTTTGTTTTTTCGTAAAATAAGAACTGACATGAAATTTGGTTCATTCCTGTTTGCTCAGGATGAATTGTAATAAATGTAATAACTTTTATGGTCCCTTAACTTTTCATCTGGCCCCCAGGCTAAAATAAGATGGTAAACATTATATCTGCTAAACATCAATATATTAGCCTTTAATTGTGAGCATGCAAGCACTATGTCAGCATTTAGCTCAAAACAGTTCTGTGCAGATTGACAGAGTCATTAGCTTGGCAGTAGACTGCCAGATCTGTTAAATCCTTTCTGTAGGTGAACTGAATCAAGTAGGAAGAAACAAGTAATAATTCTATAAATGAATGTATCTGTGCTGTTTGTGTTGGATTGTGTTCTGTATATCAAGCTACGAATCAAATCATCGGAGTGGGAGAGATACACGCCCCTAATACTTAGAGATACAGTCATTTAAACAAATGCATAAGAAACACTGCCTATCTTTGTATGAAAGTAAATGACTTTAACTCGAACAGCAATGAATAAATCCTTTCTGTCAACAATGTATTATTATTGATACAAAAATGGCTTGCATAAAGTATTCACAAACACAGCCTAGTCACAATGTGCTACTTTTAAAATACAAAAAAAGTAGTCACAGCAGTTTGACTTTATAGGACACAGCTGTTTTGATAAGAGAGGAAGTGCTGGATTCATTTTGAAAATCTGTGAAGCATCACTCTGTCCTGCATCCTGCAAAAAATCTTAAGCCTCCTCCGACAGGCTCAGGCCCAAACCACTATAAAGATTGAAGCAGTACATTGAAAGATCGGGATGTAAGATATCCTTCAGGCCAAAGGCATTCAATAATCAAACGCTTCTTTGAAACTTGACGGTACAGAGGAGAGGATCTGAAGGGAGGGAGGGGTTGCTGAACAGCCTTTGGGCGACTGCAAGCTGCCGCAGGCCTCAGATGGCAAAGAGCGACAGTGGGTGGCAAGCTCACACATCTTAACTAATCTTCCCGAAGCAAAAGGCAAGTGTCTTCAGTCTGGAGAAGCGCCTTTTGCCGTTGTGCCATGTAGTGCAGCGCTCTGAATCTCACAGCTCTTCTCTTTGGAGGAGATTATCCCACACAAAAAGTGGTGGAGAGCTGCGGTGGATCAGCGCTGTGGGATGAGCTCAGGTGCATCTTCAGATTTCTGTTGGACTGTTGAGAAAACCATTCAAATCTGGGTCAGGGCCAGCGGTTAATTGTTTGCTCATGCTCATTTTCACTCTTACAAGGTTTTCTATCATTTTCCACTGCAGTGACACACAATTTACACAGCTTTACATTGTCATGTTAACAAACTGTGCCTTGTTATTTAGTCGAACCAAGTTATTTTTCATACATACGGAAGCAAATTTTACATAAATCCCCTGATGAATTCATGTTGGCAATAACAAACAATCAGTGAAGTAAATAGGCCAACCATTAGAACACAACAATAAAATTTGAGAGCAATGCCGATTCATTACAACGTAGGTTATATATCTGTATTGTATTGAACTCGCTAAAGTAATTGCTGAGATCTGGAACGACTGTGCAGGAAATGAGAGCAGTAAGAAGATCCTTCAGGTTGTAAATGAACAGTTCAGCTTGATTATCACAACCACTTCAAGAACAACTGAGCTCACCTGACATGTCAGTAATAATCTGTCATTACTCAGGAACACTGCACGCTCACTATCGCCTGACTGATACGGGAGTTTTGAGGCTTAAACTAACTGACGCTGTCGAAAAATATGATAATGCACATCGGTCATTATAGGTTTTTTTTATAACATAATGTATTACACACAGTAATAGTGGCACCAATTAATAGTCACTGCCTATATCTCTCCCCTCATTTCTTTTCATCTCTATTACGAGGAGTGTGCATTTTTATGTTTTACTACTATTATTACAAAAAGTTCTATAACCAATTCCACCACAATCTGTTATTTGCTATGTTGATGGAACTGTGGACAAATGGAGGAAAGTTTTTTTTGTTGTTTAAATCTCATCTGATCATCTGATTGCTTACATGTTTCTTGCCCTCTCTTTTCAGCAACATTACCGTGTTTTACGATCTCAACAATCAATTACAATTCAGCTATCAAAATGTAAGAGCAGCAAACTTTATCATATGGCTGTTAAATTCATGCACCAAAAACCAACATGGCCTAAAAGCTTTAGCATCTGCTTTGAAGAGCAACTTTACACATCCTGAAAATAACTTCTCATCCCGCTTACAGTGATGCAGGGAAATCTTTCATTTTATGAGGTGAGACAAAAATGGTGGCACCATCACTACTCGCATGTAGCTAATTTCACTGCTTTGGATAGTACCACCTGGTGGACACATCGTTTTTGTTCGAAAAAAGTGGCAAATTGTTAAATGACCCAAAAGAAAACTTTCTATCTTGAACTCAACATGGATGGCAAGTAATTCATTCTTTATCAAGTCTATATGTCCTTACTGGTATGTAGTATCAGGCAGAGCAAGTACACTAGACAAGGACAATCAGATAAAGGTCTAACCTCACACAGCTGCTCTGTGATCAGCAAAGTCCAGCTCGTCTCAACGGGGCAACAGGAGCTTGCACTAGTGGAGAAAAGCCTCAGGGCGGAGATTACTCCTGCCTTCAACTGTACAAGTTGTACTAATGTGAGCAGCAGCAGACTAAGTGTTGAACATCCGAATGATTTAGGTGTTTTTCCCATGACCTTGATGATAACCTTTTCCCACCAGGAGGCACTCTCGCTTATCTTCCCCGCTGTCTGCAGGAGTGAAGTCAGCATGCTTCATATCACCGAGAGCCAACATGACAGATTCAGGGGGCTCGAGGTAACGGCAAGTCAAACAGACAGATTCATCCGCCGGTAAATCCCGCGTTCCGACAAGCCACCGTCGTTCCACCATGCCTCCGTTGTGACTGGCATGCAGGAAGCGGTGTATCACAACAAATCAATCAGTCCACTATGACTCCATCGGAGGAACAGAACAAAACAACAGAGCGGGAAAGTTGTGTCCACAGTCCTACAGAGGAGTTTACACTAAGCCTGAAGGGATTGAAGAGCAGACACTCCTTCGGCTGCTGCTGTCTGCTGCTTGACAGACACTGAGTGACAGTGACAAATGTGTTCACTAAAGTCTGTGACAATGTCATATAAATAAATACCTGTTCTGCTCACTTCTGCCAGTAATTGATACCAAAAAACAGGGATTTGGTTATCAGTACGCTCAGTTCATAAAAACTCTGATGTTTGCTATTTTGACCACTAGGGCCATGATACATAACACTCAAAATTCTATGTATCCACAGATCGGAGGCAAATGCACACACACTTTTTTTTTACATGTCAAAACCTCTATGGCTCCACCGGTCTTTAGACCTGTCAAGGAAAATAACCGTTTCGTCTGCAAGTCTAACAACACCAGATCAACCATCATCGACTAATAGTCTATGATCACATATTATAGTTGAGAGTTTTGGACTGTTAGCGGGTAAAACAAGCATTTTGAAGACGTCACCTTCGACTGTGGGAAATTGGAATGAACATTTTCCACTACATTCTGGCATTTTATAGTCAAGACAATACAAAAAAAAAGTCAGTAAAGTAAATCAGCAGTAAAATGTAAAATTTGTTGAAAAAACAAATATATTTTCATTTTCAAATACTAATATCTGTATTGACCTAAAAAGTCTGGTATGTGTCGAGCTTATACTTATAGCAACTGTATTATCATTCATTCATTACATGTACCTGTCAATCTGAGCACACAAACGTAATTCACTGAAATTTACAAATGCCTCTTAATGCGCCTGGCTCTTTATAAATCCATGTGTATACTGCAATAGTGAATTTAGACAACAACCTAAATGAATCTAATGTTTTATTATCAGATTCTGTCCCTCACATCTGTTTCATTTCCCTTCACTATATCACATTACACTTGCTCTAGAAATGCTGTTTTTTGAAATGAACTGAAGAACAAAGGGCGAGCTGGTATGAGAAGTGACGGCTTACAGAAAGAAACCTGTAGGACACTGAAAGTAATTTCCAAGGAAAAGTCACATCCCTGACAGGAAAATGGAGAGTCTGAGCACAACAACAGAAATGAGCTGTTTGCACAAAAGACGAAGATGAAAACAGGAATCCACTACAACAAACAGTGCTTCACAAAGCAAAAGTCAGAATGTTTTCCAACGTGATTTTTCTCCCTCCAGCGGCAGCAGCACAGCCCTCTTTCTGTGCAGAACAGCCTGAGGGGGAGAGACATCAGTCTCAAGCTCAGACACCAGAGGTGACCAGTGACCAGAGGCACATTTGTGTCATGGTACATTACATGTCCAACAGACCCCTGTCGCTGGGAAAAATAAAAATGAACCCTTCTCAAAATAAATCTTCAGCACCATTGCAGGGAATGTGTTCTGCAGGACATGTTGGTGGCTCAGCGGCTGCAGACACCTACCACTTCATCCTGGCTGTCTCACACCAGCTCTGCCACTCTGCATGGCCTGATGGAGCACCGCTGCACTTTTCATACTTCACTCTTAAGTCTGATCCTATCACTTTATCTGGGCGCACTTTATCTGTCAAGGCTAACTAGTGCTAGTCGGTCACTTGTTTCTGTTTTTATCTGCACTGAGCTGTGTCACTTTTTTGGGACTCTTTCTGATCAGTTTACCACATTGCTTCCAGACACTAGAGAGTCTGGACATGTTTTTGTGGAGGTCTACGGCAAACAGTGTTTTGGCAGCATGTATCTTTATCATACTTGCTTTTCGATTACTGACCTGTGTGTCTAATTCTGATCAGTATTAGGAAAATGATTTAACCAAAACCAAAATATGCTGCTAACTGTCAGTTAGAAAGCTTGTCAGTTTGGTTCACACAGATTCTTCTAAAGATGCATTTACATCATCAAACCGTATGCAATCCATTGCTCTTCTGGTATTGTTTCAGTTTTAATAGAATTCGCCAAACTCAAAATGAAAAATTGCTGCAAAATCAAAATGCTGTGTTGTGACCCGACCATGACCAGGATGTGATTTTTATGTGCAATGTGCATTTTTATAAATGCTATAAAACACTTTACATTCTCTACAGCTTCTTTTTTAACAAAGGTAAAATGTCACAAACTAATGGTGTAAAAATGAAGTAAGCCACAGAGAGTTTGAACAGAAGCCTCAGGGTACATTTCACCAAGTTTCCATCACTGTGACTTGGACAACAACAGTTAGAGCTCAGTCGCCTGCATTTCCCTCAGCTCTTGTGACGACTTTATTCCAGCGTGGGGGGAAATCTGACACAGAGAAATCTGTGTGTGAAGGCCCTCCCCAAGAGCTCGACGCTGGTATTTAGCTGCAGGGCAGCAGAAGTGAAGGCACAGCTACAGTCTGGGGAGCTGGAAATGAATCCCCGATGATGTTAGCAGGAATGGAAACATGGGAACTGTGGCAGAATTAGGAAGAGCAGGGGGCAGCGGATGAAAAAGATTAAATTAGGTGGCCAGTTCCCCTAACAAATAAAACAGAATCTTAGCTTGTGACTGTAATACTGGTCATTTTAGAATGTGTGTAATTCAGTGAAGTGTGGTGACCAGGGTCTGAAATGAAGTTTTCTACCACTGTGGCAGGTCACGGAACACAGCCACTCAGCACTGTTGTCTGCCACTGCTGGAGTCTGTGTGGAAGGCTTGAGCATTCAGAACTCAGTTCACAATGAGTCACTGGTACCTGGCAATAGAAATATGGAATATACTGTGTCATCATGTCACCTTAATCCCTGACTATTCTCAACCTGAGAATTGCTTTTTAAAAAGAATATTTATTAATACAAATAAAGTCAATCTGCCACGGAGGCACCTGCCGCAGACAACATTCACCCTGCATTCGGCAGGTGGCAGGTGCTAATTTAACAGCATAGTCACACGGATTACACATTAAAATAAAATAGTGCACTGAAATTCAAACACAGCAATGACCCTTAACAAAATGACCAGTGAGCAACAGAATACATACAAACATGCTGAGAAGAGATATCTTCTTAAAGTACATTAACACAGATAAATAAACTTCAGTGGTCGACTGTCTGTCAGCTTCATCACTTGCCACATTGACATCAACGCGACCTTTTGACTTATTCATAAAAACAAAACGCAAGGAGATTTTCTGGCATTAACAAAGGTCTGTTTTTATGACACTGTGTCACATTTGACTCTATTCCACACAAAATATCAGGAAAATCCAACAAGCATAAGTGCACTATTCTGTCACCTAAAGGTAACCTGGAGTAGCATGATGGAACAGTGTTTTTGTGAGCAGGTCCCTGTTTTGATCTCCTGCAGGCAATTCAATACACATTCCCAGTGACATTCCCATGTAGAAGAAGAATGATGAAGACCGCTAGCTACCAATCAAAGCTATCTGAATATTTTTTTTTTTTAAAAGTTGAAATATTGCAAAACATTTTTACACTTAGAGGAGATGGCGGAGTTGGCGTATTGACAAGTGGAAACAGATTCAGCAAATAAATCAAAAATGGCATTGACAAAAACATCAGATCTGTGTGGAGCGATGAGGAGACTGTAACCTTCCTCAAATTAACACTAGAAACAAACATAAATGTCATCTTTCCATTATGGTTTCTACATTTTTTTTCCACCATTTGCAGTTTGACTGGCTCACTTTTAACCACCTCATCTCACTGTGTCCTCTTCTTCTATAAAGGCTGACTACTGCTTATATCATTGAATTGAAATTGAAAAGTTCTGATATTTGCGTAACAGTAGTGGATGGACCTTAAATGGAGCAATTTTTGCTGCTTTTTATGAAATTAAAATCTTAAACTTGGCTAAACCTGGCTACTGATCATAACCACTCATAGCACACAAGGTCCGTTTGCAACCACACAACTCAGAAGATCTTTCAATTATTGAAAATGAGAAAAAAATGGGAAGTTCCTCGAGGTAAGTACAAAAAACAAGAAATAATTCAACTTAGTAATACGTCTTCTGCAAATTAAATCTACAGCATGACATTGACTCTTCATGCTTCATTCTCCACAACAATTTGGGAGTCCTTGTTTATCTTCCTGAAGCCTTTCCATACCTAAGAAACGCTACTTTAGGAAGAGACCTGTCAACAAAAGTGCCAGGCATTTTCTGCAGCCCCTGGATGACAACATTATGAGGCTTACAGCCGCTGATAGTCTTCCCCAGGCTGGAAGAATTTAGCTGTGGGGCAGCACCTAGGAAAGCCTCCCTGCAGTGTCATAATGCCGCCTCAGGGAAATACACTGTGGGATTCAGAAGACGGTGAGTGACAGTGGCAAATTTACTAAGTGTTAGATTTCATGTTGGACACGTCGTGTGCAAAATGTGAACAAGCTCCGTCATGCAGCCTGCCACCGTGAGAAAGCCGTCTCCTGCAAACGATGACATGTATGCAACCAGGCAAAGACTGGAGGAGACTGGTGTGTGTGTGTGTGTGTGTGTGTGTGTGTGTGTGTGTGTGTGAGCACAAACAGATTTCAAAGCACACCGCTTCAGACAGGCACACACAAGAACACAGCACCTCCTTACACACTTCCTGTTTATGGGATGAGACAAGTGTATGCATGAGTGGCTGAATTAGCAGCTTGCACTTTACTGCATTTGGGATTTGGAGGAGATGTGTGTCTGTGTATGAGACACTGCAGTCTGCACATGAACTGTGTTTCAAGGCAAAGCCACAAACAGCTGCACGGGGTCTCTATGGTGAGGGTAAAGTCCATTATGAATCTCCTGTGTGAGCGTGTGTGTTCATGTGTGAAAAGTGACAGGGTGGATATTGACCGCCATGAGCACACGTCCCCATTTTAATGAACCACGCTGCTCACGGCTCTCACAGGACCATCAAAGAGCTCAGAAGCCTGCTTTGCATTTCCAACCAAAGTAGCTGCACTTATGGACTCGTTATGTGTTTAACGTGGACGACTAAAAAGAGAAGTTATTTAAAAAGCAGGACGGACGGGATGTGTGCACTGTCGTCAAATCATGACAACTCCTGTGTGTATTTTTTAATGTTTTAAACATACCATCAAATCATATTTGATATTCAATTTATCGTAGAAGACACAGAGAAAGCGCTGAATGTTGATTCCTTTAAAGAGTAACATTTGTTTGTCATTACTTTCTTGTACTAATTGTGTCTTATTAGGCATCTGATTTTGATTTAGTTTTAGTCTAGGGCTTTTGATGCAAATGTACTTAAGCTTAAGAGACATTTTAGTCATTTCATTATTGTTGATTTTAATTATTTTTGTCCAGTTTTGGTAAAATGAAACCTATAAGTACTTTAGTCTAGTTTTTGACATTGTGTTGTGCTGTAAAACTTTTGTCGTGCGATTTGAATCCTTAGGTTTTCTAAGCATTCTCAGGCTACAGCTGTCACCACCTTTAATGTGTTTCATCTCCTGCAGTAATAAAATAGACTCGCTCACTTGATATGCGAAAGTGCTGAAAGTGAACTTGTGTTTTCCTCCAAAGGTCAGGAAATTGTTGAACGTTGTAACACAACATCAGTTATGGAAGTAGTATGGATATCACAAAAGTGCAGATTAATACATTCTGCAACCAAGACGGGAAACGCAACAAATCTCTTCCATCACCTGAACTGGTACCATCACAGCAACCACACTATTATTTCAATAAGCTCCAAGGTAAGCTGACTTGTATTGTTTTGTTGAGGAAGAAAAGGCTTGTTTGCAAAGTTAAATGTTAATTTACTTGTGTAGAGGTACAAATTGTACTAAAGTATTATCTTTGGCTCCACAGACACAATTTGTACCATACAAACGTGTCTACTGAGGCCGATAGTGTGGCTCCTACTGATCTGATCATTTCATATCCAAGATCAAATCATGTCACCCCAAAATTATAGTACTATACTTTGTGTTTGTGCATAAATAAATACAATTAAAGATAAAAAATAAAACCATACAAGCAGTTTGGAATTTTTTGACATTTAAAAAAAATCCCATTATTTTTTATATACTGTATAATAAGCTTTCAGAATATTAGACGAAAGTTTATCCAAAGTGTACGCAGAGTCTGGTGATCAGATTTAAATTAAACATACCTCTACTGAGTAAATATCTGATGCTGTTGTTTGTGATAGTCTCATGATGCAAGATTTCAAGGTTGTTGAGGTTCCTGCACAAACATCCTTGCCTGAGCTGCCTTATGTGACAGTGTGATATAACATTTTAAGGCAAAAACTTTCAGCTGCTGAGACCTGAAACCCACTTTCACACATTGTTTCATTTCAACAAGGTGCTAAAAGTTCTGAGCCGTGTCCCTGGAAAACCAACAGAGCTGCTTTTCAGTGTGGTTTCAGTTCAGCAGAGACACAAACTCCTGTCTGATTCCATCTTGGTCTCAAGGCTTTTATCTTGTATTTCATGTTTTGGGAAAAAGTGCATGTACAGTGCAGCATTGTATGGTTTGGTAAAAAATCGTAGTCATCCATCTAAGTTTCCCGGCTGATGAAGGCGATACTGATGTGACGAGCAGCTTGATCCATCCTGTGTCTTATTCATGTGGAGAATCTCCCTCAGTCTTGCAGAGCTTTGACTCAGTCTGATACACATCTCTGTGGACTTTTGCTGAACAACAGCTATTACACTACTTGGTTGTACTTATCTAAAATGTGCATACCTGTCTATTCACTGCTCTATCACACTGTCATGGTTTTATATTTGACTTGCTTTGCAATAAACCCACTCTCTGTGATATTGTAGGATTGCAGGAGATAAAAGAATACTGACAGGTGAGTGGGAAATTAGAACCAAGTACCCGCCATTGATGTCACTAGAATGTGTCTTACTGTAGATGGACAGGTCAGTCAAGTATTGACCTCCCACACACTGTACATTGAGTCAATAAAAGCAAAACAAAGCCTTCGTCAGCCTGAACCTCTCACTCAGCCTGTCCTTCCTGTGTCACCCTACAAAGCTCTACCAGCCAAATACTTTAGATTACAGATGTTCGAGTTAGTGCCAGGCCATGGGCAGAGTTAAGCAACATCATTCAACAAACAACACAGTGGTTTCTTGCTGCTCGAAGGCAGGAACACTGCAAATACAGCAAACTGGACCACTCTTATTTATTTTCTATGAGAAATGGTGGATCCAAGGAGCACATAGCAGTTACAGATAGCAGCCAGTGCGAATGGGCAACAGTTTAACACAAAGAACAACAAAAAGACTGTGTTGCTGTTTTCTTGTGGGTGAAAGTAGTATCTACAAAAGTCATTTTTTGATTGATTTCTGACTCAGACAGAAATGGTGGAAACAAAACAGGAATGCACAAACGAGTTTAGTTTGTGGCTCTTTAGTACCTGGATCTGTAGCCTGAAACAGTCTATGAAGCCTTTTTGTTGACATATTTCAATATAGTTTTGTCCAGTAAAAATGTGACTTTTTCCAGGTGATCAGTTCTGAGCAGGTGAGGCGAGAAGTTAATTTAGGATCATGCCTCACAAATCTCCAACGTCCAGTGATGGGGGAGAGCCCCCCTGAAACATAACTTAATAATACACTGCTGTCAAGGATCAGAGCGATGCGGTGCATGGAGGAGGTGCCACAAAGTCATCGAGCTTTAATCTGAAGAAAGTAACACTTCTGGAATTGTGAGCGTCACACCTCCTCCACCTGACAGACGAAAACAAGAATATGGAAGAGAATTTGTCGCTGAATTATCACAACCTCCCTGGCACCTTTGAATGTCTTTTGGGTCTGTAACTATCACAGGAACAGAAGTCACGCTTGATTTAATACACAACCCCTTTACCTCTCGGGGCGATCCAGCAGGTTTGAATGTCCACCTGCATCAGAGTTTTCTCTCTTTCCTTGCTCTTCCTCTAAATTGTATTATTTTGTATTATCCTCAGGCACCTTAGAGTGCAACTGGCAGGGAAAATCCAGAGCACAAAGCCAAAAAAGGATTAATTTCTTTGTACACACGTCTCGGTGCACCTGTGTGTTGCAGCCTCAACCCACTGATGTCAGGATGTTCACAGTGACGGTATTCTTCACGCAACCATACAGAGGCTGTATTGGCAGGCAGTGACATCCACATCAGATCTCACACCACTGCCAAGCATCTTTGATGACACACCATACACGCAACTTACACTGTGACGCACACACACACACACAGTCTCAGAAATGCACCCCTCCCCACCCTGCACACTCCTCCTCTTCAGCACTGTCAACATGGATCAACTTGCATTGACTCATAAAGAGACTACTAAAAATAAGACTTGTACTTGGCAGGATAGAAACAAACAATGCATAACACGGATCAAAACACAACGTCACGTGTGAGGAGACAGATCCTCTGACGATGCATAAGATGGACAGAAAAGTTAGAATTGTGGCCAAGAATCCACTTTGTGTTTATTCTCCTGCTCTTAAATCGCGCGTATCTCACATCTGAGCAGCCCTGCAGTGTGAAAAAGAAGGGCTGTAAACAAACGTGCTAAAATATGCACTGTTTCATGACCTGAATCTCTTCCTCGCCGAGCCTCCGCCTCAGCATGGCCGACAATGTAACACGGCACCAGCCAGAGGGGCCACCTGACACCTTCAGCAGAGCCAGGACTTCTCATTTCTGCTTCGCCGGCTAAATGGAAAATACTGCCTGAAACTCAATTTTGACATTCTATTCCTTATGGAGCCCCGACATGTTGGGCAGTAAATAAATGAAATACATAATCATGTGAATAAATAGAGACAAATACAGAAATTAACCAATAAATTGTGAAATAATTGAACAAAATTGTCAAACTCCACTCTTTATTTTGATCTTATTTTATAGATCGTATGTGACTTGGACTCTCTTCTCTTTGGACTTAAAGTATCTCGGGTCATATTTCCCCACTAGACTAATCTTAAACTGTTCTGTATCTTTCAGTCAAGTCAAGTCTTTTTCCAAAAGTTTTTTAATTTAAAAAATCTTTAAAATAAAAACTTCTACAGTGAAACAAACTTTTACTTTGGGCGGTCAGCTCAGAATTAGAGAGCCAGAACTCAAAGTGACACAACATGTATTGAATTGCCACAGCACCATTATATTTTTAGTGGTACAGGAACATTTAGGGCTTGAGTGTATTAGCAATATGCTCATATAACACTCATTCTGACCTTACAAACCTACTGAGTCAGCCTCCAGTTCCATGCCAGTGAATGAAAGTTTTGTTTTTTTTTTTTTAATCCAAGTTCACTTTAAATCTGCCTACCTAATGTTATATTATCCTCATTCAAACCTGCATGTCGGTTCCACAGTCTGGTCTTTTTGTATCAGTGACAAAGCATAAACACATAAACACATCAGCCCCTGGCTGATAATGTAGTCTGGCACTGGCTCCGAGGACCGAGCAGAGTGGAGGAGAAGAGTGTGCCAAGCACTCCAGCGGCTAAATTTACTCACCCGCTGTAACCCTGGAGCCTATGCAGATTCTATTAGCACTTCTGAACAGTTCAGCACACCATCAGTCTGCCATTCTCCATGTTAATGATGAGTGTGCTTTGTATCATACCAACATCTCTCTGCACAAAGACGAGCTGCACTTTGAACAGTTAAAAGGATCCAAAGTGCTGCATTACAAAATACTGATGGTTGTGTAAGTCAGCACATACAGGTGTGCAGGTGTGTGTGAAAGTTTGCATTGTCTTAGGTTTGCACTTTATAATCCCCACCCAGAATGGAAACAGAGTACTCCCAGTTGGAGGTTGACACTGTCACCTAAGAGCTACCATCGTTCACATTTGCATTTATCTCACATTTTACTCCCCTTTATTACCTGAGCGACAGGTTCAGTGGTATAAAGAATGCAGGACCTGAAGTATCTAAAAGCAATAACTGGTTGGCTCAACTCCTCTATGTGAACAGCACTCATTTGCAGTGGCATTTGTCAAAGAGATTATTTTCCATCGTAAAAGCTGGGCACATACGGAAATTTAAATTAATTAGGGCTAGAAGTTTAATAAGTACATGGAAGGCAAATATCATTCACAGCCCTGCTGCTGCCCGTTTGATGAATGGAATGTACATTCATTTGCATATATTAAAAATACTTTGTATAACATTACTGCTCAAATATTACTTGTTGAATTCTGTCAAGCATCAGCATTGATCCAGTAGTAATCCTCATTTACACTATGTATTTAAGAGTGTTTGGACTCTGAATGCTGATGCAAAAATATGGGGGAAAAAAAGGATGTTTCCAAGTTTATTTATTTACTGAAATATATGATGCAAAGTCTCTTTTTTGTATCTACAGCTCGTACAAAGTTAAAAAGGGCACGGATGCCATGCACTCTAAGTGCATCTAATAGTTACATATGTGCCAGACGTTATGTATCTCTGCATGTGAAATGTTTTCCCCCTCATCAGTATTAATTCAGCCTCTGTGATTAGCACCGTCTTCTCAACAAGCTCATCTGAAACAGAAAATTAATCCTGGATCAACAGCCTCTCTCTAAGATGTTTGATAAATCACGGCCCTTATCTTTCCAAGGAACGGCGTTCTCTATCGGGTATTAGAAAAGAGCTCTCGCCAAAGAACACTCCAGTGTTAATCATCTTGCCGCTGCGCCGGAGTACATATTTCTGCTAAATCCTACGTTTGGTTACCGACTGGCGTACTGTCCCATTTAGCAGAGGATAAAGGAAGAGTCTGTCCCACTTCTTTATGTGTGTTGACTCACTGATGTACAGCTCTGCGGAGGATAATTAAAACACGGAGGACCCAGGGGAAATACTAATAGTCCTGTGTGTGTATATCACTGCAAAATTTTATCAATGAACAAAACAATCCTCTCCCACTGATAGTAAACAGGAAAACTTGAGCGCTTATCTGGTGTCTGGAGGAAGAAGTTTGCCAACTCTGATTGACATGAAAAAGTTTGTCCAGCTCTGACCTGAATAGTGTTGTTAGACAAATGACCTAATCTGATTTCTGAATTTAGGTTGGACTTTAAGAGTTGGGTAGAGAGAGAGAGCTGTGAATGGGGCGATAGTGCAAAAACAAATTGTACAGCAAAATGTCAATGGATTTAATGCTGTACTCATTTTAGACATCACTCAAAATCAAAATTTAGCATTATGAGCCAGGTGGCACTTACAGCGACCTTCTCATACATTATGGAAAACTTTGTCTCTTATGGATTAGTGAATAATTTGGCTTCATGTGGTATGAAGTTGAAACAATTAGTTGATCAATCCAGTAATCTATTGACAACTTCATCTTCAACTATTTTGACTAACAATTAATCATGTCATTTTTTAAAAGTGCTCCACCGACTTAGCATTGCTCTCCTACACTGTCGGACTCACAACGGATCAAAATTTTAGCAACTGATAATCTTCTCAGTGCAATGACATTGTGGAAAAGACATCTTTAATTCCAAGGTACATATGGAGCGATACACAACCAAGGTTAAAATACTCTATCCTGCAACGCACCAAACACAAAGGTGGTCCGGACTTCAATTTATCACGTCTTATTAATTATTACTTATTACTTTACTGCATTAAAGTGTGGACTGACCCCACATTTACTGTTCCAAGGAGAAAAAAGGAGCAACAGCCAATTGGCGCTTGCAGGACATTGTTTTCTCAGGTCTCATTCTAAAGAAGTGTATGTTAACCTCTGGTCCGATGATCAATCAATTTACCGATAAGTGACATATAAATGACATCACTTAATCAGATATCACACAGCTCCCTCGGGAAGTAGCCTTTTAAAAATGCATTTAACAATATCTCATCTTAAAAAGGAAATTAAGAATATACAACTCTTGCTCTTCCAATATATTTGCTTGTCATTCCTTCGCTTGGATGTTTGAGCTTCGGATGATGTGATGTGAAGAACTGGACATTAGAATGCTGTTTGCACATTCATTTGCTAGAGGGGGAATCTCAGCTGAATCTCAGCTCACAAGTTATCTGGAAGCCAATGGTGATCCAGCCAAATCCTCAGCACATGGACACAGAGTTTACAGTGATGTAGGAAACATCTTGTGTATCAGACTGTTTTTATATCCCTTAAAACGCTGATCTTGAACTCCATTACTAAAAACTACTGTTTTGTTGGGATGTACTGAAACTGCAGCTGTCTTCATATGTCGGACTATCAGACTTTTTCTTTTTCAGAAAGTGGAGTTCACACCAATATTAGGCTCATATCAAATAACTGAAGTGACCTAATAACTATGGGACTGTAGCATTCACAGGTTCTGTTTCTGTTTATTGTTCTTCTGGTTAACTGATTAAGCTAAAGTCAGAAAACAGTGTAAAATGCCCATCACAACTTTCACACAGTTTGTTTAGTCTGACCAACAGAGGGTATAAAGATATTGAACTGGCTGATGAAACAGAAGAAAGAGCAAAAACTCAGAAGGAAACTTTGAAGGAGCTGGAAGCAGTTTTTTGCTTGATTGCTTCTTATATTAATCAATTACTGAAATTGTCAGTTTTTTGTAGGTTGATTCATGTTTCAGTACAAGAAACATGCAACATCATATTTGATGATACAGGGAGTTAATGTGAAGCTGATCTCTGATGCTACTTTCCTCTGGATGCAGGTTATAGACCAATCAGATCAATCACGCCGCTGCTGTCAGGTGCTGTCAGGTGCTGACAGGAACCCTCCCCCACCCCTGTGCTGACCTTTGATGTGCTCGTTGACCACGCTCTCCAGCCGCTCCAGCCTCTCGATAATCCTCAGCGTCTCTCCTTTACTGTCCTCCTCCAACTTTCTCTCAGCCTCAGCGCCGCCGCTCTCCGCAACTTTGGGACCCCCGTTGGCCACGTAGTTGGTGATCCAGCCGACGTACAGCAGACACACGATGTTGGTCATCCCGCTCAGGATCACGCATGTGGACACCAAAGTTTTAGTTCTCCTGGTGCACAGCATCGCGACATCCCTCCATGGGCTCCCGGTCCCGACAGGAGGCGCAGGCAGGTGGTGTGAGGAGGACGGAGGCGATGCTGTGGAGTCAGTCCGCCTCTGCGCTGCCTGCTCCGGGCTGAGCCATGGCTGAGTCTCCCCTGATGTGTGTGATGGTTATAAGAGTGAGAAGGAGCGTCCCCGCGGAGCAGCCGGAGACTCAGGCTGCGCTCAGCCGCTGCAAAGCCGCCCCCCCTTCCTCTCCACCCGCCGCCCTCTACTCCTCATCCGGCCCAATAGGAGGGGAGGAGGCGGGGCTCTCCTCGCTTCAGCCCGCCCCGTCACAGTCAGAGGAGGAGGCTGAGGAGCGTGGAGCCGGACAGTGATGGATGGACGCGGTGAGGTCATTGACATGAAACAGGTGCGCTTATGCAAAGAGTGGACTGTCCCGTGTGTGTGTGTGTGTGTGTGTGTGTGATGCTTCAGCCACGTGCACAGGGTTGTGTGCAGTGTGACAGTGAGGGTGTTCAAACACTTTACATTCAGTAGCTGTTGAGCAGATGTACAGAACCTGTGAGGGACTGTAGGGAAATTATTAGACAAACCCTGTTATGCTGTGTATTTTTTCTCCTGGTTGAACTTTATATAATAGTAATAATAATGATGAACAAAAACACAAACATATCTAGAGACCGTCTTGCAATAGGATGACATCAGCTGTGACGCAGGTCAACATGTTGACTTTCAGTGCTGGGTAGTACCGCGTTACATTTACTCCGTTACATGTACTTGAGTATTTTTTGATAAATTGTACTTTTAAGAGTAGTTATTTTGCAGAATACTTTTACTCGAGTAAATTTGTGAGAAAATATTTGTACTTTTACTCCGTTACTTTGGACTACATGCTTGTCGTTACATTAATTTATCTCTAAATAAATTGAGATGAGCTCAGACGCAGCTCTGCAGCTCTCGGCTGAGGGAGACATCCTTAACCAATCACAGCAGCAGCACCGCAGGTGGATGGAGGTGTGCCCCGCCCCTCCACGGCCCTCCTTCACCTCACTGTAGCTCACCAACATGGCAGAAGATGAAACGCCGGCGTCTCACCGAGCTAGCCGGCTAACCCGGTGGTACCAGCCGGCTTCGGCGCCGGTTACGGTTCTTTAATAAGCCGGCGTAATGTTATACGTGAACATTTCAGCCTCCAGCCGATCACAGTCAGTCAGTTAAAATTTCTGTTTCAACAATAATATAAATATAAATAATAACGTTTGAGATCAGCTAAACTCCTCTGAGGAACAGGTCAATGTCTCAGCTGATGTCAGTGGAAATAGTTTTTGTTTTTGAAGTAATAAATTGCATTTGAAGTTACTCACTACTTGAGTAGTTTTTTTACGAGGTATTTTTTTACTCTTACTCAAGTACTTATTTTTATGAGTACTTTTACTTCTACTTGAGTCATTATATTATAAAGTAACAGTACTTTTACTTGAGTACCGTTGTTGTTTACTCTACCCACCACTGTTGACTTCCCAACCCATGATGTCCAGGGGGTTCCTTTCCCCAGCTCCTACCCCCCTACTTCCACTCCCACCCTTGCTCAGACTAAACCCGTCTTTGATCTCAGACTTCATTTTGATGTCAGCTACACACTTGTTAAGTTTCATGACTGCATCACTATCGTGTTGACAAAATGTGTCCACAGACAGACAGACATGTAAACATCAAGCAAAGTACTCAAAACTTCACTTCTTCTGTGGTAGAACATTTATTATTATAGTTATTTATTTTATGAAATATAATACATTTTCATATGGAACATGGGATAAAAAGTCATTAAACGATATTTAACATTTTAAACTTTTGTAATCCTCTTTGTGGGCTTTTAGTCAATTTCTTGTATTAGGCTACATGAACATCCTGTGCCAGGTTTATTTCCCTATGTAGTAATAACTGTTTATTTTAGCAGCTTTCGGTTCAAGTAGCCGCAGTGCTCAGTAAACCAGATGCACATTTTGTTATGATTGACATAACTATGACATTAGCTAACTCCACTTACATGGATATACATTTGGGTGGCTATGTGAGTATTATTTTTCCAATGAAATGATTTTAAAAGGAGGGCACTTTTAGTTATTAACGAACGGTTAAACTAAACTTTCGTAATTCAACACTGATACATCATTTTGAGAAACTGGGTTGAGGGTGTTTTCCTTTAAGTCAAGGGGAAGGTCCAGCAAAAATAGCAATAATGCTTGGGTCTTGCTTGTAAAAAGTTTCAGTCCCCCCTTTGATTTTTATGCAGTCCCTTAATGTGTGTGTGTGTGTAACAGAGTGTATGTGTTTATATACTGTACAGTAAGTAAGAGGTATGGCTTCATAACATTGCTGCAAGCAGGTGGTTTGTCCAAAAGCCTCTCATCTACATCCCTTCCCCGCCTCCTAGATTTCTTATGAACACACACACACACACACACACACACACACCTCTGATCGCTGGCCACCTAGGGTGCCTACCTGAGAGCTAAAGTAACTTCAGAGTTTCACACCACCAACAGATGGATCTCGCAGTTAGAGCCTCTAGGCTGCCGCTTTCATCTTTGTCTTTCATCCACAGCTTCGCCAATCACACACACACACACACACACACACACATACACACACACACACTAACACATACACACACGTGGTGCCGAATCGAAAACTCTCCATTCACCCAAGAGCACTCTGGCAGATTCAGCCGACTCGCCTAGGGTATAAATAATGCATTAGATCTGAAATATTAAGGTTCTCTGCTCTATGCTGCTTTCAATCTTGTCTAACTGACTTTCTGTCCATCTGTCAGTCTGTCTGTCTCACTCCCATCTTTCTTCTCTTTCACTTTGTCCAAAAAGGGGGCAAAACAGTCATTGATTTTTTTTTAACAATGTGCATCATGGGGACACACTTTATTTTAAAACCTACTAAAGAGAGTTGATCATTGTCATCCTGTAACATATGCACACAGATGTGGAAATGAACCTGATGAGGACTATCAGACAGACAGATTTTTGAGAGTCAGTTTAATCAAAAATACCTGTTCATTCACATTAAATTCTAGTGTGACATCCATTCACACATACAGAAAGTGTCTCTCTCTTGTCTTGCATGAGCCTAAAAATGGTTGCCATGTTTAGAGTTTAAGCAGCTATAATCAATACCTTTATAATAACAATTGATCAAATGACAATGTGATCAACATGCTTGTAGTGATGAACCTACAGAAAACAAAACAAACAAACAAAAATATCCTGAATCTAGAGCTCCCCTTAGCTTTACAGCTCTTTATAGTGAGTTTGAGATCATTGTTTAGCTGCCGGCCCACAATCAGCGCTCTCACAGCACTGTTTTTACCGGCAGCAGGCAGCTGCTTTCAGCTGGCCCACCCACTGTACACTCCCTGCCACCTACCCCTTCTACCCTGCTTGGTTGCATGGTCGTATAGTGACTGTGAGAAAAAAACTTTCCAATCAGAGAAAAAGTATGTAAATTACCTCTTAATGCTGAACATGCCTACAAAGTTTGGGGTCGTGAGAGAGAGTGCTTTTTTGAGTGCACACTCTATGTGTTTGTTGTACCTTTGAACACTGTTGGTTGATTATGCAACTACTGTAGCAGAAATTCAGAGATTTCAAATTAGCTTTTTGAGAAAATGTCACGAATCACAGCTGAACCCAAATGCAGACATGGACAAGTAGGTAAGCTGAGAAGTCTTTTATTTAAAGCAAGCAGAGATGGCGTGACGAGAGGTAGGCGTTGCAGACAGGATCTCACTAATGAGCTGGCTGGTGGCCTTGAGTGACTGGCAAAATTGGCAGGAAGCCAGGGAATCCTGGACACAGGGAGGACAGGTGTGAGGCAAAAACTGGCAGGCAGTCAAACAAACAATAAAGCTAAGCAGGTAGGCATGTAAACCTGTGTTTAGAGCTAGAAGGGTGGCACATTGACAAATCATGAATGGCACAACCGTCTGGTGAGGACTGGCCATTGGTGCAGGGTTCCTGTCGTAAAGTGGTGATGGCATCTGGTAAGCAGGTGTGCTGATTACCGATGATGAGCACACACCACTCATACTAAAAACTACTGAAAATAAGAAACAAAAACATACAGGGGCAGGTGTCTTGAATGAGTGGCTGTGACATTACACCCACCCTGATGGCCCACTGGGCACAGACAC
Source organism: Holacanthus passer (assembly GCA_025331565.1). NCBI lineage: Eukaryota > Metazoa > Chordata > Actinopteri > Pomacanthidae > Holacanthus > Holacanthus passer. Next base: position 386,727 of record JAFREQ010000180.1, read on the forward strand.
ACACTGAGTGCCGATGATGGAATTGCCAAATGAGGATGGGGTCCAGGATAAGGTGACGAGATTTCCAACATCTCTCCTCTGGGCTGTATCCTTGTCAGTCTACTACATATCGCAGGCCGCAGCAACAGCCGCAGTGTCCAAAAGATTCACACTGTGTAGGATGGTCATCATTAATGGAGGGGACGGAGGCAAACTAATCAGAGGACTTGAAGCAGGCACATGGAGTGATGGGTGGATCCAGAGGTTATAGGGAAACTTCAGATGGAAGACTGTGTGGTTGATGATCCTCTCCACTGTAAAGGGTCCAATGCATCTGTATAATGTATATGTATAAGTATCCAATTTTAAAGGCAGATCCTCAGTTGAGAGTCATACCTTCAGGGGTGCACTCATGAGCTGGGGTGCAACACAACATGAGTTGGTGGACACAAGACAGTGGAAGGTAGTTTCAAGTTTTTAGTTGACCCTTTCAGCTTGGCCATTAGTTTATGGATGAAAGATGGAAGAAAGGCTGGTGAACGGTATAGGAATTACAACACAATTTATATGTGCCCTCCACCTTTTTAAGGGACCAAAAGTATTTGGACAAAGTAACATAATCATAAATCAAATTGTCACTTTTAACATTTGGTCGCAAATCCTTTGCAGTCAATGACAGCCTGAAGTCTTGAACCCACAGACATCACCAGACCCTGGTGATGCTCTGCCAGGCCTCTACTGCAGCTGTCTTCAGTTCCTGCTTGTTCTTGGGGCATGTTCCCTCCAGTTTTGTCTTCAGCAAGTGAAATGCATGCTCAGTTGGATTCAGGTCAGGTGATTGACTGAATATGAGCAGATAATATTGCCCGAAACACTTCGGAATTCATCCTGCTGCTTTTGTCAGCAGTCTCATCATCAATGAATAGAAGAGAACCAGTTCCATTGGCAGCCATACATGCCCACACCATTACACTACCACCACCATGCTTCACTGATGAGGTGGATGCTTTGGATCTTAAGCAGTTCCTTCCCTTCTCCAGACTCTTCTCTTCCCATCATTCTGGTACAAGTTGATCTTTGTCTCATCTGTCCATAGGATGTTGTTCCAGACCTGCACAGGCTCTTTTAGATGTTTTTTGGCAAACTCTAATCTGCCCTTCCTGTTTTTGAGGCTCACCAGTGGTTTACACCTTGTGGTGAACCCTTTGTATTCACTCTGGTGAAGTCCTCTCTTAATTGTTGACTTTGACACAGATACCTACCTCCTGGAGAGTGTTCTAGATCTGGCCAACTGTTGTGAAAGGGTTTTTCTTAACCAGGGAAAGGATTCTTCTGTCAACCACCACACTTGTTTTCCATGGTCTTCTGGGTCTTTTGGCGTTGCTGAGCTCACCAGTGTGTTCTTTCTTTTTAAGAATGTATCAAACAGTTGATTTGGCCACACCTAATGTTTTTGCTGTTTCTCTGATGGGTTTGTTTTGATATTTCAGCCTAATGATGGCTTGCTTCACTGATAGTGGCAGCTCTTTGGACTTCATATTGAGAGTTGACCTCACCAGATACCAAACGCAAACACCACACACACACCTGGCCATGGCACAGCTGAGCAGCCAATTGTCCAATTACTTTTGGTCCCTTAAAAAAGATGAGGGCACATATAAAATGTGTTGTAATTCCTACACTGTTCACCTGATTTGGATGTAAATACCCTTAAATTAAAGCTGAAAGTCTGCACTTAAAGCACATCTTGATTGTTTCACTTCAAATCCATTGTGGTGGTGTAGAGACCCAAAATGCTGAAAATTGTGTCACATGTCCACATATTTATGGACCTGACTGTAGCAGTTTGGACAGAGTCAGGAAATGGGTAATTTTACTGAAATGGTCAACAACAGTGAGTGACCAGAGATGAAGTCCAGAACCAGATGAGACCAAGGATGATGAAGATTAGGCTGAGGACGCAGCAGAGGCTGGGTGGAATTCTTATTCCAGGCTCAGACAGGACAAGCAGAGACAGACAGAGAGGACTTATATGTATTTTCCCTCTGTGGATTCACACCAGAACCATCTATGGAGAAAGACAAGAGTACAGGTTACACCAGGATGACAGGTGAGTTTAGAAGAGTGAGCCAACTGAGGAACACAAGACTTCACAACATGTGGGACAAATAGGTGACTTAGAGGTTCTCAAGATCCTCAAACTGCTCAAGATCCTCAAGTCAGGAAGTGGAAGTTAGAGCTGTTAGTGGGGCTGCAATGGATTCAAGATATTCAATATTATTTTGATGCTGAAATTTGTAAGAGAGGAAATGACTGCTAAAATATTCTGAAACTAGGCTAATGGTAAGTACATCATACATCTGGACCTCTGGTAACGTTACGCACTTCACTGTGACAGGACTTAAAGAATTCTGTAAAGGGAGCACTGCCAAAATATTCTTGTCATTTTGGCGTAACATCTCAGTTTGATACTGACGGACACCATGTCTTTAAGTTCTTCAGACAACATCGAGCTGATTATGTGGGGCCATGCCTGGCTGCAGCAAGGGCTTCATTAAATCAGTTTGCGGGTGGATCAATTGAAAAGCCCTCTGTGTTGACAAGTCTTTGCTCTGAAGGAAAGAATGAGACCTGTGGCCCCCGTGCTGCAAGCATAATAGCACAATCAGCTCATGAATGGCATAAGGAAAGCCCAGCAGCACGAGTTGGACAATGGTCCGAAATGCACATATTTATTTTAAGAGTTTGGCTTAATGTTACATGAAGATCAAAACAGCTGTGTTTCAGACAGCACTGGTATGTCTTTGAGTTCTCAATGAAGCTGCTCTTTTATCAAAAAAGCACTTTCAGAAAAAGATCTTTCATCACTCGCAGCATCATTGCACTTAGAAGACAATTTTCTTTGTAACCTGCTGCACTTTACATTTAGGCTGGATAAAAAGCTTTTCCTTCTAAATAGCAGTGCTGCCACCTGAGGAGGAGGACAATGCTGGAAGACATTGAAATGAAAGTGGACGTCCTCCTGAGTCTCAGGGTGAATTTGTCAAAGACCTCAGAGCAAGATCAGGTGTCAAGTATTTGCTAGAGTCCTTGGGCTTGCACAGGTATTTACTAAAAGTAAGAGTAAAGAAGATTGCTTACAACATTATCTGCGAAAAATCGAGGTTAAGAAGAGGTGATCTTAGACTGATGTTTCAGATTAATACTATCTACTCCAGTTTCTGCCTAAGTCATCTTTCTGTACATTCAGAAGAAAGGGTCATGGAGAACAAAACAGTGACCTTGTTAATTTAAGTTTGGCTTGATTTACACGGGAATGAACAAACAGATTTGAAATTTGGTTGTCTAAATAGGGGTTGATGTGATACATTATTCTTTATTAACACACTTATAAAATTTCAGCATGTGCCCCAATGCATTAAACATCTCATTTGTCTTTCCTTGTGTAAATACTGTTTAAGGGTTATGAATGATCAAGTATCTGTTTATTAGTAATTCATAATGAAGAGATAATACACAAGACAAGGTCAGTGAGCACTCTTACTCCAATTCAATTCAAGTTCCTTTTTCTTAATCTGGGTACAAAGACCTAAAGCCTTTGGCCACATGAAATGCCCCAATCATAACTTCATAAATAACCAATGAGAATTTAGCTTTGTCTCAATTCAGGGGCAGCATCCTTCAAAGGCTGCATTTGAAGACTGCATGTATCACAGCATCTGTCCCATTTCAAAGGCTCCTTCAAATGCAGCCAAGAAATTTGGAGGATCCAACGGGTGGATCCTTCACTGCCCAACCTTTCACAAGATTGACTGCATGCTGGCTATTGGATTTTTTTCAAAATGAGAACATGTTAGACTCCCCAAATGAAACAGTGGCAGCAGCTGAGGATTACACTTTTAAATGTAAGTATTGGGTTTCAACTCACTTGAAGTGTTAAAAAACCAAGGTGCTTTGAAAGCACAAATTTTTCTTAATATAATAGGTGCAAAGTTGCTAGCTAGCTATGTATTTGGAGCAGCTGCACTTGCCTGCAGCCAACCCAAGTTACAGCCTTTGAAAGTAAAGCCTTTCAAGACCTCACTTTCAAACAGGTTCAAAGACTGACTTATATGAGATTGTTGTGATTAAATAATTTATCCTTCATATTACATACATAAATGGACCAAGATGAACAAATTTAGACAGGTTGTGAAACTTGCTTGGTTTTCAGACAGTTGAATATCACTATCAAAGTCCAGTGAAAACCTTGTGATTGATTATATGGCAAACCTGAACTTGATTATTCTGCTTTATTCTTTATTTTAGGGAGCAAGGAGCAGTTTATTAGATTTAGGAAAGAAAATGATCATCTCCAGAGGTGGCTGGTGAAGAATATTGTAGATGGAGCTGTACCATATGAAATCAGTTTCAGTAACCATCCCAATACAATTTAACACAAAGTGACAGGATACTGCAGAAATAGTAATGATTTGATGCCAATATTAAAAAGTTGAGGCATTCTGAAGGATACATAAATAGCATATTGCACAAAGACAAGCTTTCCATTTGCATTTGAAACTGAACTCATAAACAACTGACATTAATTTTTACACGTAGCATCTACTGGAGAGGCTCTTGACTCTTATAATAGCGCCCCCTTGTGTGCTACACTGTTGAGCACATGAAACAATGGTGTTAGTAGTAAGCAGTGAAGTAGTAAGTTGGAAACATGAGGCACACTATCACAACAGAGTGGAGAGTGGACTAAATACAATAACATCAAATTATATAGATTTATAGTACTCAATGTTTCTAGGAACTCTTACACTGTAAATAATATGTATAATAAAGAAATGGATTTCAAGTGGCTGAACTCAATCCTTTGACTGGAAAAATACTGAGCAATATTTTATGCCAGCATTCAGCCAAATGTTACTAATTTATTAATGTGCTCCAAAGCTGCAACAATTCATTTATTAATCAATCAGTCGATCAAAAGAGAAATGATCTGTAACCATTTTGATTAGAATAGTTTCATTTAAGTGGAGTGAAGAAGTTACAAGGGACTTAAAAAAAAACATTTTAAACATTTTATAGACTAAACGAGCAGCAAAAATGATCATTAGTTGCAGCCCTTCTGTGCTCAGATAGAAGGTGCAGTATGCATCATGATTGATGTTTGAGTTTCATGTATTGCTGGATGATGTCTCATGCTAAATACTGTAACTATTTACAACTACATACAAAGAAAACTGGGGTCAGGGAAATGTGTGTGTGTGTGTGTGTGTGTGTGTGTGTGCGCGTGTGAGACCTCTCAATGGCCATATTATTTAAGTCAGGAATGTGTCAAAGTTTTTTTCTCCATGGAGAGCAAAGCCAGAGTGTTCAGGTGATCCAGGGTCATGGTGTTACTCAGGAAGGTCTTGATCCTCTTTAGTAGAGAAGCACCTCTCTGATTCCACAGTTGTCATGAGTGTGATGGTGAGAATCTCGACAAGACTGACAGTCTCAGTGAATGTGCCCTGAAAGTCCCCAACAGAGTCAGTGCATTACTGCAGGCCTTGAACTCATGGCTCTCATGTATCAGAGATAGTCCTGTTTTGAACTTCGCCTTTTTCAGCATGGTGTAGGCATATATCATTCAGACTCCTGGTGGTGCAGTGCTGCTGTGACTCGGACACGGGAGGTGGGCGTTGTTTGTTGAAAGTTTATTTAAATCAGTCAAAGTGTGTCAGGTTGGCTGCTGTCCTGCTGGACAACATGCCAGAGGAGTTATGGCGACGGCATGGAGACAGTCAGCCATGGAAACCAGAGAGGAAGGATGGCATTCAACAACTACTCCACCGAAGGTGCAGCGAGCCACCGCTGCCCTCAGTACTCTTCAGCAACGCTCCCTCCCTCAGGAACAAGATGTGGGAGCTGTGCCTGAACACAACAGTCTGCAATGAAGACTGTGAGTCATGCCTCATTATCTGCAGAGACGTCTGGCTTCAATGAGAAAAATTATTTTTAAAAGCCAGAAAGATATGTTTCAGTCTAAAACCATTTTACCTACTCTGAGAGCTAGTTGTTTACATCCTGCCCTGTGGGAACACATCCAGAGCTGCCTCATGTGTATTCGTCTGTGTCCATCATCAATGACAAAACAAGCCTGATGTACCAGTATTACTGTAAGGTGGACCACGCTCTGCCAGGGTTCTAGCAAGATGTCAATAATAGCACATGGAAAAATAAGATAGTGGACACATGCTATGAAATCATTAAAGATGCACATGTTGCTGAGATCAGACCTCCTCATTCAAATTCGGGCCATAACATCATCCAGCTAATTCCCACCTTCAAGTCTAACCTTTAAAGAAGCAAACGTTCCTCAAAGACTGTTGTTGTGAGGCAGGATAGAATATGAGGAGGAACCAAGTAGATGCTTCCTGGACACAGATTGGGATGTTTTCTAATAAGACAATAATATTAACAGTATAGTGGAGTCAATCACAGGGTACATTAACAACGACATAATGGAACTCAGAGCAGTTCATAGAGAACTAAAGTGGAAACTAAGGGAAGTGTGAGAGCAACGTAGTTTATGTATCAGAGAAGCTTTCTCAACTAAGAACTCTGAGATGAACTGGGAAAAGGAAACTCAACAATTTTGATGAACATTTTGATTCTGTAGGGAATGACTTTGATGAATGTAGAAACTTGTCTGTTACAGTGACATGTCGTCCAACACAGAATAAAAAAGCAATTTATCCAAGTCCTGTGGCCAAAGCTTCTAAAAATGTTACACCAACTGTTACATAAAGCATTTGCTGATGGTTGACCCCAGCCTGGAGCCCTATATTCCAGCTCTTGGTTGATACATGTCCCATCCCAACAATCGAAAAAAGTTGTTGTTATTTCTGTTCCAAAAAAACGTTGCTCACAGGAAAATAATGATTTTAGACAAATAGCAGTGAGACATTATGGTATGGAAAGTACAAAGTGAAGTGTACAGCATCTCTTAGACTCCTACCAATTTGCTTATGAAGACAGTAGAGGCACTGATGATGCTTTAAACATCACAACACACTTATTCTAAAGCACCTTGAAAATCCTACTGCTTATACTAGATGAATGTTTATGGATTTAGCTCAGCATTTCATAAGACACTCCCTCAGGCCGTGTTAAACAAGCGGAAACACATGGAGGTGAATCCCTTTTTTATGTTTATGTTATGACTTTCTCATAGGAAGACAGCAGCAGATGAAAGTCCACTTAGCTCTCTCTGACAAGCAGGTTATAAGTACTGGAGCTCCTCAAGGCTAAGCTCCCCCTTTCTTTTCACATTATATACAAATGACTGTAGGGTACACATGTACACAAATAACCACATTATCAAGTTTTCTAATGATATGGCCATACTTTGTTTACTGACAACAGACACAGACAGTGCTATGTATGAGTCAGACAGAGAGGAAGTTCTGCAGTGGCGTGAGGGGCAGAACCTGATGTTAAGTCAGGTCCAAGTCTATGTGCCACCACTTGATCAAGCACTGATTTGCTTGAATCACATTTAAATCAGCAAATCCACCAATGTCTGAAAAATGGAACTGATCCTGCGGATGTGTGATGTTGCCTGCTGCATGATGAGGTTCAACTGATGCACATAGCAGTGGATGTAGTATGCACTATATGCACCATAGATATCTTGTAACTTAGGCTGCGGCTCCCCTCCTCACCTCGGCCCCGTCATAGGCCTGGGTGGTTAGTCTGCTCTCTTGACCCTCAGGGAGGATCATTCTCAGCCTCTCCAGCAGTGCTGCATTCTGAAGAGGGATGAACTTGAACAATTGCTCTTGGACATTGTTATGGATGTCGATGTATTGTAGCACAAGCACCAACTGGCAGTGGGTGGAAATGTCAGTTGTGCCAACTGCCCGAATAGCATGATAATTGCCATGTTTTACTTCCTCCAGAATGTAAACTTTAACACCTGACAGCGTGCAGTCCAAAAGTTCATTTTGCACATTCTTTGAGGTGCCTTATAGAATTTAACACAGTCAATTATCTATGATAAAATATGCCTCTTCTTATCCACCTCTTCATTTTGTTTCCTCACCACAGTCCTGTGGCCTTCATCTAGTTGCATAGCAATGTGTAACTGTTTCTCAATATTCTTAGATAAATGTTTGTATCTCTCACCACCATTTTAGTAAGTAAACATGGCATTTACATGACTGCATCAGCTAAGTCTTTCTATTGTTATGACCATTATTACCAATTATAGGAAGAGAAGACTCAAATGCACATTTTTGTTGGCTTGCTGAATGATTTTGATGTCAGGCTGATCTAGGCCAAGCACTTTGACTTGTAGTTTGTCCACCAAAGTTATCCTCTCTAATGCATTTTTCTTATTGAATTTTTTTAGGCAGCTGAAAACCCATCTCTTGAGTATCCACATTCATCATTGTTAATGATGTCAGATGTCCACTGACTCCCGATATTCCATCAACATCTGACTTGGGGCAAGAAATAAATCACCCATTAGGCATCAGATTTGAGGATTGGTTGAATTTATGTCGCCACATGTATGTGCATATGTTGTGTCAGAATTTGGCTGTGCTGCTGCACTGACTAGGCGATGTTATAGAAGAGATATCGAGAGAAAGGGGATGAATATGAAGCTAATTTTCCCCAAAACATACTGACAAACAGGATATTTTATATTTGATATTATTGTGCTTAAACACAGGCATACAAATGTTTATTCTAAAACAAAAAAATCAAAAAAACACTTCCCACCAGGGAGGGTGGCACCCCAGCGCCCTCTATTGGTCAGCCATTGCTGATCACCTCTTCACCTGGTTCAAGAATTCAGCCAGTATAGCTTGGAGGTAAGGCAACAGCCCATTTGTAATATCTCCATTTTACCATCTTGTATTTGAGATTACAGTTAAATTAATCAATCTATACAAATCCCATAGTAATATGACAACCAGTAGATGGAGCAATACCCTTTTTGATATATTTTTGTAGAGCTGTCATAGGTATGTAAGCTGTCACTTTTTAAAAAATCCAAAATAAGGAATTCAGGTAAAAGATTTCTGTGTGATTTTGTGTCTGCCCTGCTGTGTCACCTTTTCCAGTCCTCATAAGTTTGCAGCCCTGTGTTAACATGATTGCTAAGCGTTTTCCTTTTGCCTTTTTTGCTTGTCTGTCTCCATGTAGCACACCCTCTGATGATGAAATTTACGTCACATGGACTCTAGCAGATCTTTGTGCACTTGCTGATAGGAATGTATAAACTTACTTGCTACAACTTGGTCATGACAGGTCCTCATGGATGAGATGTTGGGACAGAGGCATTCCACCAGCACCCCTGTCCTAATTGCCTCCATTACTGAGGACACACGAGGGCCAAGTGCAGCTGTGGATGCCCAAGGTGAGGAGGAGGAAAGTCAGCCAATGCCAGTTGAAAGAAAAAGAAAGAGAGGATGAGCATCTTTTGCTCTTAAGAGAAGGCATGAGGCTGCAGAGGGGCAGAGGAGAGGAGAGCACAGGAGAGCAGGGAAAGAATGGACAGACTCTTCTCTCTACTAGAGATATTTGAAAAATAATTCAGTTAATATGAAGTGAATGAATTAAAATTAACTTATTGTTAAATACATTGTTTATTTGATTTACAGCAGCCTTTACAACTACTTACAACATGAAGTATAGTGTCCTGCAGTCCTTAAAAAGTCAAATTCAATTTTATAAAAATTGGGCTTCCAAAATGTCTTTATGTATATTTATATATTAGGAATGTGTGCAATATGTGCATCACATTCTATAAGATGATCATATGTTTGTAGCATCACTGTCCTGTGAGAACCACTAAAAAGTCAACTTTTCATGAGCTCAGAAAAACAGCCCTGTTTTCAGCCTTGTGATGATGCATTTTCCAACTAATCCAAGACAATCTTAGTATTATTTAGATTAAGGAAAGATTAAGAGAAAAAGGTACACTTAATCCTTGAGTTTATCATAAGCATTCACATTAAAAATCAACACATTTTGAGGTAAGTGGTTTTCACTGGACAGGGAGGGTATGACAAATTGTAATCTGAACAGTTATTAGTAACTACAGCTGTCAGACATGAAGTAGTGGAGTGAAGTAGAAGTATAAATTTGAGTAAATGTACTTAGTTACATATATTGTAAAGTTAAATGATAGTCATATAAACTGCTGTTAACTAGTGAATGTTAACATTACTCTCGGCTAAACCAATCTTTTTTTTTTATTTTACCTGGCCATGATCCTCTAATAAATGGTCATTTATTTCTTCTAATTAATGGCAAAACAAACAAACAAAAACATTTCTATTAAAATTTCCAGCTCCATTTCTGCGGGGGCTATTACGCCAAGAGTGGTGCTTCATGATGTGCAGGTCATGGGAACAGCTGGTGATGCAAACAGGAAATCCTCCGTAGACCAGATCATCTCATTTAACAATTTTCAGTTCGGCCCCTCATAGACCATGTCCTTCGCAGGATGAGGGCCCTGAATTGAGACACACCTTAAAGAGTCTACAGCCAGTGGCTCTGTGAGACTGTACTAATGCACAGAGCTGCTTTGAGCGAAATGTGATGACATCCTCCCAATAACAATGCTAACATATGCTAATTAGCGCGAAACACAAAGGACAGCTGAGGCTCAGGTGGAGCTTTACAGGTATTTGCTATTAACCAAAGTACTGGCCAAATTGAAATTCTGGATTCAGTGTCCTCTAGGGTCCCCTCAGGGTGCTGGTGCCCCACCACACGCAGCTGGGTGTCCTTTTTATTTTTTCAACCCTGGCCCTCAGACAGCCTGAGTCTGCCACTGATTCTACACCCAGGGCAAAGAAAAAAATGGCCAACAGGAACAATGAGGCAGCGTGACATGGGTGACTGTGGTCCGGATCCAGCTGCCCAGTGTCAGTAAGAATTTGCCTTTTGCACACTTACAGGCCTTGTACACCCAGAGACTTTGTATCAGATCAGCTCATTTTGATGCTACGGAAAAACTACAGTCTAATCTGTCTCGGCTATGACAGCTGGGAAGAGAACGTTAACCTGAACACACACTGTGTTTGTGGTTATTGTCCTTTAAAAGTCTAAGAATAGGGGTGTTTTTTAATTTTATTTTCTGACATTTAAGAAGGAGTAGATCAAATGTTGTTTAGGTTTGTAGTGTCAAAATCTTCAATTCCCACTTAAAAACAGCATATACAGTCTGGTGACAAAACAAGACACAAGACACCTCAATGAATGGTTTGACGTGATGTGAAAATGACATGATGCACGGTCTCCACTTAACACACATGGGAGAGTTTGGAGTGATGTGTTAGGAAGAGCATTACCACCATCATCAAACACCAAGTGAGAGAATATCTTTAAGAATGCTGTTCATCCCTTCTGTAAAGTTAAATAGAATTACAGTATAATCTTTGCCAAAGTGCTTTGAAGCTGTTTTGGAGGCTGGTGGTAGATCTATCTATCTATAGATATATGGAGATATACGGATATATATGTATGTGTGTATTTATATATTCTAGTGATATCATATATGAGATACAACATATATAAGATACTATTTTTCAGTATCTATTCAAATCAGAAATATAAATAGTGCTTTCCATATTGTCATTATCATCTCACACCCCTCTAGTACTACATTTTTTCGATTATCGTCTCTATTAGACTCTAAGCTAACCACATTTATTAATTTGGCCGAAGTATTTCTCCATAGTGACATACAATGGATGAATAATCCAAGCCACAGTAGCTCAAGAGAACCAAATAGGAAGAGCCAGATAAGTTTGAAGACAGAGAAGGATTCTGGCGCCACAAAAGGAAGCACACAGGAGAAAAAATTGGACTGAGGTTTCCTGCCTGGCAGTGACAGTGAAACTAGGCATCGCTCGCTGACACATCAAAGAAAACAAGAAGGATCATTAACCTGGATCAGGTAGGTGTGTGCCCCGCTGGCAGCCACTCTACAGGTGAACTTCAGTAACTTGGATTTTATGTGAGCAGCGACAGGAAGCCGGTGCAGAATGAGAAATGGAGTGACATGACCTGAGGTTGTCCTGTGCATGCAGAAGGCGTCAGACCAGTCCAGGTGTGAGAGGACCTCTGGCTGTACAAAGAGATGAGCCTGACCTTTTTGATGTTCTGATGTTTAATGAGATGGGATTGCAGTTTCACACTGTGCTGCTCACTTTGGCAGCGTCCAGTGATAATGCTTTGATATGTGTTCTGATGTCTTCTCCTTCTCATGAGTGAATAGAGAATGTAGTGATGTGCATGTCTGCCAACTTATACCTTAGTCTAGATGGATAGGACATGTGATGAGCAAACTTTAGCTACTGTAATCGTTTGACCACTGTGCCATGCACTGTATGACTGGGGGGGATGCAGGGAGTATGGCTTATTATGCAACAATAAATAGGCTGCAGATACAAATATACAAGCTTTTAACCCTGATTAGCACTAGTAGACATGATGACCTATGCTAATGAGTGTCATCCCGTCACAGAGCACAGGGAGAAGGGCTCCATGAGCATGAGAGCTTGACTTTATTGCTAATAATTAATCAGTGTCTTTATCTCAGTAGGTCTTCATCTGCACACACACAGCCCAGTTTTCCCATGAATCTCTTAAATGGTTACTGCTTGATGTTAAATATTAAACATTTTGATTCCTATTTGAGTGATTAATCACTCCCACATTAAATTCAGCTCTGAAATAATCATATGCATATTTTTTTTTTTACAATTTAGTCTTCAAATTGAAACACCATTCAATAAATTGAAGAGATTTGCCAAGGCACATCTGTCATAAGTGATGACAGCTGTACTTCTGTTAATGTGCAAGCCTTTCCTAAAATTGGACCGTCAGGAATTGCAGGAACTTTGTTTTATAAGTGCTGAGTCTCTGCCAGATACGATAGAGTAATTTGTGGAGCTGAGAGCTCTACAATCAGTCAGGGGTCTAATGAAATGGAAAGCTCTTGATTTGTATTGGAGCTGAATGATGTTGCTTTCCTGCTATATTTGACTTCCTGGCACAGGCATATTAGAGAAATAGCAGTGCTGAGGAGCGGTGGGAATTTTTTTTTTCAGTTTGTCTTCTTTATTTTCATTGCAAAATATAATAATGATATATTTGATATTCTTCTTCTCTTTTGCATTGATCCCAATTCATCTTACAGGAATCAGAGACAGGGCCAGAGAGGTGGGACCGGTCCCTCCTAGTGTCCCCTGTGTGTTTTTGCAGCATGCTTCCTGAATGCTGTCAAACTGATGAAAATATTTTCTTAATTTGCTCATGTCAATTTGCGTGTGTTTCCATAAGCTGCAATGCTCTGAGTTTTCTCAGCCACTATAGCACACACACACACACACACACATCCCCACCACAGTTAGGAGGTGATAGGTCGTTGGCTTGTTTGTATCAATGCTTCTGTGTGAAGTGACAGTGAGCACAAAGAGACACAAAGTGATACAAAACGACCACAAAGTGATACAAAATGATCACAAAGTGATAGAAAATGACCACAGACATATGCAAAACATCATCAGTTTGGGGGCCTCGCTTCTATGTGGAAGGGGAATGCCCACTCATTCAAAAGATACTCAACTCACCCCTGACTGTGCTGGATATGCTCTCATAGCTTTCAATCTATTCCTTTTCTATATAACTTGTTTACCCTGGAAATATGGATTGCACACCATAACTGGGAGTTTTAGAAAAAAAAATCACATGAAAAACTGCAATGCATTCTTTATCTATATTACTTGAATTAGCTGGAGACATGCTCAAGCTTGATATCAATGGAACAGAGGATGAACATGCTTCAGGGTTCCACATCTCCAAGGGCCTCTCGTGGACCCTCCCAAATTAAATTCAGCTCTGGAATAATTTGTATTTTCTTACTGTTTCATTTCAGCCTGTTAATACTCTTAATATTGTTCCTATTGTATTTATCTTAGCGTATTCACATATACCCCCACTGTTATTTATATATCTCTATACCTGTACTTCACTGCTCTTTGCACTTCAGGTTCGATGCTAACTGCATTTTGTTATCTCAGTACTTGTACTCTCTGCAATGACAATAAAGTTGAATTTAATCTAATCAAATCCAATTTTATGTGGTAAAAAAGTCTTACATTCTTACATTCTAACATATAATACCGATGTTCAGCATGGTCATGATAGCATATTAAAATGCTAACATTTGCTGGTTAGCAATCAACACGTAGGTTACAGCTGAGACTGATGGGAATTCCATTAGTATTGCTGGTTATATATTTTTCCTTTAACCTGCAGATAATCTTATTACATAAGCAGGCCTAACCGCTGCTGTACCACCAGACTACAGAGCAGCTTCTACCCTCACGCTATAACAATCCTCAATTCCTCTGCACTCCACCATTAGAAAATAGTTTATTTATGCGACTTATTATTTATTCATCCATTTATATAAATTTTTTGTGAGTGGAATAAAGGGACTACAACTTGGATTTTATTGTACAACCCTGTGTTGTAGAACAATAAAGAGATGCACCTTGTACAAGTGAAATTTTGGACCTAGTAAAAGTTAGGGGATCATCAAAGTCTGTAGGATGGATTCATCCTCTGGGGACGATGAAGGTCTGTAGAAAATTTCATGGTAATCCATGTAATATTTTTCAAGATATTCAGCCTGGCCAACAGTGGTGGACCAAACGATGGATGTTGCCATCCCTAGAGTCCTGCTGCTAGCAGTGCTAAAAACACTGGGATCTGTGGGTTTGTCTTCTTGTCTTCTCTGAATAGCGTTGAAGTCTGCCAAGAATTTTCAGCAAATACCCAGGTTTCAATTCCCAAGATTCAACCCTTCAGTAGGTTTTTAGGCTCTGTTGCTATATTCCTCACATTCTTTCTGTCCTTCCTTCCCGGGTCTCCTCCCTTCTCCCCCTCTGGCACTGTTGGCCAGGAAAGGTTTATTCCACTAGAACCCATTAGAGGCAGACAGCTGGCTTTCACGCTTGTCACACCATGAATGTGTACGTGTATACATTCATCTGTGTGTGTGCGCGGTGATGGTGTGTGTGGAGCAGGGCATTATCATTTTCTGAATGTGCATTATTATCCTACACGCTGCTCCCCACTAAAGCTGCAGGCTGCTTACCTGTTCCCCTCCTCTGCCCATTCATCCTCGCCTCTAAATCTTCTCTGATGTGCAGGCTACAGTGAATGTAATGTGACTAGCGGCACAGTGGCGGCCTTCGTCGCCTTTCACCTATTACGAATCAGGCGTCCATTAGTGCTGCTGTCGTCACCACTTTTTCTCAAGTGTTGTACATTACAACTGAGCAGACAGACTGTAAGACAAGCCTCGTAGCCCTCCATTAACTGGTTGCCACATCATCCCTGCACCCGCTGACAGCTGAGAGCAAAAATAGAGTTTTTGAAATAGGATGCTTTAGGGCAGTGCACCGCAGGGATTTGTCTTTCAGCTTCCTTTCCCTTTGCATTCCTAACACCCAGACTTCCCCATCTCTAAGCTCATACATCAACACCACTATTTCTAACCTCATACCTTAGCATTACCGTCATCTAGTGCTGAAACATAACTAACACGTAACATCTAAACATGCTCCTGACTTCAGATATGATGACGTCTGCTGTCTAAAATAAGTGACACCTTTTTGGCTCTTGAGATCACAACTTAGTTGGATGCTCACGACTCAATTTTTGGGCCGACAATCAGCAACAGAAACGGCCCTACTTGGTCATCAAATAGCTTTAAACAACCTTTGTGTCAGTTTGTATAGATAAATAAATAAATAAATAAATAACATTACCTTTTGGGGTTGTGTGACTTGTGGGCCTTTTCTCAGAAAGTGTGAAGTAGTTTGACATTTGCTATAGCACCACAATACCTCTTAGGGAAGACAAGGTGGATGGATGGACTTTAACAACAGAGGCCATAGTTTCTACCAACCGTCGTGTTGAGTTCTTTTAACCATGGCAATGATCTTTCCCCACCATAAACCTTAGTAGTTTTAGTAGCTTTTACCTAAATCATTCACAGACTTTTTTTGGCCACTTGGAGGCGCCACAACATGCTATTAATGCTACATTGGCCTTTTATGACCTTCTGAAGTAGAAAAGGTGCACGCACCTCTTTCACATCTACATCTAATCATCTGACCCATTGTTAATCTAAAAATACTGCAGCTTTAACTTCACCAAACTTAAAACCTTAACATGATATTGGATATAGGTATGTACATGGATTTGTTTGGCATTTCCAATGTGGATAGGTAAAGGTAAATAACATATTCTGTCTTTTGGGTCACAGGCTGGGTCTCCGCCTCTTCACAGGCCATCACAGAGCTCTGGCGTATTGTCTGCACCACTGAGCGAGTGATTGGCTGTCAAACGGTTTCCATGAAGGAGCTGCATGATGCTGATGACTGGCAGGATTGTTGTCACAGCAAACCTAGGAAACCTGTTCAAGAAAGTTCCCCCTGGGGGATGCTACAGGACCATAATCTACTTCCTCCCAAGAGCTGTCAACTTATTCAACCTGCCCTGCTAAGACTCTACCACCATGCATCCACAGCCCAGCATGGGGACTGACCCGAAACCCCAAACTGTGGCTGGATTCCTGCTAGTCCATCCCATTTATTTTAAGTGTTTCTGGCACAGTTTTTCAATGCCTCTAATGTTAAAGGAACCTGGTCCAGGCTTCATATTGCTCAGAATGTTCTTGTTTCAATGCACTACTGATATAGTACATATATGGCACATAATCTATGGTGGTGTGTTCTGTCTCTTTACATTTTCTGATAATACCCCTGTGCAAGAAGTCTTCACCTGAATCTCCTTCACAATTATCCTTTTATTTTCTGATTCTGAGTCAGAGAAGCATGTCAAAATATGGTGCCTGCTACTGCAGATAGATCTGCATATGCAGACAAATCTGTGACAAAAAGAGGAATTTCGAAACATACTGTTAGGAAATGTTAATCTTGTTCTCTGTTCATCTGTCAAAACATAGAGGGAAATAATCTAGTGAAGCAACAGAGCTTGTGTTACAGTACAGCTTCATTCCCACAGAGAGGAAAAAGCATGATTTAAGACCTCTTTTTACTGTATGTCATTTTAATTAGATACAGTGAAGTATCCTCCCACCCTGCACATCTATCACCAACAAAAAGCAACATGGTCTATAAAAATCCACAGTGGATTGACTCTTCCATCTTCTCTATCAGTCCAGTGAGATTTACATTGTGAAAACATGAAATAAAGAATTAAAAGAAATAAAGAAATGGTGACAGTGGTGGAAGTAGCTTGACATTGTTATACCACCACAAAACCTCTTTTAGGTGGGAGGAGGTTGTGGTGTGTGATTGGGTGTACAAAGCATATGACAGCAACTCAGAGACCTTTCGTACCACAGTCAATGAAGGCAATATTTGACTTTTAGTTGAAAAAAACAACAACTAATAAACCTAATAAATGACATGACTGAGGAAACCATAACCTGATTAGAAATAATTCTAAAATCTTTTAACTTGCAGCTAAATGCGACAGATGATCCATGCTTGTTCTCGGACGTTGAAATGTTTGGGATGTACAATAAGCTCTTTTCCACAATGATGACAGTTAATTTCCACTTTTCCACAAAGCAGTTTCTCTTTACTTGTTTTACCTTTGCATGGGTAAAATGCTGTAATGCTCCACAAGAAGTCATTTCGAAAGGTAAAGTTAAGACTAATGTTTATATATTTACAATTGTTTCTTCTTGGTAACATTATGGCTCATTTTGTATAACTGCTTTTGAAAGTAGGCTGACTAGTAGCAACCTTAGAAACAGATCGATATGTCTTAGTTCCTGTCAGAGCTGTAACAAGTTTATGATAAGCGTTTAGTTTTTACATTAATGAATAATCATTCACCTATACCAACAATGTTGATTAGAATGTCTTGATAGACATTGACTCCCAATCAAAACTACATGGTAAAAGATTTTCATATGCTGATGTGATTCATCATTTCTCTCTTTCCTTTCTCCTTGTGTCCATCTCTCAGAGGCAGCCCATCCACCATGCCCGGCACAGTCAGCAAGCAGATGCTATAGCAGTGTTATTCTAATAATGAACAAAAACTGACGTGATTGTCCACGATGTTCCTGTGGACACAGAAATATGTGCCAGTTGGGTAAGGGTGATCAAAAGAGAAGTTAATTACGTTGTAACTATACAGTAGTAGTATTCAGAGCAGCTGGACTTGTTGTGAAAAGATATCTCTCTGGTGTGACACACTTAAGAGATTAAAATTGTGAGACATCCCCAGCAGTCATTAAAAGTGAAAAAGCTTCTTGGATGAGGATCAAAACTTCTGCAAGGTTTTTCTCAGTCGGCCCAGTTACTCTGAATATGAACATGACCTGGATGACTGAACCTCCACAGTCATTACTCTGTAAACTTAATTTACTGTTATTAGTCTCTTTCGCCTTATAAGAGAAGAGTCCAGAGTTGCTGTCAAGCTCACCAACAAACAGCAACCAGTAATAAAGACTGAGTGAAAATGGATAGATGGAGGAGTTATACCTGTCAAAGTATATGCTCTTTCTTCCCCTTAACGTAAACTGGACGGTGCCACTCAGTGAATTCAAGAGTTGAATCTGCAAGTTTTGTTACCAGAAGTTGAAATCCAGCAGCTGACAGTTAAGAGGCAGCAGCCACTGATTTTCTTTGTATCACAGATGTGGACTGATATTGCTACACAAGTTTCAGCTCAAAGGTGCTCTTCACTGTGTTTCAGGAGTTCACCCCTCTGCTTCAAGTCTTCAGCAATCAGCACAAAAGACATCCGGCCTCAGCCAAAACGTCCACTCATTGATAAATTCTTTATGGTTCCCCGTCACATTGCAGCTGAGCTTAAGTAGAAAACCTTGTCATCCATCTTTAAGGTCAGCTTGTCTACAGTTAGTCGCACCATTTTAACGTGGACCAGGTCCATGGCCCATGTTCAAGAATGAAGATCAGGAATAGGGCCTAGACTTTCTATTTGGCAAACAGAGAGCTAAGATTGATTTTAACTGAGCGATAACCCACAACCTTTGCTAACACAAGGGCTAGAAAAATCCAAACAACTTACTTTCATAATCAAACAGGTACTGTTCAATGAAGAATATGATACCTCTAACATTGTCTTTATCCTCAAAGCTTTTTAGAAAAATTTTAAAATTAGGCCTTAAATGCTAACTCCAAGAAAAGCTCATTACCTGAAGTGTAAAAGGGTAAAAAAAAAAGACATGTTCCATTTTATTTTGAGCAGACAAGTACACATGACCACAAATCAAAAGAGTTAAGTCAAATAAAAGCCTAACTAACCCCGAAACTTCCCCCCAAAACTGATGGGCCGGCAAAAAGAACAAAAGAAGGGAAACCACCTTGGTCCAACCGGGTTCTTCCCTCTACCCTAAGCAAACATTGCCAAACTAAACCCTAAGCAACATAAATAAAGCAGTGAAAAGTGAACCACTGGACCCACCAGAAAAGACATAAAGAGAAAAAAAGAACAAAACTGCATGTGGTCACTGAACTAGAGTCCCCTCCCCCTCTTTATTGGCTCCTCAATCAGCCTGAGCAGCCTCACCTGGAGAAAAAAACACAGAGCATGAGTCAGTGAGACATTAGAGGAGCAGCATGATCAGGAGGGGGGAGCATGTAACAAAAGCATAAATCTGTCCTATAGCTGCCAGCTCCACTGTCGGCCTGGAGGGACTGCAGACAGAAATGTGCTCCCTCCATGATGCCACCAGCTGCTTCCTTTCACCTGCCAGCCTCGTGCTTCACCAGGAGGATGTATATGACAGAGGTGCACAGTACCCCTGTTTTGATCCTTCACTGTGTGCATGATCCCTCACTGGCCTCCCACCCATGAATGGAATTTTATTCACCGGAGCTCATAACCAAACACGAGATCCTGCTACTGGGTGGACAGGAACTTTACAGCTGCTCCATCTATGCTTTCCACATGATTTTGAATGGCACTAGTTCACGTCATGCTAAGTAATAATGAGCACTGGTTATGCCAAGGTGAAGAATTATTCACAAATCGCACAATATATGCATTATGTAGTTGGAGTGAAAAGTGTGGTGCAGAGTGGTCACAGCCCCCTGTTAACATGCTCTTCAACAAATTATGCCCAGAGCAGGCCCATTGGGAATGTTGAGTCACGTCTCTCGAGTGCAGAATCTCATGCTGCCGAGAGCCCCAGGTGACCTGTCCCTCATTTGCATGACGGTATTCAGGATAATGAATTTCATTTTGAATGTGTCACAATTGGCTGAGCTCAGTGTGGGTCCCCCCGGCTTTGCCTTTCCTCTCCTCACACTCTCCAAGCAGACGAACCGTCTCATCCGAACTCAACCTCCTCCCTACAGTCCTCATGCTTTGTGAGAAATGTTGCGCATGGGACTCTTTCTTTCTCTCTGCCGTATCTCTCTATCACCGTCTCTCTCTCACACACACATGAATGCACAACTCTTTTCTTTCTCCGTCTTCATTCTCAGTCAGACACCTGAGAGCCTTTGTTTGGTTCCCCAGGCTCTGACACTGGCAGCCGTTATGAGTCAGAGGAGACACACTTTAGGGCCTCATAGAGAGGTTGACTGAGTTAACTGTAAAACTTTCTTTCTCTCTGTCTCTTTCACCCCATCTGCCTTTTCTACCCTTGTTGCTCCTAAAACTCTTCTTTGCCTCCTTTATTGTTGTACTGTCGCATCATCGTCAGGCAACTGTCTCTCTCACACACACGCACGCGCAGTGATGTAACTCGTGAATCAGAACAAAAACTCCTCTTAATCCTGCACACTTCCTACAAATGAAGTGTAGAGGTGAGTGTTTACATTAAGACAATGACAGCGAGGATTACAACAATTAATCTAGAGACCACATGCTGAATGCTAATTAATAAAACCATGACATCCACTGTGATGATCTTTATTTACTGTGCATAGAAATTAGCAGGATGAGAAGTGTCACATGCACTCCATCCCACACATAGAGAAATATTTAGAAAGTTGTTTAGATAGTGAGGAATCATTAAAGCTGCATTCATCTTTTTGTCATTAGAACAATGACAAATGACTGTGTGTAATGTGAAAGATGTTGCCCACAGTGCCAAAGCCACACTTTATCACTAACTGTGCAGTTCTCCCACCTGGTAAACACAGTGGAGCATTTGGCAGAGCCAGACAGTTCTTTAAGCAGCAGGTGAACCAGAGCTAAAGTGAAAGAGAATATTAGACTTACATTCATCAGGTAGACAGAAACATAACTCCAAATGAACGCTATGTTGCTCTGTGTCGGCCGGATTGTAAGAAGGCAACTGTTTGTTAACACCATAACAACTTGTGTAAATGATGCATTTACAGCTTGTTCCACTGCCAAAGAATCAATTAATGATGTGGCAGTCAAAATGAACATCCTCAAAGTACTCGTCTCTATTCAAGTGGGGATTTGAATAGGATATTCAACAATGTAATTACAGAAGTTTTTTTTTATTATGGAAGTGAGGATGATGAGCACTGCAATACAGTAAGTTCAGTAAATTCTAAATACCATAACTGTTTCTGTAGAAAAGCCCATGACAACTTTCAAAGTGACAGAGAGGAAACACAACATGGCCTCACTGAAGTGGTTGTGGCACATTCTCGACCTGGAAGCATAAGAACTTTCTCATTCAGCTTTTTCAACTTTAGGACCCAATCAATGCTATTAAAACGCCATCTAGTGACTTTAGCAACCTTTCAGCTGAAAATAACTGGCAACACTGTTTGGTGTGATGTGTTTGTCTCTTCTTTTGGGCTGACCCAACGAGTCAACAACTTGAAGAGAGTTGCAAATATGTCTCAGTTAATGTGCTTTCATGTTGTTCTATGACTCTCAGGACTGACAGGTGTTCATTGAGAGGGAGAGAGACACAGCACGTTCAGTCAACCAATCATCAGCCAGATAGAAATACCTGACAAACCTAACAAAAATCACTGATCCCCTTTGTTTGTCTGGGAAAGGGTTTACAAGAATGAAGTGGGCGACTGTGGCTCAGAGCGGCCGGCCACCCATTGGAAAGTCAGTGGTTCGACTCAAATGACCCCCAATGGCTGTTCTAATGCTCAGATATATGCCACTTTGGATAAAAGCGATAAAAGCGTCTGCTAAATGAAAATGTAGAATGAGCTGATTTCATGTCATGAAACTCCAGTTCCACAATCCATACAACAGCCTTCATAAAACGTCATCTAGTGACTTTAGCGACTTTTCCACTGAACCTAGTTGGCAGAACTTGGTGTGACGTGTGTGGCTCATGTTTCTGGAAGCACAGCAGCTTGTTTCATAGCAGGGTTCTTGCTTTATTCACAGACTTTTAATGGACACATTCAAAATGACTTCCTTGTTTTTAATGTGCATTTTTAAAGTGTTTTCTGTTTATTTGAAGCTAAAATTCTATTGTGGTAAGTTTGCTAGCATGCTAAAATACAGTAGCTTTTTAGCCTAGTGAAATGTTACCAAGAATATTCTCGTGGGAACAAATATTAGCATGTATTATCAAATGTAAACATGTGGCTGGGATACACACTGAATAAAACAACTCTTATGTGTTGTTTGGGCAATTTGATAATTGTTACTTTTTGTTTAGGCATACGGACGCAAAAAAAAAATCTAAATTATAAGCATTTTCAGTCTCTGCTAACTAGCAACCATTAGCAGCTATGAGCCATTTTGTTGCAGTCAGGGCCTTTATTTAACCACTGGAACTACTCTGGTTGTGCTTTTTCACAGTGCCACCAAACACACACATACACAAAAGGCAAACTAAAAATGACACCGTGTTGTAAGAACAGTCAAATCTTTCCACTGCTCGTCCTGTTGGTAGGTATTTCTGATTGCCATGCACCTGCACACTCACATGTGTGATTACACTGACAACCAGCAAATGTTAGCTATCATCTCCTGCCAACCAGACTGTAATGGAAAATGGAGAAGTGGGAGCAGTGAGCAACCCTATTCCAGCCCCTTCTGACGCCTGTGAGAAACCGAAGCTCGCTGATCGGCAGCGTTTATTCACCCTCTGCTCAGCTTGATGCTGCGCCAGTCTCAGCTCCGCCATACATCAGCCCGACCATATCCCACAATGGTACTGCTCGCTCTACTGCAAGCCACAGTAATCATCCCCACTGCTAACAGGAGCAGCTGAAGCCGGGAAGTAGCTACACAGTAGCAGCGCAATGACATTTTATCACTCAATTGCTATTTCATTTTTTAGATTCTTTTCAAGGTGCTCCATAAAATGCATGTTGGATCAATAAGTAAGACTTAAGAGAAAGTCTTAATAAGAGAATGCAGGAGCTGGGAGCACAGGTGAGTGAGGTGAGCTGATGAGGTGGGAATGGCTGGCAGGTGAGGTGAGACAGAAGCCGAGAGAGTGGAATAATACTGGGGCATGACTGCAGAACTGTGACAGAGTCCTGACTTTATGAGACTGCAATACTGCTGCTGGAGCGCCTCTTTAAATATTCAGAATTAAACATTGTATGATGATATAAAAATATAGGAGCTGTGATCAGGAGTTTAGTGAAGGATGGATGTAGAAGCCACCCAACTCCCAGGAAGTCAATTTACAGTCTCATGCTATGCTTTGGAAAATGTTTGGCATTCACTTAAAATGTCCAGCATTTGTAATGAATGGGTAGTAATGGGCCTGTAAGGCCCTTCAATAGTTGACAGTTCTTTCATAATTTCTGTACTTTGTGAATTTCCCTCTGTCTGTCTATTGATCTGGATTGTTCCAGAAATTAACTTTCTCTGAATGTTGATTTGAGGAACTTTTATATAACAGGGGCTTGTTTTGAAGAGATTAAAGGCAATCAACCCTTCTTGCTACCTATTGGCTATTCCAACGAGGCATTACGTTCACACAGAGAGGGGAAGAAAATGTGCAATTACTTTCACATCATCTCATCGGAGAGGAAAATTGGTGCTGCCAAAGTGTAAAAGGAAAATCCACTCCCCATCTTGTTGGAAACTCAAAGCGAGACTAGATGTCGCAACAATGAGACAGACAATCAATCAAAGAATGGAAATATGAAAGAAATAAAAGGAAGAAAGCATATCTGATTTAGCAAATGACACTCAATATGAAAAGAAAAGGAAGGGGAGGCTAAATGAATCTGAGCGAGCCAGCAGGATGGAGTGGCCTGATGTGATGCAACACGATTCTGATAACCTGTGAAAAAGTGTAATCAGCAGCATTCTCCTCTAGATTATTTCTTCTCTTTCATTGGTTTACTTTTTGCCTGCAATATTAATTTTGAAAATCATCATTATAGTCATCTTGAAATCATATTAGCCATTATATCAATATGTATTGTGTCCTATATTGAATTATAGCTGCCTGTTTCTGGCTGGAGCAAATCCTTTTATCAGCATTTTGAGATTTGACTCAGTGGACTCAGGAACAGCTGTTTGCCACACAGAGTAATGGACATGTCTTTGCAAATGAACAGTAGGCCTATACTAAATACACTTTATATTATAAAATGTTGGGGGGGAAATGAGGTCAGGCTTGAGAGCCCACAGCAATTTTAGACATACACATGTGGCACCAGGTTTTTCCCCTTTTTAAAACTTTATTAACAACATTGTAATATTATAATACACAACCAGTTTTAGGCAGTTTATTGAGATGTCCCCAAAACATGTGCCAGACCTAAATGATTAATAATAAGAATCATTATTGTTATTTCTGCTTCTCTGTTAAATGACTTTTAATTGACTGAATGTAGGACAGAGACACACTGGACACATTAAAAACAATATGTTGGAATCACTTTCTGTATTAAATATGTCAAAAAACACAATCAAAAAAATATTATAGTCTTATCAGTTTTTGCAGGAGATGCTGAAAGAGCCATTGAAATCGAACTCTAAGAGGTTTTTCATCCAGATGTAACAGTGAATAACTGAAATCTTTACAGCTTTATCATTACTATTGTTAACATTTATGCTGAAGTTACACAGCTACTCCAAGTTCTAGCTGGTTCCCAGGCCGTTACAAAGGACAGGAGGACATTATTCATTGAAGACAGGTAGCTAACAATAGCTTAATAACATGAAGTACTTCTGCATGGGGTGACAACTCAAATGAGGTGATGCCTCATTAGGTCTAACCAGCACAGTTAAGAGAGAGGGTAAACCCTAACCATTTCTCTCCATGGCTCTTGGCTCAATGTTCCTCTTTTTATTTTTCTTGAGAATTGCTCATCCAAACTTCTTCACACTTTCATGGGTCCTCAGCGATTCACTCAAATGTGAAGCTGATCGGATGAATGGTTGTTGAGAAGGACGTTGAAGGACAGACATACACAGAGACACACAGAGATTCCTTACTTTTTAGTTAGATCATTATTATTATTATTATTATATAAAGACATTATGTGAACACAGCAAATACAAACTAACAGCATTCATTTGAATGTAAGTCATATATTGATTCTGCTGTTTTGGTCTTTACAAAGTCCTGAGGGACTTTTCAGCTGCTAAATGCTTCAGCTAGCAGAGCAGTGGGACTGAATCAGAACAGAAAAGCTGTAGGCCAAAAATCCAAAATGGAAAGCTGGGTGGGGTTGGGTGTTTGTTCAAACAAGTATTTTTGGACTTTATTTTAAAAGATAGTTAAACTTAGAGAGTTAGTCCAAGTTACATTTTGGGCATGGCATTACATTAAATCAGAGAAGCTGGCTGAAAGTTAATTCTGACACAATTTGTATTGCCTAATGCCTGATCCAAGTCCATGTTTTTAAGCTAATTTCTCTAATAGTTAGACTCAATACAAGCAGGAACTGCTTTGTAAATTGTCATTTGTCATACCATCAGAAAATCACAACACTAACACTAATATGAAATCTGGACAAAGATTACATACATTGTTAAACACTGTTAGCAACTCGTTATGAATTGTAAATTTGTGCAGCATTTAAGGTGAGTTACTTCAACAAAGATATCTTTAAAGTAATACTAACTGTATCCTCACTGTTTCTTGGTTTCCTGAAATGACCATTATTCCATTCTGTTCATGTGCATCCTTCTTCAATTTGTCCAAGCATGTGACATCCTTTTTTAAACCTCTAAATTTGAAAATCTGTAGAAAATGTGACCAAAAATAACACCTGCGTCATTTTCATTTCCTTTATGGACACAAACTTCTGCTGTGGACAGTTAAACAGAATTAGCCTCTAAAATATCTAGAAATCAGCACAACCTGTCAGTGATTCCCAAGCACCATACAAGCTCAGCGGTATATAGTAGATTTCATATGTCGGCCGAGTTGGAGGGACAGAGATAGAGAGGCACACTTCATTGTCTGATAGGAAACATATTGACTGTCCGATTCTGGCACCTCAGGTCCCAAAATCTATCAGATCATACACACACAGACACACAAAATAAAACCTGAAGGTCACTGATTTTATCGACTGAGTCCTTCAAATGAGGTGTTGTAAGCCATGACAGGAGCAAATCTTTGTGTGTGTGTGTGTGTGTGTGTGTGTGTGTGTGTGTGTGTATACATGCGTGCATGTGTGTGATTAAACAGATGCATCGGTGGGTTGCACTCATGCACATGGGATCATGAGCTGCTGGTTCTGTAATTAGAAGACTTCTAATTAATTATGAGGAGAGAGAAGGAGAGAAAGGTTAACACATCATGATATAAAATCTCTATGACTCTATTTCCTTATCTACAAACTCACTGTTTCAGTCTTCCAAATCTGTGTATAAATTCTGAATATTACTGAGGATTAGTCTGAAGGTCGTGTAATGAAACAAACACAAACTGTCATTTTGCTTACATTCAAAATCAGCTTATTATAATTAACCATGATAGGATCATTTAGAAAAGACAATATTAAAATAAAAAGGCACATAATATCCTGCATAAATGTTGAGTTTCTTTCCAGGTCTTACAAGAGGAGATGCTGTGAAAGGAAATGCCTCTTACTCCCAAATCTCATTTTCAGCTTGCTTTGACACTTAAAAATCGATTGGCAATGATTGGCAATTTTCCTGCAAATGACTGAATATCCTAACATAGATGATTCTACTTCACGTGGAGACATTTCCAGCCAAAATTATGCTTGATGAAAATCATTCTGGGAAACAAGCCATGTTCAAGGAAAGTGGTTTTACCAAAAGGTTTACTCCATCACAAATGACTAAATGACACCAATGAACTTCATGGACTACACAAACCATCAGCTATACTAAACAGCTGTACTGCAGCTACTGATGGCTTCTGAATGGGTGACACGTTTCTTTACACTTTAAATTCTCCCTGACTGTCAGCACTTGCATCATCAGTGTGTCAGCATTGTGTCCTTTACACTGTAAACACTGAAAGAACAGCCAGTGGATTAAAATAGGTCGACAGAGGACAAACAAAGCAACAAGACAGCTCAGCAGACATGTCATACACACTGTGACAACAACTCTTCCCAGTGTACAGTACGCTCCTTATGGCCTGCACAATAGCTGCACATGCTATGAGAGCAGGCATGTCCAAAGGTTACGAGAGCAAAGACACTGCAGGGCAGGGGTCAGTGTTGTGAAGCAGGGTTGCTGGATGGAGGAATACAGTGTTTGTTCAAGGGCTCATGACCATGTTGCTGGTGCCAACATATACATGTGCTTCAAACTGAATTGACTCATGAATTGAGCAAGAGACCTATAAAAAACATAGGACTGTGGGTGGATGATAAACAATGTTTCAAAATACACGCTGAGGAACTCATAAAAAAAGCTGAACTTTATGTACAGACACAAAAACTGACACTTTGACAATGACAATCCAGGAAATGCAGTGTTCGTGTTACAAAGTAATTCACCAGGAATATGTGTTTGCGTGTAGGTGCACATCCAACACAGCACCTATTGCAGCAGAGTTGAGCCAGGTTCAGCTGTTATTCCGTTTGACCCTGTGTTTCTCTGTCAGAGCCCTCTGTATTGGCAGCCCTGCTGTGTTGCCTGACTGGCTCGATTGAAATGAATGAGAAGGCTGTATTTTTTTTTTTTTTGCAGGGCTCAAGTAAGTCTGAATGCAGCCTCAGGCAACAATTAATTCAGTCTACAGTCTTGCCTGTACTTGACTCTGGTGTTAATATTTATATGCATGCTCCACTATCTAAGCTTTAGTCACTGATGTTTGGTATCACATCAGAAAATAGCTCTAGGATTCATCACTGTGGCTTATACAGGTGTCCAGGTCAGCTCCATCTGTCAGGCAAAGTCAGTGTTTACCAGATCTCAGGAGTGTCCTGGGACCTCCTGTCTGAAGGGTCCCAAATTGAAAACAGAGGTTGGTGATAAAGCTTTTAAATGTTTTATTCCACTCAGATGGAAGAATATCATGGCTAATTCTAAAATTTCACTATTAACTATTCCTGTACAAGCAATGATTTGACATTTTAAAGATTATTTTTCATGCATCTTAACCCCTAAGAACCCATAGTGACAAGAGTGTAACAAACACTTTGAATGCCCTAAACTCGTCCTCATACAGCTTTATGCTTGATTCTCATGAAGTCCCTAAGCGACACATACTAAACATCCTGGTGTGTTCCTGTCTGTGACAGGAAGTGACTTCCCCAAGAATGGTGGTGTGACCTGTAGCAAAAGTGAAGGAAGCAGCTAATTTCATAAAGTTTTTTTTTTTTTTTTTTTTTTAAAGTAATTTAAAACCCATTTAACAGTAACAATATTCTGACCATATTTATTGAACACATTAATAAAACAATAAATATAAATATAATTAATACAAATATTATATAAAATATTAAAGATTAAAGATTATAAAATATAATAGCCTATAAATATTTTAAAAGAAACATCAGAAATGTGTTCTATGTGCTCCACTTGGTCTGTGGTATATCCCCCATAACTTTCCAGAAAGTTATGAAATGGGTCTGGGCTCTTATGGGTTAAGCCGTTTTTGCAGACAGTCGAGAGATTACAAGAAATGAGAGGGAGAGCGATGCAACAAAACTATTAAAACCAGGGACAATGGACGTCTTAACCTCTGAGCCTGTCTCTTCAGCTCTCAGCTTTTATCCCATATTGTTATGTTCAGATTGAATTAATGCTGGTTTGATGCCATCTTTATATTAATACCATTTTATCCTTATCCTTTATTTGCAGTTTTGTAAGTTTTATTAAATTTTTGCCTTTACTTTTAATGTTCTGTGGACATTAAAGAGAGAGTGAACAGCTCTCATTGAACCACCCTGTATAGATAAAGTTTGAATGAATGAATACACACATTACAACAAAATAATATGAAATCAAAAGGAGATGAAAGGACACTGCATCTCACTCATTCAATCTGCATCCATTCAAAATTCTTTTCACAAGAATGAGTTTTCAAACTCAAACCGTTATTATACAGCTCTGATGGTTAATATTTACATTATGCCTTATTGCATTAAGCAATACCTGGATTGCAGTTAGCAGAGTAGAATGTACTAATAGAAAAGATGTACTCTTTTTTTAAACTACTTTTTCAATTTTGCCTGTAACTTTCACCCCAGGTTCCTAACATTTTTTATACTTAAAAGTTTTTATTTTTCGCCATTTCAAAAGTTCAAAATTGCTCGAGAGAAATATTTTCTGTAAGAAAACTGGAAATACAAAACCTTCAGCTACACATAACAACTGTGCAAAAAAGTCCTTGAAAGTTAAACTGATTTTTTTGACTCTTCAAAAATAGCCTTCCATTAAAAAGCTATTTCCTCTAGATTTACAGCTATGTCTAAGGAACAACACTCTTATGATTACAAAAATCAAAACCAAAGTCATCCTATTTCCTGGTGTGAAGCAAATCTTAACAACTGAAAGCTTTGTGCGTCTATGTAAGGTGCAGATTAAGATTTAATTCAATGAGATTTGAAATGCAGCGAAGGTTGACTGTGATTAAACTTAACTCTGTAGCTGAGAGTTGGACCCTTATGCAGTTAGAACCAAATTCCAAGTTTGTACATATGACACAGAAGTGGAAAAAATATTGTCCAATATAAATAATTCCAAGAAAAGCTCTCTGCCAGGGCTGGAAACCAAGAATGTTTTTTGTAGTAATGCTTTAAAGAGCAACTTGCGGGTTTTATGAAATGTATGCTTAACCTTGTCTGAAAAGGCAAGACGTAAGAACACAAATTCAGAGGAAACAGTGATCATTCAGATGAGCACAGCTCCTAAAATCACATCATATTACATAAGGGAGTCGGTGTCTCTGACTCTGTGTCAGTTAAATGTGTGGTATGAGGTGGTATTGAGTCTAAACAGCTGTAATTTAAAGTGCTTTGTTAGTTTGTTTCCTCCTATTTCTTGTAATGTTTATCAGAGATCAGGAGTGCCATGGCAGCATGCATATGGTAAACGGCGTCCTTACAACTAGAGCAACTGAATAAGCTGAAATTGTCCGATCAAGGACCCATTATTGATCAATGCATCAGACTGTGCTTCAATCTTTCTAATTTATATACTGTACATTTTTCATTATACCATTCAAACACCCACCAGTATGAGCAATTTCTTTGGCAGTTTCCCTATGACAACGGGTGTATCCCATAAAATAATCTGCCCTCATATCAAATCACTCGGGAAAACATTCTTATAACAAATGGCCTAGGTTTATGAATAGTTCATATGGTTTGTTTTGAAACTCCCAAACCCGCCACACAGAGCAGTCTATATATGTCATGGTCCACTCTATGAATCTATCATTTATCATGTTCTCAAATTATCTTGTTATTTCACTTTTACATACTACAATAATAATACTGAAAAAACTGAACTGATAAGAATAAAAAGTACTAACAATAATAATGGTCCATATGACAATAAACGCTTTGACTTCTCACTAAGGTTTTGATGTTCGTGTTAAAAAACTGGAAACCTTTGGTCAGTATGGGTTATTGAAAGCTGCCACCACAACTAATATCTTTGCCAGACATACAGACAGACTGTATGTCAAAGAGGAAGTAGAGCATTTTTAAATCAACATTAAAAAGGCTAAAAACATATTGTATCCTGGATTCTACAGCAAAACATGAAAAGATGATTTCCAAAGCAGGACAGCACAAACACTACAGATACTGGAATGATAAGCCACTTACAATATGGCTGGCAGGAACATTTCCATATCTTTTAGAAAGACAGAACCAATGATCACATCCCACGCTGAAAATGAGGGCAGCAAGTGGACCAGGAGAGATTGATGAAATGTCAAACAACAACAGCCTTCAACCTCTCAAATTCACATCCATCCATATTCCTCCATCCATATTCCTCCATCCATATTCCTCCCATGGAGCAAATCCTGTGAAATTGCACTGAAGTATTGACGAGATGAAAAATTTCCTGTCGTGTCTGCCATAGTGTAAGAAAATAAGCTAGTTCCATTCATATCGTGTAGAAATTAGATATCAGCAGCCTCACCATGTTCATACTGCTGAAAGTATCAGTGATCTGACATTTCATTTGACATTAGCAACAAGCGTTTTAAAGAGTCACCTGAGCTGCCTAATGTGCCAGAATGCTCAACGTGTCATATTCAGCATAACTACTATGCTAATGAAGTCATCAGTGAAACATATTAATGCATTCATTAGCAAATATTTCCATGTCAGCACACTTGTTTGCATAAAGTGTAACACAATAGTGATATTAGATTATATGTGCTCTGCATGAGAAAGAACTCAGTAGTTTTAATAATATCCTCATTAAAATGCAAATTATTGAAAGTGTATGTGGAAACGTTTTATCTTGTTGTTGAGATGATCACACAGATGGGACCATGATGACACAACAGAAGTGTACAGTATCAAAGTACATGTGGTGAAGTACTGTGTCAAATCTGCCCTGCTCCTTGGGCTATGTTTATATTTGTTTCATGTCATTCATTAATTGCTTCCTGCTTTATTTTGAAATAGTCACCTCTCCTCTTGTTGCATATATCACTTCCTGCCCTTTGTGTGTTTCCCACCTGTTTGATTGTGTGCCCCGCCCTGATTGGTTTCACCTGTCCCTCACTATCCTCCCCTGTCTGCGGTATTCAGTGGGTGTGTTCCCGCCATTCAGTGCCATTTCGTTTCAGCACCTTGTGTCAAGCATTTCAGGTTTGTCCTCGTGATTTTGGATCTTTGCTTTGTTTTTTTTGAGCTTTTGATCCTTGCTTGCTCCCTGCTGGGTTAGTTTGCCTGTTTGGACTGCCTTCTCTGGATTTGACCTTTGCTGTCTCACCGTCCTGTAAGCTTTGTACTTTTTTCTGTGTGAATAAATCATTGAACTGCTTCA
This sequence comes from Holacanthus passer, assembly GCA_025331565.1. Lineage (NCBI taxonomy): Eukaryota > Metazoa > Chordata > Actinopteri > Pomacanthidae > Holacanthus > Holacanthus passer. The sequence goes on from JAFREQ010000180.1 coordinate 419,106, forward strand.
GCCTTGCCTCCGGTGTCTGCGTTTGGGTCTCGACTCTTGTTTTCCTGTTATCCTGCTTACACAAGTGTGATGCTGTATCGTGAAAAACAAAGAAAAGCCAGAATGAATTTCTCACTAACAAATATTTGTAATTGTGTGCCGTGAAATAATCCATGCACCTTAATGGGACAATGGTATAACATGCAGGCCAGTAAAAATTAGACATGTTGCCGTGAGTATATATATAGTGCTCCATTCTCCTCATACATATATTGTGTACAAATGGGCCACATCCCCCTGAGGACCAGGTCCTTAAGATTGAAATGATAGGCATTATTGATGGCTGCACAACACTGAAGTGTTCCAAGGACCTGCATCATCAGTGTTACTACTTCCCTCTGCTCTGTGTGCTACGGCATGTTCAAATGTCTACCGTCAAAGAGGTCTATGAGGAAACAGTGTGCAATGTGCAGGTGTTGGGAAGGTTGTAAGAAATAATCTGACACCTGGTCAGCCTCAACCAGGAATAGTTTAGTTAGCCTCTGGCCATTTTCTACTGACACCAAACACCCTGCCTATTTATAAATACTTTAGTTTTCAATTTCTTTACTAATTAAAATGTACCAGCCCGTCACAAAAACGGATCCAGTTTGATCAATCACAACAGTGCCTTATATCATCATCGATCATCGTATCATATTAGTATTACAGTCTGCTGACCTCTGCAAATTGTTAATGCGGCTCCACCCAGCTTCAGCCTGAGCACAAGTCTTCAGTGTTGGATCCTCAATGACCACTTGTGAAACAAGTGCTGCCAATTCCATACTATATATTCACATAATAAAGTATCGAGCTTTCATTTTATTATATACAGTATTTTGCAGCTAAAATCAATAAATCAGTAGACTTCAGCAACAGAGAATAAAATATTAATACTAAAATAACGATGCTGCCAGTGCTGCAACTGTCCCTCCACAATTACGTCATTTTTATTTACAGCTGTGATCAATTAAAAATACTACACATTTGCGTGTTCACAATATTAGATATTCTTTCTAAATGGAGAGAGCACGCTCCTACAAGAGCGTTACATTATGAGTTATGTGTAGTCTTTAATGGGAACTCCACTGAGGCTACATTAGTCCCTACTGTAACAATCCCGATTGTCTGACCAATCTGAGGAATAAAAAAGGATGATATCTCTGGATTTGCTTCAGTTCAGTTTTCTTCTTCTTTAATTAAAGACTGTCCATCATGAGTCCGACAGTAGGAGTGCTAAATCAGTGGAGTACTCTTTGCTCCAATGTTTTATGGCTAACAAGTTTTTGTTAGTGAAAATGAATTTAAAGCTTCTCCTGATGTCGTCATTGCTAAGCTAACTGTCTGCTGGCTGTAGCTTAATATTTAACACCTAGGCACAAAAGTAAAAAAGTATTCCTTTAATGTAATTAGTAACAACTTTTCATTTGACTGTCTGCTATTCAAAATGCTATAAAAGCTATAAAGACATAAAGTAGTAAATGTCTGGTGTCTGGTGTCTGAACCTGAGCAATATAAAACAGCTGTTAGGAATGTAAAGAGTCAAGTGAACTACAATCAATTATATTCTGAATTAAACTGAAAGCACAATATGCACATTGGCCAGTATGTACTGTACTGTAGGGTGTATACAATGTGTACTATGGTGGCCATCCCCAGTGAAATATAAGCAGCCCCACTGGAAACTATTAGTGAAAGATAAAATGGCCTTCACTGCTGATTCAGCAGGCAGGCTAGGAGCCATTTATCCCATCACTGTAAGCATGCCTCTTCATTAAAATCACTGAAAAACCATAAAAGAAACAGCTTAAAATGAAATGTGCAACACTCTAAGGCTGCCTGACAAGACTGCACCCTTTATTTCTTAAGGCAGATCGACCCCCTTTAAGGACATCGCTGCTTTTTTTTTTTCAAAAGTACATCACTCTTTAGTTCTAATGGCTCTGGGGCGATGCCTGGTAAATACATATGAGCCGATGAGTTTCAGAAATGATGACAATATGTCGGAAGAATTATCCTGCAAAACAAAATGCCATAAACCAGCGTGAAGGATTTCCAGCCGCTGCAGCATCCAACCGCTGGCATTGAGCAGAGTGTTTATTCTTCATGCGTCACATTTTACGACAATCTATTCATCCTCAGACAGTATTTATGTGACGGTTCTTATTTTTGGTGTGATGCTTCAACACACACCCATGCACACACAAACACGCAGACTCTCTTGTTTTTCCTCGCACATTCCCAATCTTTGTGCTAATTACAGTGTTGTCCTTGACTTGAACGAGGATTTATAGTTGGGGCATGATCCTGACTCAGAGTTGTTGAGCAGAGAGAGAAAGATGAGAAGAGGCAGCACTGCATCTGAATCCATTGAGATCTGGAGCACTTCTGTACGTCAGAAATATATTTTAGGCTTAAAAGGAGCGTAGTGAATGCCATCACATTTATCGGGGCAGGTGCTGTCTTCAAGAATAAATGGAAAAGATATCTGTGCCCTGAGTTAAAGCTCCCTTGCGTTTTTGCTGTAGCTCTGCACCCATGTCTTCAGAAATTTCAGAGAAATCAATTAACCCCCTTTGTTATTGTTTTCCATTCATCCTTGGGCTGTATTTCAGTCTGCATGTGTATTGATGCAGGTATGGAATGAATATGTCTTGCTTTACACATCCCTTACAAAATCTCTACTGTAAAGCCAGGGAAAGAGGTCACTTGGCAAGTAGGGATGACTGTGCTATATAGATGTCTCAAAATTGTTACATTGTAATCTTTAATTGCTGTCTTTCACAATTAGGTGCCACAATTTTTGTGGCTTATCTTGCTCCTGAAAATTCTATAGCAATTTCATTTAGCAGACACTTTTATCCAAAGTGACGTACATCTGAGAGTAGATACAACACAAGCGAGGATCTAGTCGGGAGAAAACAACCTGGATAAGTGCCATAAAACAAAATTCAAGTTAGATAGGGCCTATGCCTACAGGCAGTGAGAAGCGAATACATTTTTTTTGTATGCATTTTTTTGCTTTTTGCAGTTTGTCAAGTGCCAAGGTGTTCAAAAAAAAAATACTCACAAGAATATGGCCACCCCCTTTGCTGTGAAAAGTGAAAAGTGTTTAAATAAGTTCTAAAGACAGTTTAATCAGCTCAAGTGAGATGGGTTATTATATGAATGTAATGATGTTTTGCATTTAGACTCTGACCTCATCACTCCCAAAAAGGAAATGACAAGCTCAGAATAGCAGGGAGTGGGGAATAACAATCATACCTTCCTCGTACTTGACTTCTGACTTATGATTGACTTATGATTGCCACTCGTCACTTCCCCCTCCCTGCTGTGGGGAGTGAGTGGCGGCATCGATTCTCCCCTGTCGGAAGGTCGACTCAGAGCATACAGGTGGAAGCTAGGCTTGAGGTGGGGCTTTTAAAGGCTATATGAAGAGCAGCAGCAAGTGACAGCATAGTTTTCAGCTGAGCGGCGTGTCAGCAGGCAAAGCAGCAAAAGAGTAAAGAGTAACGTAACATTAAGTCAACCTTTTTGAGTGAATTACATGCATCAATGATGTTTAATGAATTACAGTATCTATTGAGCTCAGTCCCATTTTATAGTTTTCACTTGACCCCCAAACAATCTAAGAACCAACATGTTCTCATTCCCAGGTTGCCAAATACCAACTTTTTGTCACGCCCCATGGCGTCTCATACAGATGCACCAGATACCCTTAGGATCTGTATGAGATGCTGGGCTTTCAACTAACTCCACTGTAAACCCACCTGTGGCAATCTTCAAACAATCCTCAATCTGCTCTGGCACCAGTCTGTGAGTATCAGTTCCACTGGAGAACTGAGGACCCGCCTCCTTAAAGTATTTTCTTCACTGTCATTTCCCATGTTAAGATTTTCTTTTAATGAGATCCTCTACTTTTAATGATATCCTCTGAGCTCTGAGCGTCTAATATTTCCACAGATGGGTTTACGTTGGAGTTAGATGAAAGCGCAGTGCGTCTCATGTATGAGATGCTGAGGGGCGTGACAAGATGTCTGTTATGGTCTGGGTTTTTGTGTCCCTCTTTCTTTTTCAGTGTCTGCGGCTGGAGGCGTGGTTGGTGTGACTCTCACTTCCTCCTCTGAATCCTGGCAGATGAGGCACCCCTGCTCCCAAATGTCATTAACCCACCTTCTAGGAAGCCCTGACTCCACTCCTGTGCCAGATTATTCCGTCTCGTGCCTCCTCCTTGGAAGAAGTTGCTTTCCACATGCTTCATTGGTTCTCACTTCTTGTCTTTTTCCAGTGAGTTCCCCGGTGTGTGCCTCACTGCCAGCCTTCCTCCAGTGCCTCTGTGTCCCTGGTTTTCTGAGTTCCAGCTGCAGTCATCGCCAGTCCACCATCTCTGCCGTCCACCAGCCAGTCACCTCCACCTGAGTTTTTACAAGACACTTTCAAACCACCAGCCAGTTTCTGTTTTCTACCTAAGTTGGTCCAAACCTAAAGCCCACCGCAACAATGTCAGTATTTGACAACCTGGGAATGAGAATGGGTTGGAAGTATCCCAGGACACTGCATCCCAAAAGGGTTAGGGTTACCTGAGGATATCACTGTCACCCCCCACCACCACGCTCTGTACCTGACAAATGCCAGGCTTCTATGTTCAAGTATTCAAGGTAAAATGGTGAGTCAAGCTGTTCTTTAATTACACCACCATCATGAAGGGTACATTGGTTATATGTCGCAGTGAGGAGAGTGTGCATTATGTGAGAGTAGGCTCAAGTTGATGGTCTTAAATAGCTTGCAGGTCATTCACTTCTTAGTCTGATTGCTTTCGCTTTTACACATTTAGTTTTACAGAACAAGTAGTCTATTCAAACTGAATCTGAAATGCGGCCTGCAGCTGCCTTTGGCTGCTTCCACTGATCACGAGAGCCTCAGAAGTTTTCCACTGGCAATAAAGGAGCTGTGTTCTGAACTTGAACTAAAAGCAATATAGAACACTCTGGCAGAAGTTGTTCATCGTTGGGCTGTTACTGAATCTGAGCTCAAGTGGTTCCCAGTCTTGGTGAAAATGTAACTTTTTTTTTTCAGCCCAACAAAAAAAAAGAAAAGAAAAAAAGAAATCGAAAATGTAACATTTTGAGGGGGGGGGGAGATTCCATTTGACCTCTGCATTTGATTTTATTCATATACATATTCATTTGTTTTAGGAAATACTTAACATTATGATATTTTTCTTCAATACACCTTATCCATTATTATGAGAAATATATTATTCATGGCCTGCATCGAGTCCAGAGAACCTGCAGAGCAGCTCCATCACACTAAACTCCTGTAACAGCCTACATTTCAAGCGCTGTCAGTCAATCACAGAGTCAAGAGTCAATCACACAGAACACCAGTAGAAACAGAACAGAAATGAGTTGCACTGCTCTGCCCTCCATTAACCTTCCCTTCTCTGTTTCCGTCAGTTACATTTGTAGTTAGGTCATTTTGAAGAAAGTCTAGGTTTCTAAAAGTTAACAAGCTGCCATGCTATGATTATTTTTTTCTTTGTGTACAACTACATTTACATACAGGTTTTCCCCCTTAATCCCAAAAAAACAAAGAAAAAAAATCCTACTAAGCTGTTTACATGGCTAATGACTATGAATATTCCACTAATATTCCCAATTACATGCAGCTGTGCACACTCTGAGTAATGTAATGAAGCATGTCCTGTTGTCTTGTGCTTCTTTATGTCAAGATAGGCTTTTTTCAAAGTGTTCCACCCATGGCAGATAAGTTCAACCCAGCAAACACAGCCTCCCTCTTTCATTTGTTTAACCACCTTCTTGAAAAGGTTGGCATTACGATATTTACACTTATCCAAAAAACTTGTGTGGGCTTTTTTTTTGTGTGCATGCACCTCTACCCCAGCCTTGCAAACTGTTGGCTCGTTGGTTTGTTTGCAACACACAGAGCTGACCACAAACAGGCAAGAGGTCTTGTGTTGCAAACTGTGGTAGAAACTCCAACTGAGACTCTATGTCCAAAGAATGCTCCTAAAACCAGGACAATATCAGCATGTCCTACATATTAATAGAGAAAATGCTACATTGGAAATAAAGCCTAATTTGAAATTTCCAAACAAAATGTGCTGTTCACATAAACCATATCAAATTCGGAATATTAGTGGACAATTAGTATGCATGTAAATGTAGTCACTGGCACAGCTGAACTGTGTTTACAGAAAGCGGTTTTTCGAAGTATTCCTGAGCCCATGTATTAATCTCCTTTATACAGTCAAAGTGTTGAACCTCTCTCCATCCTTGCTTGTGAATGACTGAGTCTTTCCAGGATGAACCTTTCATACCCAATCATGATCCTATCACCTGTTACCAATGAACCTGTTTACCTGTGGAATGATCCAAACAGGTGTTTTTGAATCAGTCCACAACTTTCAGTCTTTTGTTGCTCTTGTCCCAACTTGTTTAGCATCAAATTTAGAATAAGCAGATATTGTGAATTTCCCCACTGTGGGACAAATAAAGGCTTATCTTATCTTATTATTATTGATTGATATATGTCAAGAAGGATTTGAAAATCATCACATTCTGAAATGTAGTAGTGATATTTCATTCAATTGCTTTAAAGAGTAAAAAAGTACCTGCTTAGTGCTCTTTTAGTAGTAAAATGATTCAAAAGCAAACACCAGTGGAAAAGCAGGAAAACTGTCATTATACCCCACCTGGTCACCGTGGTATATGCTTTAGGAAAAAGGAAAAAATATGTAACCATGCAAGTGCCATACTGTTATGTAGTATACTCAAATGTGAATCATCAAGGTTTTATGGCCATAACTTAAAAATAAAAACAAGGAAAAACATAAATCAATCATCTCCTGTTGTACACAGGTCATTGATGGTGAAGTAAACTAGGATTTCTGACTGCACATTTATTCAAAGATATATTTTTGTTTTTGTATCTCTCTTGAAAAGAATATATATAATTGTATTTGCAGGTAGTAACCTGAGTATTGCTCGGATGTTTATCTATGAGCTGTAGGGTTACCTGCCACAGATATAATGGATCTGAACTCTATGAAATGGCCACTTCAGTCACAGTGCCTAGCTTAATGGACCGAGACCTGCCAGAAAACAGGCCACAGTTAAAAGCTAATGCCCAGGAGTCAACAATAAAGGTTTAACCTCAGTGCACATACTACCATATGCAGTAAATCTCTACCATACATACTAGAAACGAAGATCCTTTTCTTCCACATTAAAATCCATAGCTATAAAACAGACCCATAATATTGTAGGGCCTGGTTAGAGTTATCTCTGTAAGACTAACAGGTCACTGCATACTTTCACTTCATGTTTTTAAATGAGAGACGGAGGACTAGTGGTCAGTGAAGCGGCGCATCAACTGGAGGGTCGCTAGTTCAAGGCCACGGACTGGCAACAGGATACTTGGACTGGAGGATGGACCAGATGGACCACACCAGCCCTTGCAAGCAAGATGGACACTCCTTCCCCCATCCCACCGTCTAAGTGCCCCTGAGCAAGGTACCTTACTCCCCCTAAGATCTGCTCCCGGGGTGCTTCCAATATATAGCAGTGTGGTCACCGCCCTTGTGTGTTGTTGTTTTTCGTGTGCTGTGTACCTACAGATGGGTGAAATGCAGAGGTCAAATTTCCCAATTTGCATGTAGCACGTTTGTGTGTGCATGACTGAAGTGGACAAAATAATGGGTCTTCTTCTTCTAAAGCCTCCTGAACTGCAGTACAGTGCCATAACTTCTTCTGTTCAATAACCGATGATTCGCATGCAAAAATGAAGTGAGGAAAGGGAAAAAGGAAAAGCAATTTCCTGTTTGAAAGTCACACATGTTCAGTTCTGTTAGTCACTTTAGCTTAGCAGTTAGCGACGGCTTCTCTCCATCTCACTCTCCTGATCTCTTGCTCAGTGTGTCAAATGTTTAGCTATTCCTCTGCCTCCTTTAGTCATAACAGTACATGTAATGAATATAGTTTATTGGCTGTGTTGGATGTGAGGCTTAGTGGATTGGAAGCACGGCCCCACACACCATGGAAACTCAATTATTAGGTGCTGTAGCTGAACAACCCCAACAAGGTAGTGGGGACCGACCAAGACCACATGTCATTCAACTGCTGGGTGTCGAGGTGGTACCCAGCAAATGATGTGGGCTTTGGAGACAATTAGCAGACTTCCTAGGGAAGACATGGTCTGATTAGGAGGGACAGCCTTCACCCCACTTTGGATGGAGGGTTTATTAGTTGACCAAATCCAAGACCACCCAGAGTTGAGACCAGGAGGCAGAATTGCATTGCATCCATTAGAGCAGTTACTCACCCAAAACCCCATAGAGACTGTCAGCGCCCCAACCACTACAATTCATTTAATCAGAAGTCAACAGAAGAGGAGCTGTACATAAAAACATAATAAGAATTAACACAGCTACAGCAATAGCACAATAAAGTAGGAGAATTAAATGTGGACTCTTAAACATCAGACCTCTGTCATCTAACGAAAGTAAATGATTTAATACCAGATTATCTTATTATTTTGTCTTGAAGAATATGAATAGCCTCAACGAATCCTGAGTTGTATTAATATTCACATTCCTCGAGGCAGCAGCTGGGAAGGTGGAGTTGCAGCCATCTTCGACTCAGCTCTAAACCTAAATTTAATTATAACTCATTTGAAAGTCTTTCACACCCAAGCTGGAAAACAATACAGCCAATCCTATTTGTTATAATGTATCACGCTCCCGGTCCATACTCTTCTCAGTGTTTTTATCAAGTTAAGCCCTTAAAACAGATCATTACTGCTGGTGATTTTAATAATTCATGTGGACGTCGATAATGATGCCTTAGTACTGCATTTATCTCATTATTAGACTCATTCCCTGTGCAATTACCAACCAATTTCAGCTTCGCTCACTTTCACTTTAACCTCCAGATAAAGTGGTTTAGATAATCTGGCAACACTGTCTGCTTGTTTACAACCTGTCTAATCATCTGATGACTTTTAATCCTCACCCAGTTTGACCTATTTTAACCCTCTTGTTGTCCTAAGGGTCAAAAATGACCCACCACCATGTTTAACAGCAGAGAAAACCCCCTAAATGACCTTTTTCCAACTTGAAATTTTATGACTTTTCCTAAAGTGACCCCAACATTAGAAAAAGTGAAACATCACCTTTGTTCATATTTCCATGAAAGCTGTACACCACCAGGTTACAAAGATTGTCTTAGGGGTAATTTTTGATCCTGGTGTAATAAAAGCATTTACACACCACAAAAAAGTACAAAGGCACACACATACACAATGACAAACACACACACACACACACACATGCATAGTGTCCTACATGTGCTAATTAGAGTGGATTGTTGTGGATTGTTCATCACATTTTTGTTTTGTATCTTTTATCTCATTTTATTCTTATTTATTGTTATTGTTCATACACCTTGTGGAGGTAATGGTTCAGAAAATGGGAGAAGACTAGTATTTTGTAGTTGAATTCCTATAAGAATATATAACTGTGTTGCCAAAAAGTTCCAGACTGTTGACTGTTGTTTCCGTTCAATAAAATTCATTCAAAACTAATTTCTGCACATTTCACCTATGCAGTACATTTAGCAATAGTAATAATAAACGTCTACTTTAGTAAAGAAAACAATTATGACAGTTCTGTTGTGATAAAAACTAATGTCCACTGGTTAGATGAAGTCCTTCTGCACTGTGTAAGAGAAAACTCAGATATAAGTTTTATGATGCCCTCAGTGTTCTGAGATGACTTGTGTTGTGAGTGGCGCTATACAAATAAAATTGAATTGAATTGAGTTGAATTGATGAATAACAGGTTGTTTCATCATGCAAAATAGATTTGGGATTTAAAATTCAATTAAGCTGGTTTATTTTAGGGGTTTAGTGAAGGGGGGTCTTTTTGACCCATAGGACAAGGGGAGTATACAGAATGTTAAGACTTCACAAGGGTTAAGTCTCACCAAATATTATCATGATCTGGTCTGTACAGCAGTTCAAGGCAACACATTCTATAGTTAGTATATAGTTACCATATATATATATATATATATATATATATAGATATATATAGATATTTCAGTCTGGACCTAAATAGAGAACTGACAGGTCTGCATCATCATCAATAGTCACATTGCTAATGTGTCTATTTCTAATACAAGCAAGACCTTATACCTGTCTGTTTGTGTGCATGGCACAAAGTTTATTTAGTGTAATATTTAGTCTCCCGTGATGAATCCTCTTAAGAGTGGGAGGATAAAAATCTCTGAACAGGAAAGATTCTGATTGCTGACAATCTGGACAGGTTTTAATAGAGGAAAGAATAGTAGCTTGTGTACTCAAATCCAGAGGCACTTGCAGTTTATGGAGAGGAAAACGAAAGCCATAGGACACTGCCATAAAACAGGAAGAATAACTTTGTTAGGTCAAAAATCCACTGTTCGCTGTCAGAGCTGATAATTTGCTCCTGTGGATCTTGAACTTGGCAGGAGTTCCTATTCAAGGTCAGTCTGTAATTAATAAACAGCCTCTCACACAGGGCTGTATTTACATAGTCATAGTCACACACACACACACACACACACACACACACACACACAGAGGAGAGGATATCCTCTGCTTCAGACGCTCCTGCAGGACAGATGCTGCAATTGTCTGCATCATGATAGGGACTCACCAGGAGGGAGGGATGTGAGAGCTGTAAGAGGTGTCACTCTCTTCAGAATTTAAGTGAAAAAAATGATCTCTCAGAAAGTTTCACTCTTTTTTATTCCTCATATCATTCATGTCATCTTCAGCTGCTGAACCTCACAGGTGTCAGAAGTTTTGAGAGTCATACTTTTTTTGACAGATTAGTCAAAAGGGGTTGAGCCTTCCTTCAGCTGAGAAATCTCCCCACAATGAAGACACGTCTACCCTCTGCTGATCTGGAGAAGGACATCTGGATCTGATCCCCTCTCTGCTTTCTATTCCTGCCTAAGTCAAAAGTGCCTGGAAGGCCTCCAGCGTTTTTTAAATTCAGCAGCTAAAGTGGGATTTTAAGTGTCGCTAAAAAGCAGATAACACATCATTCCGTGTTAGCATCTCCACCCTAGTGTTAGCTGTATAATTGAGGTTAAAATTGTATTGATAATTTTCAAAGCTTTCAGTCTGCAGTCTCATCTGTTTAGGAAATTGGTGCTTTTGTCTTTATATCCATATTATTCACTATGTTTTCTTTGTTAATTACAGTCAAATTCAATTGTTTAGGGTCCATCCAGGGCCGGATTAATCCTCTGGAGGGATTAATGGAAGGCTCTTTTGAGCCCTCCTCCCTCCCACTCTATGTACATTGTGCATGTTTTCTGTTCCTGTATCCATCCAATACACAGCAGATGACAATAGCCAGCTTCATTGGATCATGCTTTAAGCCTCAGAAACCAGTCAGTAGTCCAAGACTCGATTACTACTGCGTAGATCTCCAAAATTTTGGATCTGATCTAAAACTGACCAGTGGAAAACCAAGAAACCAATGTGCATAAATTAATTCTCAAAAGAGTCAAGATCCAAAAATAATCAGCTTCAAACAGACCTGATTCAAAATGCAGTCAACCTGAACAGACCCACTGAACAGAACACTGGCAGCAGCATGGCGCTCCACCAATTAGCAGTTGTAAAGAGTAAAAGTTCTTGTCATTTTTTTCTACACAAATTTGGATCCAGCACAACTTGGATCCCAGGTTGGATCTTAGTCACTTGTACCTAGGTTGACCCATGAAGACCTCTACAGCTGCACCCCATATTTTTTGTTTCAGTTGGTTTCTATTAATTTGATTAATCACAGTATCTAGTGCAAATTAATTCAGGCATATGCACCTATCAAGCAAACGATGATATGAGAGCTGAAATAATTTAGGTCTTAAAACTACACTTTGACACAAGCCCCTTCTTCATGACAAGGTCTCATGATCAGGAAGGGCCTTATCATGTCAGCTGATATTGTTCTTCAGTAGAGTGTATTCACATGTTCCCAAAGTTTATGAAAAGTCATCACTAAATCATTGAACCTACAATAGAGGTTTGAGGGTCCCTGGAGGTTTAGGGCCACAGAGCAGTTGTAGACTTTGCTTAGTTGGTAACCCAGCCTTGACAGTACTCATCTATAAGAAAGGACCTCAAGAGCACCACCAGCAGGTTGGCAGATAATACACATTCCCATATTTTGGTTTATGAACAAAAATACCTGCAAAGCATGCCAAACATTAGGGTGTTAGTGTTATGGGTCTCAAGGTGAGTTAGCACGGTAACAAATGATTTTGGGTTCAAAGCCCTCAACTCTGTAAACACAGTAGAGAAGTCAGAAGAGTGAAGACGTGAACCACCTGTTTCTCTTCCCAATTTTCGTCTGTGCATTACAAACTTTTAAAACATAAAACACATATTTAAGCTTTCCCTAGTGCAATAATGTCCTCCTTTAAATGTCCTTTTTCTGTCCACTGTCCCTATTTTGGTTTTTAATAAAACACATCAGTATGGTTGTCCTTCTTTTTCACATATCAGTTTCATCACACTTACACCAAAATAAACATTTCTTATTTGTTCAAGTGTATTTCCTCAGCATCAATGCTGGTTACATGGCTACTAACACCATAGTGCAATCAAATCTGATTTATAAAGCTTTACAAGCTATTAACCCAAAATGTACCATTAAATAAATTAAAAACATAAATTAGCATTCTTCAGCTAAACTAGCAGGTTAAGCTAGTAGTAGTACTTTAAATGACTAATCAGTGCAAAAACATAAAACACATCACACATTGGGAATGCTACTTAACTCACTAAAAGTTTCAGTCAAAATCACAAAAGTGCGGATTTACCTTTCAAACATCAAGCCAGCATATTTCTGTAATTAACCTATTCACACAGTTTATGAACTTCACATAACAAGAAATAACGCTCTTTTCAAAATACATCATGTGCCTCGTCAGTATCTTTAAGCATCTAACACTGCAAAAATTACTGTAAACTGTGCACAATCACGTTACACACACACACACACACACACACACACACACACACACACACACACACACACACACACACACACACACACTAACGGGATGCTTCGTGCCGCAAGCAGCGGACGCCATTTCCTAAAAGTCCCGCCGTCGCTCTGAAAACGTCTTTCTAAACTCGATTTTCAACATGCAAATCTACCAACAGACTCATCACAGTCACGTTACATCATACTAAGCTTTAGGAGGTAGTTATTTTGTTTGCTTTCACCGTATACTGACCTGTAAACACAGCAGAGAAGTCAGAAGAGTGAAAACACGAACCACCTGTTTTTCTTCCCAATTTCCGTCTGAGGTAAGAGGGAGGGGTCCCACAACTAAGGAGCTGCGTGCAACGACACCTGGGCTCGTTGGTTCCGCTCTACATTTTCCTCCTAAATTAATACTTAACCCCACAATAAAATGTGTAAATAATTCATTTGAATATAAGACAGTGTGGAAAATATGCTAGATTCAAATAGCTTAAATAAAATAGGCAAAATACCCAAAATAATAGTAACATATAAATATTGACTTGGAGGGGGGAATACACATAAGAGTGACCATATTTTTTTTTCTTTAAGTGTACCATATTAGCATTATCATTGGGAGCACACTGTTAGCATACTGACATTAGCTCCTAGCTCAGTTTCAAGTTTAGCCTCAGTGAGCCACAGGTCTGGCTATAGACTTGTTTAAATGAGGGGAACATTTGAGCTTGTTACACTTTTCATTAGATTTTGAAGATATTTGTAGATCATACACAACAAATGTTCCAACGTTGATACATGTTGATATACAGAAATAATTATGTTGAGTTGACAGGTGTTGATCGGAAAGTTGTTTGACGACTCAGAGAGCTGACGTGGTTCTAGGACTGGTGAGCAAGCTCTAACTCATATGGTCTCCCATCAACACACTGGTGATTTTTACAGCCATCATTATCAGAGTCCAGTTAACACTGAAAGCTCCACATTGCCTCATTAATGGACTGACAAAATGTCACTGGCTGAGCTGAGACTGGAAGCGAGCATCACCAAGCTTAATATAACACTGGATATTGGAGCTGAAGTGTAAAAAACAGTAATAATTCTGTCACTTGCCGTCTTCAGTTGAAATGACAAAACAGCTTGTTCTTCTGATGGATTCTGATGAGTCATTCAGTCAGTCGTTCTCATAGTCACACCACGCTGCAGTCGCAAGCCAGTGTCTTTCAGGTATTTATACAGTGGCATCTAATATGATGAATGTGTGCAATCAGATTTTTCACATTGAACAGAACACATGAGCAGTTTGCTGATAACAACTGTCTATAATTCATTAAGTGTCAAAATACTCCAAACACACTCACAGAGACATACTGTTGGATTATCAAGTGTTTATGGTTAATGTGACAGCAAAGAACTGTCCATCCAGCACACCGAAAAAGCAAACTGAGTCATGTTTCAGGCTGTAGTACTAAACTCATATTAACTTGCCTGCTATCGGGCTTGACCCAACAACTCAGGAGTGAAATACCCAGATTTGTTTGCCTGCTAGATTTTCAACTTTCTTTCCCTGACACTTGTTTGATTCAGTTCTTTGCCACTTCATGCTGAGTAATTAGAGAGTACAGTTAGCTTGTATGAACCTCTGCATTCGTGGTGGTTGTCTACAGAGTATATGAGAGTCATAAGGCCTGGGCCATATGAACCACAGAAGTGCAAAAACTGAAAGCTGAAAAGAGCTGCAAAGGTGGGTGTTGATTACCAGTGGGATTCACAGTGCATCCAACACTTTTACACCACCATGTAAAATTGTTTAATGTTTCTTACATGATACTTCAGATAATTTATATTGAATATAGATTCATGTCTGTGTTTGTGGTGGAAACAAACAATAAAAATCAAATGTTTTTAAAAAGTTTGTTTTTCAGTTCTACACCTTTGTTCAATTTTTTTTAACTGCATCCTATATTTATATGCCACTAAAAAAAAGAAAACAAACAAAAAAACAAAACGTAATTTTGCCAGCATTGCCAGTCTTTAAAAACGTATTTACTCTTGCAAATGGGTGGTATTTACATGTAATGTTTAGAGGACAAGGTTGCTTATTTCACAAGTTCTCCTACAAATTAAATCCAATCTTTTTAAGTTTGACACAATTTAATTCCTCACTTGCTATTCCATACCATTATTCTTTGATAGGTTGCTAAGTTATTCTCTGCATTTTTTTCATATGAACTGCCTTAACTATTGCATGTATTGTGACCAAATATAAATGACGCAGTCACATGTCAAGCACATTTCATCTATAGGTGTTGCTAAGTGATGTTAATAGCAAATTCAAATGCCGATAACTCAGTAATCATGAATCTGATTCGCTTGAAATTTTTTCACTTTGGACAAAGCTAAATATGTTACAAGTATTCTCCAAAATGCCAGCATGATTATCATTACATGTTGAATTGAAATGTTAAGCTTTTTCTATATATTGAACAGAGTCCGAGGATATTGCAGCCTCTGTGGAGGAATGTACACTGAGTTCTTTCTCTCTGCACTGACTTCAGCTTGTCAGAGGCAATCTCCACCTGCCCGGTTCAGCCCTTGTTCTCCATGTTTCCAACTGTTGCTGTGAAGTTTCCTGTGAGCAAAGCCTTGAGCAGTGCTTGGATTTCAACCTGGAGGATGTGATAAAAATATGATAATAGAACAGACATGATTTTCATTCCACCAAGTTTTCTCTCTGGACTTACAATATCTGCAGCAGGAAGCTTAAGAAAAGCTTTGGGTACACACGTCCATACAGCAGTGGAGAGATTAACAGAGATCGTCCACAGACAGAGGGGATTACCTGGTATAGGGCAGCAGGGTGAAAGATAGCATCTTGAACACCACCTGGAAAAGCTGAATTTTATAATGCGTTTTTGAATTCTGTGACTCTGCCATATACTGATTCTGAACACTTAATGTGCTACATAGTCACCTTCATAACAGTTATTTGCAGTTTGATAAAATCTGAAAAATAATATTAACATATAGGCTCCAGCCCCCCCGCGACCCTGCAGAGGATTAAGCGGCGTACATCGTACAGATGTACAGATAATGGATGGATGGATGGATAATATTAACATGTACAATCTGGAATTGGAGTTACTGTTAATATCACAGTCACAAATAAGACAGTAAACACAGAGCTAGTTTGTAATAAAGATGTTCACATGCAACACAGAAAACTTTATCTATCTATCTAGAATTACAATTTGAGGTCTATGGTTCATAATGGCCCTTGACTGATATCTGGCTAAAGTTACATTTGCTGTGTGATGAATGACTATAAGTTGCTTCCTGTATGTATATGTTTTTTTCCTATATTCTATATTCACTGTGTTCCACCCCCTTTTTGCATTTGATAACAAGCTGACTTCCATTTTGCGCATCACAGTTCTCAATTCAGTATTTAAAAACCATAGTTCCCAGGAGGTGAAGCTCCTACTTCCAGGGTGTGCACAGGTGCCCTGCATACTGCCAATGATTGGAATGGGACTGGCTATTTACACCTGCCTTTCCATTGATGAATCATGTATGCGCTGATGAAGGTCTGATAGGTAGAAGTTTGTGGAAATCCTCCATCAGTTTGAACTGAATGACCTCAGCAAAGACTGAGCCAGGTGGGGCAGTGGTAATCCTGCACTGAAGTAAAGATGCAAATACAACATTGTGATTTTTCTGGTTGTTCTACCAGTATTATTGAAAGCACAATAACCGATTATATTACAATTTATTTGCTAGATTGACTGGTATTTAAATTTGATGTCACCAAACCAAAACTACGCCCTTGCAAATAAGTAAACTATAAACCGTTATCAGTATGCTTTCGCTCATGAAGATGGTCTGGTACAAACATCACTTCAGACAGAGAGAGTGGGATACAATATGTAGAATGAATATACATTGAAATAAATTCAAGACTCGACTTGAATCCCCCAGAACACCCTGCACCTATGAATAACTTTGCTGTCAGGTCTGAGATAATTGTGCCTGGCCACACTCTTAAAAACACATATGGTCTGAGGGGCTCAGTGCCAAAACCATGCACCTATGGGAGCTCTCTCTCTCTCTCTCTCTCTCTCTCTCTATGTATCTATCTATCTATCCATCTATTTCCTTGTCTGCCATGTTGCTCTCTGTTCTCCTGCTTCATATTAACTTTGACAACCCAATTTACCTGAAAAGAGCTAATTCATCAGAAGAACAAGGCTGCTGCAGACTGCAGGCACAATTACCGCTTCTAAAACTGTTGCAGTACGAGGCAATTTCTTCACTGATAATGTGACAAGAGATTGCAGATTTATACTATTGCATGGTTAAACATGCTCAAATTGTCTAAGGTATATCCAAAATAGAATACAAGCAGTGACAGAAATAAATAAATAAAGTGAAGTAATATTTCTATTAAAATATTTCTTTCATTCTCTAAATGTTTCCCTAAGCCGTTTCTCTGTCAAAGCTATTTTTCTGATCCTGAAAGTTATAATAGCACAACCCTGGGTATAGAAATACCTGATCTCTTCATTTCAAGTTTGATATGTAAAACTCATCATAACTGGGTCACACAGTGTTGGCTGGGAACAGAGGCAGTTCCCTGCGTTTGTCCTCTATCGCTGCTGAAGGATCTCCAAACAAGTCACATGTGCTGTCCACCGGCCCCTCAGTGATTAGCCACATCCATTTATACCAATGCTTTCCTTTCCTCCTCTAAATCTTGAGACCACAATTACATTCAGGCAACTAATATACCCTCCTTCTTCTTAACTACTTTGTGTAAATTCAACCTGACAGGTCATTACAGACACCTGTAACCATGGCAACAGTGATGTCAAAGGCAAAATATTTTCCCAGACCTGAGGTTGAAACACAGTTTCTTTTTTTAGCTTGACGGTGGCGTGTGCAGATGAGCGTTTATGAAGTGCTCCAGTTTTCCATATAGTACGTGAAATTTGATTTGGATGATGGAAAGTTTGGTGCCAAAGTTCCCACTGAAGTGTGTGTGAACCAATTCTAATATAATAAGCTCTTTCAAGATCACTCACAAGGTGCATTTGTTTGCACTGTGTGAGCGTGACAATAAAAAAACTCTACATATTCACGATCTTTGAATCTTTGGATGCTAGATTTTGCTCGTGTGTGTGTGTGTGTGTGTGTGTGTGTGTGTGTATAAGAATCTTTTGGAATTAAATATTCAGAAAGATGAACTGTTTAGTCAGCTGGAAAGTCAAATCTTCCAGGCAGATTTGAACCTCATAATTCAACTTCACGATCTGTTAAACTTTCAGAAGTCTGTATCAGCTTTATATAAATGGTGAATTCATTTGAGAGTTTCTTTTGCATAACTGGACTGAAACTCATTTGACCAAAAACTCTTCTTCTTTGAGCAAACCCTGCACGAAGAGAAATTAAAGTTGCATTCCCTCCTTTGTCTGATCACGATGCACAGCTTGAATCTCCTTCGTACGTGGAAAAGGCTTTCTTAGCAATGCACTGGCCCTATAACAATCCTTTTATAATAATTAGACATAATGATGACGGTGGTGGGGGCACGGGTAGAGAGGAACAGAGCTTCTTATGCAGTGGTATTAATGTTTTATTCACAAAGGTAAAGCAAAGTAATTTCTCCCACAAGAGATTCTGAACTCAGATTTATTAAGCATCTCAGAATGACTCAGATTACTCGGGCAGAGACGGTGACATTATTGTCTTTAACACTCTCAGTTTTGTTGTTCACACAGATGAGGTCTTTCTACATTATTACACATTTTAGGGCTGTTGCTCTGTCATTAGTTTATGTGCGGTTTAAGAGTTTAGAGGAAATATGTAGTGTCTTGTCCTCTTCATCCCTTGTTATGTGATTTACAGTTGTCATGTGAAATTTGAACCTATGTTCTTTCTTAGAGAAGCCAGTTTAGAGGTTGAAGGACAGGTTGAGTTCATAGGTTGAGTGTCCTTTTTAGAGCTTTGGCAGATGTTTGACCAACTGTGTGTGTGTAAAGGTGAGGGTTTGGAAAGATAAGAAACCACATATAAGGATAGTAGTTTGGGCTGAAAGAGAGAGATCTCACTATTGGCACCAGAGACTCTCAGAATCGGCAGGTTCTTGACATTGTTCTCTTTTGTGTAATAAAGTCGTTTTATGCACAAGTGAAGACGTGTCATCAGTGGTCACTTCTTTTCATCAACACATCAAGAAACAACAAAGTCAAGTCAGCTTATTTATAGAGCACCAAAAAAGCTGACCAAAGTGCTTTACTGAGATATTAAATTATGGGTAATGGTGATGAATGATTACAATCAAGCAAAGCACAGCAATGATCAAATAAGACAAAGACATAAATAAGAGAATATAAGTGAATTCAGAAATGCATACAAACAAGTAAAAAACAGTGTGGTCAGGTCATATTTGCATATCATGATTTGATCATGATGACAATTAAGAGGCTAAAGGAAACCTGTGTGTTTTCTGTCTGGTATGTTTACTCTTACAATAAACTATTTTACATTTATTATCATTTAAGTCTCTGTTTAATCTGCACACTTGAACATGGCAGTGATGTTTTCCCTTGTGGCGATAGCTTTATCTCACTGGAGGCAGGATGAGACTCACTAAATGAATGTCTTTGTCTTGTAGGATGTTTGACCTTAGCCGAGATGTGTTTGCTGCTTGTGGAATGCCTGGCCTACCTAGAGGAGGCGCTGGGGCGGCCGATGCCAGAGACTGATGAGTGGCTTCAAGTTGAGGGTTGATTGAATGTGAAGGCTGACTGCAACATGGAGGCCTGGGTGGTGGTGATGACCACTGAAGAAGAGGCGGATGCAGAAGCATTTTCCAGGTATCAAATGCCTGCCTTGATGCTTTGACGTCACATGGTTGGAGTAAGCCAGAGACTGCAAGGTGGTTATCAAGGTGTTGTCTGCAGTGAAGTGGCCTGGAGAGTTACAAGAGGTGTGAGCAGCAATTCATGGAGCTGGGAAAGAGGGAGACCTGGCGCTGTAGTGATGCCAGGATCTTGGAACTTAGAGACGGGAAAGTCTTGGAAAGTCACCATGTAGAGGTAGGGGAGTGCTCCTGTGCTGGCTGCCCAAGGAAAAGGATGTGATCTCTGGCAGCAAATACTGTAGGTGCTGGGCTCCAAATGCTGTGGGAGAGGATCATGGTCGGTCTGGTTGGTTTAATAGATCAGCTGATTAATAGAAGCAGAGAGAGAGAGAGAGAGAGAGAGAGAGAGAAAGGGATGTGAATAAATGAGGCCTAAAGATAGTCTTCCTGAGTGATGCTTTGCTTCATTAAGTGGACCTTGAGTTATTAGTTATTATTTTTTTGTTTGTTTTGTTTAAAAATGAAAACAACTAATGATCAAATAAACATAACTAAAAGCCTGGCACCTGGATATGGCTCATAAAAGAGGTAACCAGTAGGGCTGTGAAAATGAACGTGTTAACGCATGCGATTAATCTGGAAACAATAACGTGTGAATGAAAGATTAACGCACGATTAATCGCGTCACGTGACTTAGGTAGAGCCTGTCAGTCTACGTTCTGTGTCGCCACACACACGCAGCCTGGCAGCTACAGTGAAGGACAGCTGAGGAGGAGGTGTCGGACATAGGCGTTAGACACAATCAGTTTCTGTTCATAAAAACTCCAGGTGGGGATTTAGACAAGAGTTGTCTGTAAATACTGTCGTGACGTTTTATCGTATCACCGAAGCACAACGAGCCTTAAATATCACCTCAAGGCCAAGCACTTCCTGTATGCTAGTGCTAGCAGGAGCAGTAGCGCAGAGCTAGCTGGAAGTCATGTCCGCCAAGTTCAAATAACCGGTTTAACCGTAAAATGGGACTGTTCATTTTGTCTCTGTAACGCCAGGCACAATAATGTGTTAAAGGTTTAACCGTAAAATGGGACTGTTCATTTTGTCTCTGTAACGCCAGGCACAATAATATGTTAAAGGTTTAACCGTAAAATGGGACTGTTCATGTTGTCTCTGTAACGCCAGGCACAATAACATGTTAGTTGAAGGACTAACTGTGTGATGATAAAGTAAGAGAAATAGATTTCTCAGACTAGTTTGTCATTTCTTTATTTCCAACACCACATACTTGTTTTATCTCCTCACCAAAATACAAAATATTAGTATTTTAATCGCGATTAATCACAGAGTAATGTTGCGATTAATCAAGTAAATTTTTTAAATTGTTTGACAGCCCTTGTAACCAACCGTTATTTTGGAGACATTCTCTATCACAGCAAAGCATTACATCCTTGGATGGTTCTGCAACATTCAGCAGAAGGAAGGACGTAGTGCGGTTTATACTGTGAAGTGAGGAGCAAAGTAAGGATGTGAAAGTTACAGCTTTATCGCTTTATAGTTGTGCTCCAGAAAGTCCATCTGGCGGGGGGTCTAGTAAGTAGCAATAACTGCTAGTCTTGACGCTAATGTTATGATTAGCTTTAGCATAAATCTTTGGCTTAAGGTCTTAATCAGTGTCCAGGGCAGTGATTATTATGTGCCTGCTATCTACGTTTCCAAATCAGTGATTTGGATAAAGGTAACATACTTTTTCAACTTCGTACTGAAGGATAGGGAATTATCAGACACTCAGAAAGGGCAATCAATGATCAATTTATAACTGCTGAAACTGTCGTGACAGACTGATTGTTGCTCCAAAGTTACTTTTTACCAAAAAGCTCAGAGAATCTTGGTTTCTGTAGACACAGCAACTGTATCCAGTCGGGGACTGACGAGGTCTCTGTGAAATGCTGGGAAATGATGTTTTTTGGGTCCGATCCTTTTATTGTCATCTGTTTGCATTTTTTCTTTCAATTCAATGCAATTTTTGTTCTTTGTAAAACTATGTGAAAAGTGAAAAAAAAGCAAAAAACGAGCAAAATTACTGAAACCCAATATATTCCACAAAAGAAGAGAAAATTTTTTTTTTTTTTTTTTACTCTACTGTCTGTAACCCTGGCCTGATACTGTAATTCCATTTCTGTCAAGTGGAGTAAAAACTACTGGAAGATCATGGCTGTGTCAGGGTGAGAATAAGGGATGAAATGAAATGAAATAGATATACATGAATGATTTTAAAGGAAAAGAAAACGGGAGGGTTTGCACAAACGAGCCAATGCTTCTAGTGATCTTGTTAAGTCTTAAGAAGCCAAAATCAGACAAAGACTGAAATAGAGAATCTAAATGCTTCACCTGATCATGTCACAGCACTGCAAACAGTTTAAAAGAAAAAAATCATTTTTGAAAGATGAAAGATAAGTTAATAGGCTGTTTTTGGTGGATAGCAGATAAAGCAGACTAAATGCTCATAAGTGGTAAATAGACTGATTGCAAGTGTGTAAAGATCCATTCACGCATCAGCAGATGTTTGCTCTCTGCACTTTGTGTCATGCACTCCAACTTTGTAAGAGGCAGAGAGAGGTGAGACGCTGGAGAGAGACAACAGGAAATAGGAGATTGAAAAGTAACAGCGAGGCTGAGAGAGGGAATAAATAAATGAATCAGAAACAGATGGAAGGAGTCGTTTCATGCTGAAATGCCGCTTTAGTAAAAAGAAGGGTGTTGCTGTCTGTGCAGGTGAAACTGAGGAGCTGGAAAAGGAAGGCAGCAAAGAGAAGAGTGGGAGTAAAACAAGAAGAAAAATCTCACCTGTTTCTCTGTGACTCCCCGATTTCAGGTTCAGGTTTATTTTTGCCTCACCTTTTCACCCTCAAGCTTTTCTTTATAGAGCACTTGTCAGTGTTAGAGGCAAAGATGTAAATGTGGAGTCGTTCTTCATCTCCTTACTCTCACCCTCCCTGAATGAAACGCCACACTCTGTTTCCCTTCATTTCAGCTTCTGTGTGCTCCGTCTTTGTGAGTGAGGCTTCTGTGCCACTCAGCCTCAAATCCCTTAAACCTCACTTGGAGGTTGTAACTTATTACAGAGGCACATATTTTTGATTAAAAAGAAGAATCGCCACTTCAGCCAAGAAAGAGTGGTGTTTCTGAGCTGTGACGTCCCAGTCAAGTGTGACTGTTGCTGCGCGGCAGGGATCTTTGGATTTAGGTCTGAATACATCACTGTGTTCATTCCTCAGAAAGCAACAACAAACAGTGTTGAAATAAAGAGTTAACTTCATTCATATTCATCAAATTTAATTCAACACTTTAGTTTTAACCCCAGATTGTGGTATATTAGTCAGTGTTTGTTTGCTCTGAGGAAAAATGCATTTACAAATAGTTTATCATCTATTTACACATCACAGTTTCCAAAAACTACTTGAATAATCCACCAAATCCAATAGACTACAAATTTATCAGATATGGCTGTAAGTTCAGTTCATGACAAAGGGAAATGATGTTGATTTTATCAGGAAATAAAGCAGTTTATGCTGTCACAAGTCTATATACCAGGGTGCTGATTCTGGACTTTATTTCCAGGGGCCAGAAAATAGACTTCTTCAGATTCACATTCATCCCGTTCCACCCTCCACACACCCACCAATATGTAAATATAGAAATAAGCTGTCAGCAATATGAGGAGTGAGTAGTATGCACAGACATGAGCAACTGAGTGAAGTTGTACAATAAAATACTATAATAGAAATAGAAATACTACCACTATTGTTGATATGCAGCTACTGGCAAGCTGCGGTGGGCTATGCGAGCATACTCAGGTCATAGAGAATACAGGATTTAAGCACATGAGCCACTGTTGAATCTTTACATTTTTCAAAATAAATGACAAAAATGTTATTTTCTAAATTGTATTGAAAACATAGCAAACTGTGACCCTAAAACATACCAAACCCTGAATCTTGCTGTGTTTGTGTCGTATTACACCCCTAGAAAAATTCAGCTTTTGATGAGTGCTGATAAGTAGTTTAGCTAAGTTTAAATAATACGTTTTCAGGGTTTTGAAAGATATATTTCATTTGCTCCAGCGAGGTTGGTTAAAACCTTTTTTTCTACCTGCATCAGTCCGCTTTTTGACGCTTAACTTTCATGGTCCTCTTGATAGAATCACTCAAGTTGACATAAAAATTGTGAAGCCAGCTTTTTTGAAAAGCTCAGTTAAAATGTGTCACCTCAAGGTTTGTCCCGGCAAAATACAGTTTATTGTAGTATAGCAGGTGTTGTGAGGGTCTATGTGTAACTAAGAGCTTGTTGAGAGAAACTCTGTCCTATCACCAAAGCAGCAATTTTGAACACCATGTTTCACTGTGTTCTGTGTTGGGGACAAAAAGGTAAAGTAAATAAACCATGAACCATCATGGACACAGTTCTTTGTCCCTCCTTATCTACATGACTGTGTCAGTGTATCTGTGTGTTTTCTGTATACCACTGATGCAGTAGCCTGGTGAATGTCGCTCACTGCATGCTGCAAGCTCACTAGCTGTTATGATTTCATCCTTTGTGCTTTTTGAACTGCTCATCCACGTTGCCTTAGAAAACTTGACCTTGGGGATGTTTGACAGAAACAGTCCCAACAAAGGGTGCACTCACTCGCTGTACTGCAGGTTTGGTGTTTTACATTAGAAAATAACACTGTCTCCTAAAGATTCTGTCAGTGTACAGCAAATTTATTTTGGCAAATACATTTTGCATACTGCCCTGATTGTATATTTTTACAAACATAATGGATAAAGTGTTGCTCCCATTGCCGATGTTGATACTGATTGAATCTGCAAAAAGTTCCCTGCCACTGTATTGCATTGGTTTTCCTCCAGGTGTCTGCTGGAAGCCAAAGCATGGGTAAAGTTTTTTTATGGTTATGTTTAGTCAACTTAAAGCTTTGGTAAAGTTAGGGATTAGCGAAATATTGTAAAACACTGATTTGAAGCAAAAGGAAGGACTGATATTCATTTTAATATTTAACCCAAACTTTGACCTTTCACCAAGGTCAAGTATTAGGCAAGGCATTAATTTCCCACTTTTTGCCACAGTGTAACAAACTGTAAACACAACAGGCAGAATCGAACACGATTTACATGATGCATTATCACATTATAGTGTTACTGTCTAGCAGCTGTGAACAACATGTTTGAGGACCCAAATGCAGACAACCAGGCAAACAGAAACAGCTCATTGACTTATTGGTAAAAGTGATGAAACAAGAATTCACAGGTTAACAGGGCAGGTAAAAGCTACAGGCAGGCAGGAAGAGGTATGAGTTCAGATTCTGGATCTAAAGGCTGGAAAACAAAGGCAGAAAGCAACGCTGACGACCTGGCATCTCTCTGGGGAAAAGGGGCCAGTATAGTTACTGTAATGGAATCGGTAAATGAAGAGCAGGTGAGTGAGTGGATGTAGGAGTCAGGTCACCGTGGTGGATGGGAAAGTCTGAGGGCATCTAATGGATGGATGGAGAAGTCTGGGGAGTTCCTAGAAATGCATGGACGTGGGGGAAGAAACAAGTGACTGGAGACAGGCAGACTGAGTGAAATCAAAACTACTGAGGCAGCTGTCGTGACAGTTGATGCACCGAATGTGTTAGCAAACCGTTGCCTATCTGCACATCCAGCAGATGTTGAGGAACACTTCTCGAACACACACGGGGAAAGAACATCAATCTGAAAGCTGACAAGTTCAAGTTGTGTCAGCAGGACATTGTGTTCATCCGTCCCCTGCCAGCAACAGTCTCCTAGCAGCCAGAGGCAGGTTTCCACCTCCGGGGCAGAGGAGTGATGCAGCGGATGATGTCTGTAGTAGCATCAGGGATGACAGCTCACTCCCTTTGGCCCACTGAGGGACCTTTATCACGCTAAACACAATTGTTAAACATTCCTGTTCAATTTGGGCAGTGCTACTTCATGTGTGTTCACACTCTTTTCCCAAAAGTTTTGCCATCTTGTGCCAGAGCAGCTACTTCTGTTTATTTAATGTACTGTGTCAGTTCATTTTCTGCTGCACTTCACTACCAGAGGTTTTTTGCTATGTTTTGCAGCCAAAGAAATACTTTCTCTTGCATCTCCATCCAGTCCAACACATTCCCTTTGTGTGTGTGCCGTCTCGGTGTTCTGCTGTCAAGAGATCTAAAGTGACATGATCACACACAACTTTAACAAATTTGACAAACAGCTCTCTGCATTCCTTTCACATACCAGCAGTCCTGGCAGCTCGTTCACAGCATGTACCTTTCTAGGGTTGATTCTCAGCGGCTGTAATGTCAGCGGGTCTAATTTCTGTACCTTTGTACTTATATGCATCGCCTGTTTGTAGATAATAAAAACAGGCCACAAATTCTGTTTACTTGCTTTCAGGCAATACAATTTATATAAATAATTTGACTAAAATTAACTTTTGGTGTAAATGTAACTTCTCACTAAATTCACAAAATCACTGAGTTTCTTAAGACTGATGCTGCTTTTTTAACACGTAAGTCTAATGAACGAACTACAGTTCATTAAAACTTATAAATTAATTGTGACTTAACAAATAGGTTCAATGCAGCAACAAAGACGAGCAGTCAAACAATCAGAAAAGTTGTAAACAATCATTTGCCAGATTATCTAAACCATCTTATCTGGAGGTTAAACTGACAGTGAGCATAACTGTAATGTTGCAAATAGTTCATTATTACTAACGACCTTGAAAACCAGGAAGTAGAGCTGGCCACATTTGTTTTTCATTTATTTTGCTTCCATGAGCTTCTGTTTTTTGGGTCTATTCAGCATGGCACCAAAGGACACTTGAGTCCTTTGAATGTGAAGATGCACATAAATAGCAAGAAAATAATTTACTGATTTGGCTCTTATATACTATGCAGATTTTATTGGAACAAATGGACCAAATTCTGATTATACAAAGTGTTGTTCTGGGCTGTTTGTACCACCCAGAAAGATGTATTAACAGCTAATCCTTTTGTAATTATGGTGCATGGGAAAATGTTGGATGTGATCTTGCAGTATCAAATGTGACCACTTCACCAAAATGTTTAATTACAACAGTTTGGGTTGTAATGTTATATTTGTCCTTTTCTTTCGAATAAATTCAACTTAACTTGGGAGTTTGCTCAAAAATCTTTGACTTGTCTGACTCATGTGTGACCACATTCAAACCGATAACTTTGATGTGCATAGAACATACCCAGAACTTTGAAAAGTATGTTTAATACACTGTAGTTTTGCTTTTTTTTTTTTTTTTTTTGTAACCTAATTTCAAGCTGAGCACCTGTGAGTTAGAACACATAAATACCATTGCAATAAATTGCAGTGCTTCCATAACAATTAACCGTCAGCTTGTGCACAGCAACAGCTTTAAAAAGTATAGTCGTGTTTTTTAAAAGCATATACACTTTAAATGTTGTGACTGTAGGTTTAATAGCACAAATGCTATAATTTTGAAATATTATTGAAAAAGTGAAAAGAGTAAAACACTCAATCAACAAATCTTGTAACAGCAACATTCCTTCCTTTTCATAAAGAGCCATATATGTTAAATAATTCTTATGAGAAGTATTGCCCTTCTGTTGAAAACATTAGTCTTGAAGTGAAACACAATGTCATTCCAAAATAGATAGATGGACTTAATTACCATTGCCTGCTGTTCAGTATTTCAAATCTTTTATGGAATTTTCTTGCCATTATTTCACAGTTGCTGTAATGACACAAGGTCTCTGGTAATGGCTCCATATTTTGAAAATGAGGAGTGGTGTGTGTGTGTGTGTGTGTGAGAGAGAGAGAGAGAGTGAGTGAGAATGTTAGAGCTGTTCTCTAACAAAGTCAGTGAATGTATTTCTCCTCACTTTCATCACTAAGTGATTGTTGATTAGCTGGGTGAGAACAGACCGTCGATATTAAGCCCCGGTTCTACTTCACCGAGTGAAAAGAGGCAGAGAATTAGTGATTCAAAGTAAATGAGTTCATTTCCCACACAGGGCAATAGGTGAACTTCTTGGTCTCACGAAAATGCACATGCTTTTTGATTGGAAAACTGGGATTTAAAAATCTCCTTGCTGCTCATTAAAGTACCACAACTAAGTCTAGACTGACAGTGCAGTATGGGTTTGTGTGTGTGTGAGTGTACAATCATACAGGAATCACACATTTAAATACAGGTCCACATTGTTTTCAAGTCTGTCTTACAATAGTGACATGACCACATGTGCACTGAAAGAGTGTTTGCTTCCTCCTGCCCATACTGGTTATTAAAGTAAAACTTTTAAATGCAAAAACCATAATTTTTTCCCTGTCTGTTATATTTATAATCAACAGAAATAATGTACCACACTCACCCCAACTTGGGTGCTGCATCCTTTCTCTGTAACAAACTACCTCTTTGTGCTTGTTCTGACAGTGTGGTCAGTTGTGGTGGAGATATGGGAAGACAAGGAAGGAGTGATTTGAACACATCCAGATTGCTGAAGCCTTATATTAACTTTGAATAGATTTTGCAATGTATTTTTTTGCACAGGAGGCCTGTGGATTTCCATCACTTATAAACTAACAGTGGCAGTGCATTGCTGTAGGAACCAGATCTGTTAACTCTAGTGTGACCATGAGGAATGATTACAGCCAGCAAAAACTTTTTCACTGTACATATGGGTACATTGTTTTAAGACAGAATGAAAAAAAACTTGTCCTATTACTTGACCAAGTCAATAGTGTAAGAGGAACCGTTTGCAGCAGTGGTGCTCCATCATGTGGCCCAGCAAACAATACAAGAGCTGAAATCGAACAGACGAGTAGGGAGCAGGGGACTTGTTAGTGAAATCCACTGTTGTAGTTCAGCTGGAGAGAAAACCTGACGACTGTTGGCCCTCCTGCTCACAGCTGAGAAACATGGCTCAGCAGTGTTGAGCCGCTGCCTCCTAGTGGCTACTATAGGAAACAGCAGGTCAGGCAGTGGATACAAAGCAATTCAAGAGAGTAAATAAAGGCAAAACAAACAGACTGTGTTAAAGAGCAAATTTCAGCCTATCCTCTAATCTGCTTAAATAATAATAATAAAAAACTCCAAGCTAATCTTTGTTGTAATAAGACTCACATAAAGCTTCATAAATCTTGACAGCATTTTAGATGCAAGTCTCAGTGATGCAACTGAGAAACAAATGAGGAGATAAAAGGAAAACTCTCCTTTTGAAAATATGAGACAATTAGGCAGCTTCAAACAAACAGCGTCACACTGTGACTGAGAAGCAAGGATTTCAACCACATGCAACATAGAAATTGAGATTTAACAGGTATTAACTCAAGGAAGGAAAACATAGATACTTGAAAAACTGCTTTCAAAACAACTTAATATTTAAGGTTCAAACCCAAAAGGGGTATAACCGTCAAACTGCAGTGAGCTGGAATAAGCTAGAAACATGAAACTTGGCCCAATAACTAGAAATGATGTGCAAGTGCTTCCAAAGAAACATTAGCCAATCAGCCACATGGTGGTGCTATAATTAAGGCCCAAAAATGCAACTCTGGAGACCGCAGCCCTCATACCCTCAAGCACAACTGACTTGAAATTGGACACACAAATCCAGCCCTATGTGCTCTACAAAAAAACCTCTCTAACCATAAATGTCTGCCATGACGGATTTGCTTTGGAAATTTGCATAAACTGAAAAACAATGTGACATCTACATTTTGGATTTAGACTGTATCAATACCAAATATGGTACACAGCATTGCTGAGACTGAGATACACAAATCTATTATAATTGAGCAAAAAACTGGTCAACACACATGGCCACCATCAACCAAAACCCTTTGCAAAAGGCAGGGCTTAGCAGGACAGTGGCCATAAGTCATTAGCCTGTTGTCAAATCATTATAAATCTGGATTCATCTTCAGGCCGTGTTTGGAAATAGGCCTGCTAAAGCTTTTTGAGCCTAACCCATTGGGGGCACCACAAATACTAAAAATGTCAAGCTTTGAGTGTGCTATCATTAACATGGTTTGTGATGATGTGTGTTTGGTCTCACTCCTTCTTTAAACAGAATTAAACTCGGTGAAGGGACTGAAACCCACTGCTTGTTGCCCGTGACTTTAGTTTTGGCTGATTGAGCTGCTTCCTTCTGTTGAGTGCAAAAAGGTTTGAACCTGAAATTGCAGCTTGTGGCTATATTTTAATTCCCTTTCCACCAGACATACAATGTTGAGTTACACTTTTAAAAAAAAAAAATATTTTGCACACTATTAGTATCAGATCCACAAAGATGCAAGCTCTCCATTCCAGTGTCTCCAGTGTGGAGGATGGATTTCTCTCTGTATGATTGTTGGTAAATGTTGGTACAAAATACTGGATTCAAAGGGAAACATTTGTTCTTTGAATCTGTGGTATTGACATGCTCACACAAATATGGTATGGCACTGTGTGCAACTGTACTCAGGCCAAAGCTTAGTAAAGATCCCATTAATAATAACTGTCCCCTCGACTACACAACACTACTTAATTATGCATTACATTTGGTTTTGAAGGAAATTAATATTCTTTTAAACCTGCATCTAAATAGAATAATGGTGTTGATACTGTATGTGTAACAGAGGACAATCATGTGGGTATGGGTGATGTGGTGCACCTGTGACAGTCTGTCCCACCAGAGGACTGACACAAAACTCTCAAAGTTACCATTTATATTTTGGATTTTCTGCAATCAAACTAAACGGCAGCTGCTGAAAATGTTCCAATCTTGATGTCAGATTCTTAAACAAAACATGTGAAGTACATTAACGTTAACGTCATGTTCTTAATCTTGTTAGTATGTCTGTGTGAAAGCATTGTTACAAGGGCACACAACCACAGAATGTAGACAAACATATGTCATCACAGGTGCTGACAAGCATAGGCGTGGCTTTCAGGGGATACCCCCTCAATGCTTTTATTTTGACAGACAAACAACCCAACTTCCTCCATACATATCTTACATTTCTGTTTATCTCTCGGCCTATCTATTCTTATCTAGCTCCATACTCAGTTCTGTGCTCTGTAACTTTCACTCTGAGAAAGAAACCAAATAAGCAGATTTCCCAAAATGCTGAACTATTCCTTTAAGACATTTCACCTTCCAATCAGCCTGGCTGGTTGATTGTTTTTTTGATGGTTCTTGATGGTTCAGTGAACACCCCTGTCATTTATCTGCAAGAAATAGAACTCTTGTCTCTGCGTTGTTTCCACCTCATAATTCGACACCATAAACCTTTTTGTGCTGCACTAAATCTAATAATGCTAAAGTCTTCCTCTCTAAGACAGGTGTCCCATGCCATATTATTTTCCCCATGTGAGTTTTCCTGCCTTCCCCGCCTCCACAAGAGGATACTTGACATTAAAAAGTTTGAAAAGCCTTTAATTCTGCTGCCTTCCAATTCACACACCGCCGACCTGATTACCCATTCAGTGTGAAATGACATTCTGAAAGAGCCTGAGCTCTGACAGGTGGCTCTTTGTCATCATTATTCCAGCGTAACACCCACTCAGTCCCGCTCGCTGTGTTACGCTGCTGCTCGCGACAACGCTGCACATACATAAAGCCACAGGTACTGGAGCACATGTAACCACAAACACAGGATTGTTTAAATCAACACAGTGTGATTGATTGAGAGAACGAGGTCCTAATCAGTGAAGCAATTAGTGAGTCAATGAATGCTTTCTGTGAAATATGTACACAAATCTAAACAGAAAACGGACAAAGGCACACAACCGCGAACGCAGCATGAACCGCCTGAAAATGAAACAAAATGAGGTATTGACTGGTTGTCAGAGAGCCAAACAACATCATTCATCCACAGCAGGATGACACAAAGCACAGAGGAATCAATCAGGAGGAGAAGGAGAGGTGAATACATATAGGCAGAGCAGAGGCCAAACAAATGACTGTTGGGCATCAGTAAACTAAGCTTTTACTGATGATGAGATAAAGTGAAGAACAGAAAAGCTCATTGTGTAAAGGTTTGAATTAGCTCCTTTACACCTTCACTTTGTCTTTGTTGAGATTTAGATGAACAATTGGACATGATTCATGGTGTCGGCTTTCCATTTCTAAAGATTTGTTACACCTTCTTAGAGTTACACCTCTGCATATCTATTATCTTTATATGGAAGCCAGTTTGTGCCACGAAAAGACAAAACAAACGTGAAAAGTTAAGCATGATACAATAAAAATACTCCTATGCTACTCAAGTTTAAGCAAGCCCCTGCAAAATGAAGCCAACACGGAAGTGCCAAAAATTGCAGTTCCTCAAAGGACCACTTGAGGCAGGCTCCAAATGCGAGTCAATCCCCATAGACCCCCAAGTTAAAATGTCCAACTTTGAAGCTGCATGTTTACAGTCTGATACAAAAAAACTATTCTGGTCTCTATAGTTTATTTCCCCCTTCAGTTCAGACAGCGGAGGTTGATCTAAGCTAACGATGCTAACTGGAGCGTCTGGTAGCCTCAGTTATTAAACCAGCGTCACCAAAGTCAAAATGTAATAGACAAGTGTTATAATTTATGGTGCTAATACTTTTGAACTAAAGGGATCTGTGTGAGGATGGAAAATAAAGGTCCACAACATTAGTTAGCTAATGTTTTGCAATCTTAAACTTGCCATACAGGCAGTGTAATGTAACGTTACCCTCTCCAGAAACAATGTTAACCTAGATGTTGCAATATGTTATTGGCTGAGCTGGAGTTGGTTGTTGAGGCTGTGCAGTAATGTCATACTTTACTGTAAATGCAAACTTTATCATTTTTATTAGTATTATTTATTATTATTATTATTATATTATTGATATTATTGCTAAAACATCATTTTCAGTTTTAATACACTCCAGAAAGGTATTGATTCTGAAACTAGCGTAACCAGTGCCAAATTGGCTGGTACCACAAGGTTAGCTAGCTAGCAATCCAGAGTAGCATACAGCCGCGCTTGTTAGCATTGGCTAGCTTGGGAGTTTTGAGCTAGGTGGGCAGGTTTCAGCGACCAGGCTTTATGCTATTTGCCCATTTTTGGACTTCGATTGGGTTTGGATTAGCCCGAAGTTGGGTGGAGTCAGGCACTGCCAAGAAGGTGAACGTGGAGCCACACCCAATGGGCTTCTCAATTACGCTTCAGAAACCAATGGGTGACGTCACAGAGAGGTCCATGTTTTATATAGTCTATATGAGTAAGTCAAAATTCGGACCTACTATCTCATATTTTTATCTCGTAATATTAACCTAGAAACCCAAATTTTTGAATTTTTGGAAAAATATTTTATCGGTGAATAAAAATGGTCAGTAAACAGACTTATTTACATCAAGAAATAAAAACAAAATGTCAGAATTTTGACTTGAAATCTTATCATTTGACACACTAATCCAAATTTTGAGTCACTCATAATTTTAATTTATAATTCAACCATGTCTACTAGAAATTACACATTCCATACATCAAATTGTAAAAACACATGCTGCTGCACCTGCTGCATTTTTAAATCAACATAATGAGAAATTTATTAACTATTAACAATTTTTCCATGTCACAAAATAATGATATTGAATGTATCAGTAAAATATTCACAGACAGTGCATTTCATTGAGCGGGTCTAGTGTCCACATTCACTTGAAGCAGAGGATACAGCACTTTACCTTACTTACATTTAACCAAAACAAGGATTTCAGAAAACAGAATTTCAACTTACTATCTCACGACTTGACTGGTGTAGCATTTTTATTTGTGTCATGCATGATATTCATTCATTTCATTTTTCACTACTTTCACTTTCTATACACTTTTATGAAAAACTGTAATTGGTGTGAGAAATTGCAATGAGGCTCTGATGGGAGAGAGAGTATATCAAAATGCATTTCTGTAGTTTCTCTGTTTGATACTTTTATTATCCAAAGTGGAGTTGTGCTTGTTAAAATCAATCTTGTTAATCAACCAAGAAGTCATTCCCACACGCGGCCTTGCACCCTCTGGAGGAAATAAACAGACAAATAAATAAATAACTTAAAAAAAACAATTGAGCAGGGAACGCTTGGTCCTCAGCTCATTGCAGTAGAAAGCATGACCAAGGCCAGGGTTCAATCTCTAATGCTTCACTGGCTCGTCTTGTTGTGAGTGGTGCACGGCCTGTTAGACTGCTGTGCATGCAAATGTAGTTTTACAGCATCTGAAGGCATAGCTGGTAGCTTCTAAACGTTGTGACGTCTTGATGTCTCTTAAAACACTGGCATGCAAACCTGTCACACTGAAACGTGATGTGAAAAGAACTGAAATCATGTTTTCCACATTCTTGCGTGTATGGTCAGTAAACTTCACACAGAGGTTTTGAATAAAAGATTCATGGCTCTGAATCCTAGTATGTCTGGTGTATGTGAACGTAAAGTACAATATTGAAACTGATGACATACATCGAGGTAAAAGGCGTCATCACTATGGAAACTAAGGTGATCATAAAGGAAGAAAAGGAGCACAAGAGAAGGAGAGCAGTATTTTTTGCTCTGACATGTGGACTATGCCAAAGGACCTCAATATTTTGTTCCAATCTGATACGGACTAATGCTGAGAATCACAGATACTTCTTGGTATTAAAAGCAACTAATGTGCTATCAGGTGCTGCTTCATGATTTATGAATGAATGCACTATTAGTATAGTTCCTTCTGAACACATTTTTATTAATACTGAGTGCTTGTATATGTGATGACATGTGATTTCTCTGAACTAACACTCCATATACATATTGATACTCAAAACAAGAAACTTCAGGAGCCATGCACACACCCCTCTCACTCTCTAAGCCAACCTGCCTGTGGAAGTTATGAAATGGATAAAACATATTTAGAAGTGCAAATTTGAGAAGAGTCAACAAGCATTATGAGTATAAAAAAATACAAAAATAGTATGCTGTATTAGAATTGAAATTACTGAATAACATCAGAACAAGTACAGTATAGTATTAAGTACAAAATAAACAAACTTTCTTAACCTTAAAAGCAGCTTGACAAAAAAAAAAAAAAAAAGGTAGATGAGTTGATCAGCTGAAAGGGGCATCTGCATCCGACACCATCTACATGACAATTAAACAATTGCAACTGCTGAGAGAGGTCGCAAAATATGGATGAAAGCCTCAAAACATGAAGGAACGTCTGTTGAGATGATTGTTAATATTTAAAACACAAATAATTATTATTATTATATTTTTTACTATATATATATATATTGGTATATTGTAAAAGGGGTCTCTACCTCAGTGTATTTCCAGGCCACAATAAAGGTTGATGACGATGATTTTAAAAATGCCTGCCATGGAAAATAATATTTATTTAAAAGATTATTCTTTCCTGTAGTAATTTCTGGAGTCAGTATGCATCTGCTATTGGCAGGAAGCTGCTCCACAGTGTTTGTGTTTTCACTGAAGTTCGACTGACCATCAAATCTAAATTCAAAGAATATGCATGAGTAAAGGAGTTCTGATTTAAGACAGGGCAGCTAAACAGAAAGGCATCCTGCGGTAATGCACTGCTTCACCGGGACAATCAATTCCTGGAGTTACATTTATTCACATTGATCACATCCTCTCCAGGGGACAGATGAGCACTCTCTCCCAGGACAATCTCATCAAGTGATCACACCTGTGTAAAGCAGAGTGTGTGTGTATGTGTGTGTGTGTGTGTGTGTGCATGTATGCTTTTGTCCTCTTGGCTACCTCAGCTCAACTCCTCGTTAAAAATGCAAGATTGATAACACCTGAGAGCTTCCTGGGAAAGACCAAGTGATTGTTTTCAGTTTTTTTTTTGTTCTCAGAGGTGTACAGCAGCACAGCCTGCACAGTCGACTCTCTTTCTGAAGCTTAAATCTGTTTGACTGGAGCGATGGGTGTGTTTACTTGTGGAATGTAAAGAGCATCTGCCTCTGAGACCTGACAGTGCATCTGAGTCCCAGTAGCTTCAGGTTTGCCAGGACAGACTGTGAATGCAGCTGCAGCAGTCATGGCCACTGAGTTCCTAATTACAGGGTAACTCTTTTCAATACAAAACTGAAACTATTTTTTTTTTCCAAGTGTGTGATGTTTTAAGTCATTTTTATGTAAATCTTTGTGTTGTATGGTTCTGGCTTGGCTGTTACAGATATTTGATATTAAGTGTTGTGTTTGCTGTTGTTTCACAGAATATTACTGGTTTTCTTGTTGAGTGAGCTGGACTACTCTTCAGCTTTTCCAAGAGGTAAGTCTGATTCACACATTGCTATATTTATACTGAGTATAAAGTTGAAGATTTCTTATCCAATCTGGCAGTCTTAGTATAAACCATGTGTAAAACACTCAGGGGTCTAATGTTGAGCAGGTTTTTAAGTCATAGTACAGCTCACAACTAAACATCCTATATGGTATGAGTAATGGTAAATGTAAAAAATATTTAAATTCAAAACTTATTTATTTAGTTCTTTAAAAAATCTACTCAAAGCTCCGAAGCAGACCAGTCTCAATAAATCCTAGGCCTGATCCATTATGTAAGACCAGCAACCCAATTCATGAACTACTCTGGTTATCTTTGATTGTGAACTGTATAATTACAGACAGTTTGGGTTGGGCAGTAGGCCTACAGCAGGCCGGGTCTTAGTGGTGCACACAAGATGGAGAAAAAAAAAGTTATACATTGCAGATGCAAAAGTGTGTTCCACATTCTAAATAGACTGTTGTTTCCAGCTGCTCAAAGTTGTTGGGACAGCATTTCACAGCATGGAAAAATTCATAAATAATTATTCATGAAACTTCTGACATGGCACTGGGATGTAACAGTAGCTGACCATCTGTGCTTTTTCATCAGATTTCATATAAAGAGCTACTTGTTCACGCTCATTTCTCATATTTTCTATGCTGCTCCTTTTAATATACAAATAAATTTCACAGATCAGATAGTTTGTAAATGATTATCATAATTTCCTGGACTCTCCCTCGAGACCCCCTGCATTTACTACTAGCCATTGCTGATAGGTTTCTTTTTTTTTTTTTTTAACTTCCAGTCAGTAGTCTTATCAACTTGAACTGTCTGTGTTCTCTCATAGCCAGAAGTTTTGTGTATTCTGAAGCATGGCCAGTTATAAGGAAGAAACAAGAAGGATATGGTTATGGCAGTCGTCGCCCTCTCCAGTACATCCAGGCTCTGAGGCAGCCCCACAGCAAGCTACAGCCCAAAGTCCATGGTCAGGTTCATGCCAAAACCTGGCAAAAGCCTCAGGGAAGATCTGCAAAGGACCGTAACCATGCCCAGATACAAACTCAACCCAGTATGTACCACCAAACCCAGAGCCCGTATCAGCCGTGGTCTGATGTTGCCACCAAATGGATACCAGAAATGTCCCCATCCCAGCATCCACCAGAGAGAAACCAACCACTGCCCAAGCCCAGAGGCTTTGAATTCAGCCTAAAACTTCCCTTTGCTGACTTCCTAGGCCAAAACAAAGAAGCTGGTTCAACCACTAAAGGCTCTGATTTGAGCAGTGGTGGGAGTGATGTTGCTGGTCACTATTCTCAATCATACAGACCAAGCAGTGTTCAGATCTACACCGGTTTCAACACCGCTTCTGGTTCAGACACTTTTTCTGACAAAGGCTCCACGAATGACCCAAATGGAGGAAAAACTGCCCATGACGTTTCCAAGCCAAGCTTTCAACTCAGCTTATCTGTTCCAATTGTTCCTATTACTCCATCTTCAAAACCCTCCAGCAACAATGGTGGTTATCTTGAAAATCTACATAGACCAGGAAGTGGTTTTGTTCAGAACAGTAACATGGATCTGGTACAGTCCAGTTCAAGCCAGAGTGGATCAGAATGGATTCCTTCCAGTACCATACAGGAACAAACAGAACGCCAGGCTTATGAGCCAATTCAAACCAAATATACTGATAGCACACTGATTAACTTTTCCCCTGGACATGCCAGCCAGCACACAACTCCTACTGCTCTAATCAGCCAGGGTAAAATCCCCACTGAACAAAGTCTGGTATTTCCAGAGCCTTCAGGACCATCCCTGCCAATCCCACAATATCCTCTACAATCTGACCATGTTCACAGTGACTACTACAGTGCCCAAATAAACCCTTTGAGTAATAACTATGAGAAAGGCCAAAGTGGACAAATGGTTTCACCTGACCCAACAAATGTCCATCTTCCTTTGTCTTCCTCACAATATGAAAAAGTTCCAAGTGGACATTACAGTGTTGGCCAGGTCAAACCCAATAGCAACGACTGTGGCCAACATCAAACCTGGCAGCCATTTGGTGCTCCACTTACCTTTGCTTCTGAACAGTATGACTATGACCAGTTTAAACCATCATCTCAGAATGTAGAGACTGTACTTCATCTGACTCCAGTACACTCTTCATCTCCCACTGTTGCTCAATCCCAATATGAACTTCCATCATTTCATCAGGTTGCCACCACTAATGATTATGGAACAGGCAATGTGGTGCAGATGGAGCTAACAGATTTCTCTTCCTCTTCTCCTTATCATTACAGCAGAGATCAGAATGGACAAGATGCTTTGCTTGATCATCTCACTGCTTCTGACCCTTTGCCCAATTTTCAGGGTTTGTCAACAAATTATCAAACCCAAATGAGGCTCCCTGGACAGTACACTGGCAGAGGGCAACTGGATGGAAAACTCCAATACACAAAACTATTTATTGATGTGGAAGATGTAACAGATGGAAGTGATGGCCAGTACAGCTATTTTGCAGCTCCACCGACACACCATGGTTACTCTGGTACATGGACTGAGTGAAACGTGGCACAAACCCAGTCCCAACCCACTGATTGTGAATCTGCAGTCCCTGGTTTCAGCAAGCCAAGATCAACTTAACTCAGTTACCCAAGCAACAAACTGAGTCTTACATGCCTGTCTACAAACAATATCCCAGCATGGTGAAGTAAGCCAAATATACATCTAATCCTCCAAAACAAACAAAAAGAGCCAATGCAGACTTCCAATCCTGTTCCTGAACAAGCCAACTATGCAGCACATGTAGGTGCACAGTTCGTTTGGCCAACAACCTTCCACATCATGTCCAATGCTTTTAGTCCCAATAGAGGGCAATATGCTGTTGGCCATCTCTGTTACTAGGATAAATCAGTCTCATTCACAGTCAAACACTAACCCTATACCAACTGTTGCTCCCAGTCCCTATTGAGTCTGGTTCTTTGAAGTCACCTCAATTGTCCAACTGTCGTCCATCTTTACCGACTCCACAGTGCAGGCTGTGTCAGGTGGCATCAGCATGAATCCAAATTTTGAAACGTCCTCCTTCCGAGCTTCAGGAGGTCTGTCTGAGAAGCCAGCTCATCTGAGTCTCTTCCATCCCCCTAACCAAGGTGGAGGGGGTATTAAATTGCTCTCTCTGTCTGCATGCACAGCAGCACATGATGCCTTCAGGGTAAAGCAGGCCAGCCATGGGGAAAGGGAGCACAGGTGGGTTATGCTCTTCAGACTTACTTTAATGTTCTTGTTTATTGTGGAAAAATTTAATAAATTCACTTGGATCTCTTGGGTTCACTGGCAAAGTATCATCTCATGGTGCCTTACTAATTTAAACATTTTCTTTCCTACAGACTGTGCAGTCTGAACTGAAGCAGTGCATGGAGGGTAATCTACAGCCCACTTGTTTCCATTAGTGTCAAAGTTCTATTCTGTGCTTTGATTCTTTAAATTGCAGCTCTTCTTATCTCAGGGTGTTAAAAATGTCTCAATATTTTTTGGCCTGGAAATGCATAATATCTATTGTCTTTGTTACCAAGTTATGAGAAAATCTGTATAAAGTGCATATCAAACACATATCTTGTTTGTTTCATTTGTACATGACTCCGAAATGCAAGTATGACCCTCTGTATGTGCAAGACAGTTTTGTGGCCAGGTGCATTGACGCACCTCACAGTGCTGGCAGGACTCCAGGAAGTCACTGTGGCTGGCCAAGACATATGATCAGGCATGTAACATCGTATAAGGGTGGGGATCAAGGGTACTGATCTTCTCATGTACTCTCAAGAAGAAAGCAAAATAAGAGAGTTCAAGTGTTGATCTATTCCTTGAGGACTACATTTATATAGCCCATTATTTATACAGCCCAAACATTTTTTCTCCATAATATCACAAACCGTATCTCCATCTTCAGCCGTGTCTTGGTAAAATCCTTTCCACATATTTCAATCTTTATCAACAACCATGTATCAAAAAGGAATACATGCATTTGGCCTGAGTTAGATAAACTGTTACATGTGTCAAATTTTGACTTGTGATACACGTGGGATTACCGTCATGCCATAATGTACAGCAGTACTTGACAGCCTCTCACAAATGGTGAGGCCGCATGTTCAAAAGAATCAGTGATCAAAGGAGCGCCTGCTGTTAGAGGCGGTCTCATGAGTGAGGTGTGATCACTTCAAAGCATTCAGCTATGTGCCTTTTGGATCGCTGCCTTTACTTGTTTGTTGAGGATACCTTCTGCAATGTCACTTCTGTGTACTAACCGTTCACAAACCAACAACAGCCGGTCTGCTTTTGTTTATTTTTGACATGAAACATGTAGTCAATCTGGTGCAACGTTCTTCCACATCTGCTCAGGTATGTGATTATTTCTACGTAGTCAGGTGATTATCACACCTGACAGTTGCTGATCAGTACCTCAGAGATGCTTTATTTGATTCATAACCAACAGTATCACATATGGGCCTATTGGGAAACATTTTATCTCTTTACAAGACCCCTGACTTGTCAAATTGATTACAAAATTCACCAATCACTGTTTAAATTGTGTAGTTGTCATTCACTAGTCTGTTAAGAGGATGTGTTACTGAAACAATGTTTGTTCTCTGTGTACATGTGTTGTAAGTCGGTCTATAATTGAAAATGAGAATGAAAATCAATATTTCTTAAATGGAGTGGATGAATGCACCTGGGGAAACAGAGTAACATCACTGCACTGTTCTCTGCTTTGGATAGAAAATAGTAAAGAAACTGTCAGGAAGCAGGATACTGTTTTTGAAAAGGTATATTGCTTTTAACTTTTTCAAGTGGGCATCAAGAAAAAACTTCCATGCACTTCAGTTGTATTGGGATAAGAGTCATTGGCAGTTAGCTCAAACACTCAACAACTGAAACAAACATGGCTATGCAGAGTAACTTAGCTGTTAATTTGGGTGAGCCTTTTAAGGGTTGTCTTTCTAAGGTGCCTAAAGATCCCATTAGATGGCCACTTGAACTTCTTTGAACAAAATGTATCTTAAACAGTGACCTCCTGCTCCACAAATGATACAGTTAAGAATCTAACCAGGAAAGTCATCCATAAATATAAAACATATTTCTGCCTGTTCTGTCAAATCTGCCATCTTCTCCATAAGCAACAGCCCAATGGTTTGCCTTTCAGACTGGTCCTTCATTGTCTCAAACATTCTGTTTTGAAAATGAACTGCACCAAGGAATTAACACCTGTTTCACATGACATTGTTCATTAATAGCAGCTTTGTTGTTGTAGATATTGAGATTTTTATGTTTGACTAGCACAGATCTATATCATGTAGACATAAACAGAACTGAATATGATCCACAGTTTGGCACACTCAAACTCCCTCTCTCAAATGTTGTCAAGGCAAGCACATGGCTAAAGAGCAATTACTTTTACAGAAAAGATTCACAGTTTTTCTCACACGCTCTCATTTTGACACCATGGTGAAGAAAGCCCTTGGTCAGTGTCTCCACCACCTCAGATTCCTAAGGGACATCAGGCTGCCCCTGAAAGTGCGGAAGATTAGACCTGCACCACAGAGCATCCTGACAAGCAGCATCACCACCTGGTTTGGGAAACAGCATCAAGAGGGACTGCTGGGCCCTGCAGAGGTGTGGTGGTCAGCAGAAGGCTCCATCAGATGTCTCAGCCATACAAGACATTCACACCAGGAGGCGCAGGATGATGGCTCAGAGAATCCTAAAAGAGCTCAATCACCCCAAAAACAGACTCATTTCTCTGCTGCAGTCAGGTAGACATTACCGCTGCCTAAAGGCCAAGACAGAGAGGATGAGGAGGAATTTCTTCCCTCAGGCCTTTCAGGTCCTGAACCAGTGATTTTGCACACACACATTACTTATAATATATCAACCTGCCATACATCACTGTCACACATTTCTGCATATTGTTATGTGCTGGTTGTATTGTTTCATTTTCATGAAACTCACTACTGGTTATATTGAATTCATATACGTGCATATGAATCATATGAATGAATGAATCATATACTCTATATATAGATTTCAAACTTACTAGCACCCGACATACTGCTTCTAAAATCGTCTGCCATTCTGCATCCAAACAGCGCCATCACATGCCTGGCACTCACATGAGCAAAT
Organism: Holacanthus passer; assembly: GCA_025331565.1. Classification (NCBI taxonomy): domain Eukaryota; kingdom Metazoa; phylum Chordata; class Actinopteri; family Pomacanthidae; genus Holacanthus; species Holacanthus passer. Next base: position 461,521 of record JAFREQ010000180.1, read on the forward strand.
AGCATTAAACACCCCCTCAATCATCACTTCACATTACTGCCATCATGACAGAAACAGGACCTTAAAATGGAGCTAACTTTAGCAGTTTTGTCACCTCTGCCATTGCATCCTTGAACAAACTGCCTTGCCGACTATGATGTGTCCTGCCATGTATGTCTGTACTGATAGAGTGTATTGTCTGTATCTGTATGTTGCTGTAGTAACATCAATGCGTTTCTGTGTTGAAATGGCTGAATGGTGAAAACAGTTCTCTCTCTGCAACAATAAAGTCAAAATTTGCAGTAAATCTAATCTAACATTGTTTCACTGTTTCATTTCTCTGAAACATACAGTCAACACTGAAAATCATTATATTGTTCATTGTTGAATCTGACACAAGCACAGGGTAGCATTTTTTGACCTCAACTGTCACAACTAGACAATAAAATCATATTTGAACATGTCCATGACCAACATTTGGTTTCTTGAGGACAGTGCTGAGGCATTTCATTATTTTGTTTATTTCGTTTTGCAGACTCAGTTGTGTGGATGTGGATAACAACTGACGCTGCCTCTGGGACACCTCAAGACGTCCCAACAAAAAGACTAGCATTTTGGATCTTTTTTGCCTTCCCCAACAATTTACATGTTGTGTTCCAAACAGTTAGCGAGAGGAGCACAGAAGGCTCTTCTGTATAACTGTAAACATGGTGAAACAAAAGGGTGATAATGTTGTTGGTGCTTTGAGGGAGAACTGTGAAACAGTGTTAGTATCAGTATCATACACACCAGCATTGTATGTTTACAATGTTGTTCCCAGACTTTCACAGGTGTCATGAACAATGACAAGGTCGAGGAGCAATGGGCAGTTTGTCTTTCGGCCAAGATGTGACTCTATGATCACGTAATCTGACACAGTGACCATCACAACTGACAGGAATGTTGTGCAGTAACCCAGCATTTGACAGACATTAGGCCAACTGCCATGAATGAAACATAAAACATATTACATATATATATAATGTAAAGTGGACATGCCAAGGAAAAGCTACTAGTGAAGATTCAGGCCTCACAGTGGCCACTTCCTAGTGACCACCTCCATTAACATGACAAGAAACATGCTTGAATGAAAGAAAACGTACAGACTTTGATATTGAAATGAGAAGATCCTGTGTCATAAGCAAATGTAATGTGCTGTGGTTCTCTCCAACTATTCATCCCTGCTCAGGGGGTGATACATAAATCTCACATCCAGAAACCTTTCGGAGAGTCTGCCAGTGCTGTCTGTCATTGTTGGTCAAGCTCATGAGTCGTCACACCCATTAACAATAGGTATTCATAGCAGGCTTTACCACTACAGTCACCAGTCTACTTACCACTACAATCAATATTATTAAAAGCTGCAGAGAGAAAACAATGGAAACAGTCAGATGGATAAACAGAAAGGTGCCTCTTGTACAGAGAATGCTGTGAAGAGTTGAAAGGAAAAGTGCTGAATGGGATATAAACTACTGTGCAGCAGAGGGCGCTCTTTAGCCGGATAACATATGGGTCCTCAACAGGATAGGAGATTTAGGCCCTCTGTTCTGCTCATGTGGTTCGACACATTGGTCTCGTTGGTATGATTCATGCTTAGGGTTTGAGTGATTCTGGGTTCAAATCCCAGATCAGCTCTCCTTTTTGAAGCTCTTTTGACCACCAGTGCCAAAGTCCAAAATAAATCTGCAAAAGATCTATGAAAAACCATTTACATTTTCTGTAAATTGCTTAAGCACACACTGTTAGAAAGAACAAATGTTGGTACACCACCTTATAATTAAGTCTACTAAGCCATTTTAAGGGGTGAAAGAATAATAATAGTCCATTTGACTTTAAAAGGTAAGAATATTCACTCATCAGCTGGATTGGAATACAGAGGCCTGCTGGATGAGCCTGATGGGTGGTGCAGATTGACTCGGCAGCTGAATGTAACCAAGACAAAGGACTAAGCTTCCTCTACTGTGTCAAACCAGGGGGAGGATGTTGAGTAAGCTGGGAACACAGGGGCCCTCTGCGAGAGGGGTCAGAGTCATCTCTGCTTCCTGAGGAGGCTCAGAGGCTTCATTCAGTGTCTGCAACAGGATGCAGCAGATGTTTACTGCAATGCTTTTGGAGGTGGATCACCATCTTTTCAGGATTTCTGTTGTTTTTCTCCTGCAGTAAATTATATACATCTAGATACACTACCAAATCAGGTTCAGTTTACATCTTTGTTTGCTTTGCAGCATGGTGATCTTCTCTACAAAATTAGGTTCAATACATTTTACATGTTTTCATAATTATTTTCTTTAGTTCAAAATCTAGTCAATCTACTGTGTATAAATAACTCTCAGTGTCAATGCTTTTAGGGTTCCGTGCTGCGCATCATGAACATGAAGATGAAGATATATCCATGATCACCAGAGGGTGCTGTTGCGCATCAGATAATACAATCCACAGGCTTGTTGGTCTAGTGGCATGAGTCTTGCTTTGGGTGCAAGAGGTCCCAGATTCAAATCCCGGACGAACCCATTCATTGAAGGAGTTCAATCATAAACATGATACCTACGAGTACTATAAAACTCCTTCAATGAAATACTTTGAATATTACATACGTCTGAGGCAAAACAAAACAACTGTGCACTACAATGATGATGCTGTTTCTCCTAAAGTCTGCTTCAACTAAAATAAAAAGCAATGTCATACAGGGTTAAGATATTGTTTTAAAAGGAAATAATGCCATTTAATATATATATATATATATTTCATATTGTGCCTTTGGTCCCTTACGTTTTGGTTGAAATGTTCTCCCAGTGTTTGACTCACCAAATCGCCAATGTTTTATTGTCATCAGGACAAATACATTCTTATACTAAGACATTCTGAATTGCACCTACAAAATGAAAATTAAAAATATATACAATATAAAGAAAAATGTGACAAACATATTGAATAGACATCCAACAGTATACTTAATATACAATATAAATGGTGTATAGTAAGTACAAAAACTAAGCACAAAGAAACTGTGTTGCATTCATCTTCATCTTCACATGTGTGTGAATGAGTGTGTGTGACCTGTTAAACCATCTAACTGCCTGTGCATGAGGTGATGTTTCCCAAAACCCTTTCTGAGTCAAGTTGCCATACTGAGAAGCTTCCTGTCATGTCAGGATGGTGATTGGCCAAGACCAAATCTCTAACTAAATGTCAGATTTCTTTAGATCAGATCATATTAGTGAATCAATTAGTGAATTTACCCACTGAGGGACAAATAAAGGAATATCTTATCTTATTAAAAGACATCTAATTACATTTAATTAAATTCAAGTACAGGGTTTAATTGCTTAATTGTATTGTATTGTGTTTTTCATTCTTCTCTTCCTTCACATGACATTGTATTACAATAGACTCAATACAATAGAATTTTAAAATATATAATTATGTTAAAGGACAAAGCAGACTATTATCCTGCATATTTCTGATTTTGCCCCTTTCTTTTTGTATTTAATTTGAATCCACCTCCACCTCCCTCATCGGAAGACAATTAATTCTATTCTTCTTTAACTAAATTCAAATGACTAAATTTAGATTAGATTTTCTTAGATTAAATTGGATTTGATTAAATTGCATTAGATTGTTCAGGACAATGCACATGCCTAATATCCCACATGCTTCTTTAGATTAAGTTAGATTACATTCAATCAGTTCCAGTTAGATTAGATGTAGTCAGTTTCAATTGGATTAGATTGGATGTGATCAGACTAAATTTTAAATGATGGCTGGGCAGTAACGAGGGAGCATGGCAAGCTCGAAAACAGACAAGCAGGTAAGCTGGTGGTCAACCTGAGGCACTGGAGACAAATGTATTAAAGACAGGCAAAAACAAAACAGAAGGAATAGTTGTTAGAATACACAGACTACGAGGCCAGAGACATAAACTACCACAGTGACAGAAACAGTGATGTGGTGACGAGTGGAAGAAAAGTCAGGATATACTGCAAGGTGTGTGTGATGGAAAGGCGTGTGTGATGAGCAGGGATCCAGGACACAGCGACAGAGGAAAACACAAAGAGACATAAGGGAATGATACAGGGCCACAAACATGACCTCAGTTTCAGACCCAGAGTGACCACTGTGAAAGATGGTACCACCAATATGTTGGGAGACCAGACAGAGAGGAGGTCAGCTGTCTGGCATGCACGCATCCTGAAGAGTGTCCAGCTGTATTGCTAGGTAACACTGTCATTAATTATTGACTGTAAATGGTTTAATCAGTAATTCTGTTCTGTACACAGTGTATCTATATCACAATGCTGTTCATATATTTCAGTTAGCTATATCATTTTGGTGTCTTTTTGGTTTTCATTGGCTGTGCGTCTGTCTAATCAGTTTAGATGAATATTGGTGTCTGTCGGTCAGGTTGTTGGGTGGTCTGTCTGTCAGTCAGGTTGTTGGGTGGTCTGTTGCTTTTTTTTGGTCACCTTTTCTGTCTATAATGGCCACCATATATATCTGCCTGTCTGTCTGTGTGTCAGTGTGTCTAATCAGTTTGGATCAATATTAGTGAAATACATGTCTTTTCAGGTCGATATACAACCAGTCAGTGTAACATCTAGTGCCTCTGCCGAAGGTCATGTTTCCTGTTTACATTCAGTTCATATGAATGTCTGGTTTTCCTTGTTTCTCATTCAGTTCATATTTGTTCAGTTCACAGCTGTGGTACTATCATAATTTAGCAGCTTCATCAGCATCATTTATGGTGCTTTGTTATGTGCCTTATTAACAGACTCAGTATAATTTGCACATCTCTATACAGTTAGCTGCTACTTCTAGAAAATGTCCTTACACTCTGAAAAAGATTTAACCTTCTCCTGCCTATGTGGCTTTTGTATACCTCTGAAATTAAGAGCCATGTTTTAAGAAATCCATGTTATCCTTGCTTCATGATGCCATAATACATTAATAGGGATTAATGGGTCAAGCTGCCTTCAAACAGCAGCTGCTGCACCTGACTGCTTCTTTACCTCAGCTAGGTTTAAAGCAATCTCCATATTTGGGACATCTATTGTAAAATATGCACCTTTGCTGTCTACAGTCAGCTGTGTCATCATCCTTCTGCCACTGTTTTTTGAGGGCAAATTGTCACCTATTTCTGCAAGATGGTAAATAACAGGAAGAGGAGACAAAGAGGAACTGCATGCAAATGGTGTACTGGTAGGCTGACAGTGTGAGGGCCCAGCACCGATCCTGGCTCAGACTAGCAGTGGGATGCATTTTATCTCAGTGAACAGGCTCATCAGTGGTTTATTCAACTAAATCAAATTATTGGGTTAAAATTTAATTCAGTAATAAATTTGGATTTCAAAAAGGGGTCAAAATTGGAGAGATTTCAGCTGTCATGACAAGACTTAACAAAAACATGTACACGTGCGCACACTCCTTTCAGACCTTTAAATTTAGTAAAAATGTGAGAGAGATGCTTGTGTTTGCAACTATCATGCTAAACACACATGTCACAAAAGATCCATGAGTTGAATCTGTAGTATTTTCCCAAGCTACATGGGCTTGTGGTTATAGCTGTTATACAGCTTGAATATGGCTAAATTCTCAGCTCACAGTCATGCTGTGTGAATAAGAGCGACAGAGAGTTAGAGAGAGCAGACTGAGAGCAGCATCAGAGAGAAACCAGCAGCAGAGTCCCAGTGAGTCAGGTCAGGACTGGGAACACTGGTCTCTCCTCAGTGTCTCTGAGAGCGGAGTCTGGGAGCCCTGGGTGGCCTCACAGGTCACAGAGCCCACCTTCCTCCACTGGTCTGCACGGAGCCTCAGGGTGCTGCTCCAGCTGTAGTGGCCGTCCTTCTCCAGCACCCCGGGGCTCCTGCTCTCCTCCCAGCTGCTGCTGCTGCTGCTGCTGCTGCCGTCCACCTTCCAGGCCAGACTCCAGTCTGAGGGGAAGCCCTTGTTGGCCACACACATGAGCGTGGCCTTCCCCTGCTGCAGCTCCTCACTGGAGGGGGGCAGCACCGTCAGGGTGGGGACCACTCGACCCACTGCAGAGAGACAGATTCATAAAGTGTATCTGAGCTCAACTGAACTCCATCCTGTTGGATGCACAGGTTCTGTCGATCTTCCTCAGATCGGACGAAACTGGTCTGAAAATGTTTCACTTCCTGTTCTGAGCTCAGTAACCATGACAACAGATAGACATCACTGCTGAACCATGACAACAGACAGGTTTCAGTACCAGTACCAAAAAGTTAAAAATGGCACTTTGTTCCTCTGATGATGTTTAATCAACAAAGTACAAATACTACAGATTTTTAAATTTAAAAACTATATGATCTAATATGAAACATAGTAGATTTACATTGTTTTATAGCATCTTAACAATTTCTTGTCTCAAACCGAAAAGACCTCAATGATGTGTGTTTGTTTTCTTCATTGAAAATGAAGATTAACTTCTGAATTACATATAACTCTTCAAATGAAACCGACTCAAACAGCATTTTGATGAAATATATCAGTGATGTTTGAAGATTTTCATTGGGGACATACAATGTGTGAAAAATTTAAATCTTTGAGAAGTTGAACCTCTGAAAAATCTTTGGCCCAGGACCTGGACTGAAGTTCAGAACTCTAAAGAATATTTTCATCAGACAAAATACTTTTTTAAAAACATAACATCTAGAAACTGTTGACATTTAAATTCCAGTGAAACAAAATGTTTAACTGAAGAAGATTTTAAACTGATTCAGGTCAAAACACAAGAATCACTGCAAATATATTCAACTGCAACAATCAGCTAAAATACTGCAGTAATGTCAGCAGTTATGAATTTAAAGAGAATAAATGTAGAATGTGGGTTTTTCAAGGAGTCAAATGTACTTACAGTTAACATCCAGTCTGGTTCCTCCACCGAACGTCTACCACAGTGATACAAAGTCATTGAGCCGCCGTACAAAAACCTCTGACTGTAGAGAGACACGGCTCTCTGACTTTGACACAAACACACTCAACAAACACATTCCCACTTTACCCACTTTATGTAATAACTGCTTTAAAAGTGTTTAAAATCAATGCACCAACCATTTATTTGTGAAAAATGAAAAATCTACAATCAATATTAATTTTAATGTGGGTGAAAGAAATTGAAATGAGATATTTCTGAAGGAAAGCTCAAAGAAAAACTCCAAATGTTGAAAAAAAAAACTGTCATAAACACATCTTTATTGTAGATTATGATAAATGAAAAATAAGATTGATTGATTTACAGGGATGTTGATTTGTGTGATGGTGAATTTGGGGGAATTCACAAAATATTCTGGAAGAAAATGTGTCCATCAAACTGGAGCCAAAGCCACAAACAAATGAGCTCTGACACATTCCTGATCAATACTCTGATGAAGTGATTGATCCATTGATAAGCAGCATCATCAGAGTAATCCAAGTCCCTGTTGGAGTCAGTCAGAGCATTTCCATAGAGAGACACTTTGCATCAGCAGCACCATGCTCCAGTGCTCTGGGAGACTTTATAGTCCTGACACTTGAAGACTGGATGACTGACAGCTGTCCTTCATGACAACACAAGCCACACAAATCCTCCTCATCACAAACATGACTTTGACCTGCGTCCTCATCTGGACTCTCCTCTGCTGCTGCTTCACAGGTAAAGTCCAGACAATCAAACTCCTCTCCTCTATCCACATCCGTCCCTCTGAGATGAAGGCGACAAAAGCGTGAGGCTGCTTTATGTTTTTGTCTGTGTGTCCTCAGAGTCCAGAGGTCAGGTCACAGTGACTCAGCCTGGAGCAGTGAGCTCTGCTCTGGGAGCCTCCGTCACCATCAACTGCAGGACCAGTCAGAATGTTCATGTTTATAATGGGAACTATTTAGCCTGGTACCAACAGAGAGATGGAGAAACTCCTAAACTGCTCATTTACAATGCTAGCAGTCGAGCATCAGGGATTCCAGGTCGTTTTACAGGCAGTGGATCAAACTCTGCCTTCACTCTGACCATCTGCCTTCAGTTTACTCTGACCATCAGTGGAGTCCAATGGTCGTACAAAAGATGCAGCAGTTTACTACTGTCAGAGAAGCTTCACTTAGCATCAACAGTCACACACACACATGTGTTCACACATTTCTCCATCAAAGCTTCTCATCATCCATTCTTAAAATGGTCGAAAAGTCTTGGTTGTGAAAAAATCCAGCTATTAAAATTATTTTTTCCCTCAGAAGACACAGTTCAGCATCAGAAACCTTCATGACCAAAACACAAAAGTCAAATGACAAATTATAGCTGCAGAAGAAAATATCAAGCTGGAATCTGACACAGTGACTGATGTACACTTAAAACTGTACCTGCATAAATATAAAGCAGTGACATGAGATCTTTTCAGGCACCAGGTCAAAGGTCACACAGCAGCACTCTGGACCACTTGTTAGTGATTCAGGGATGTGAACGCTGAGTCAGCATGGACTTACATCAGTCTACATGGACACAATAAATGTGTGAATGATCCTTTTCATCTTGGCTTGAGGTCCACTGGACCTACCATCAACTATTAATGTCAACTGGAAAGAAGAGAAGTGAATCAAACACTTCACATGATGCTCAAGAGTCAATGGCTGCTCAAAAGTGACACCTACATTTCTGAGGGGAAGTTTAACAGCTGATGAAGAACAAATATCTGGAAACATTCACTTTCAAACTTGACAGTTTTTCACAATAGGTAACAGACTCACCATCATTTACAGCATTACAGCAGCAAGATAAATAGTAGGTAAACAATATAAACAAGAGAAGTATAAAAAGTATGAACTAGAGTAGAAATGATTAACACTTTAAATCATAAAAGTATAGACAAGAAATATACTTGAACTAAGTACTAACAGTGCAAACCAGGCTAGACAGTGTTAATAAACTAATAAGAGAAATATGAACTATGAGAATATGAAAACAATATATACACTATAGACAGGATAAAAAGGATGAATCGAGATGAAATGAAATGAAACTTTTGCTTGGAATGAACTAAGAAATAATGTAGTGACATAATTAGGAGTGTGGTCTACTGGGAGCAGTGCTGGTTGTACAGTCTGACAGTTTGAGAGAGAGTTCATCTATGAACAGTTCAAGAATTGTAGATTACAGAAATTGTGTGAATGAAACATGATCCACAGTTTAGTTCACATTGACTTCTGTTGTTGAGGCTGTGTGAAGAGTTTTGTGATCTCAGTATTGACAAATGTGAGTTGGAGTCAGTCAGAGCATTTCCATAGAGAGACACTTTGCATCAGCAGCACCATGCTCCAGTGCTCTGGGAGACTTTATAGTCCTGACACTTGAAGACTGGATGACTGACAGCTGTCCTTCATGACAACACAAGCCACACAAATCCTCCTCATCACAAACATGACTTTGACCTGCGTCCTCATCTGGACTCTCCTCTGCTGCTGCTTCACAGGTAAAGTCCAGACAATCAAACTCCTCTCCTCTATCCACATCCGTCCCTCTGAGATGAAGGCGACAAAAGCGTGAGGCTGCTTTATGTTTTTGTCTGTGTGTCCTCAGAGTCCAGAGGTCAGGTCACAGTGACTCAGCCTGGAGCAGTGAGCTCTGCTCTGGGAGCCTCCGTCACCATCAACTGCAGGACCAGTCAGAATGTTTATGGTGGGAAACCATTTAGCACTGGTACCAACAGAGAGATGGAGAAACTCCTAAACTGCTCATTTATCTTGCTAGCAGTCGAGCATCAGGGATTCCAGGTCGTTTTACAGGCAGTGGATCAAACTCTGCCTTCACTCTGACCATCAGTGGAGTCCAGGCTGAAGATGCAGCAGTTTACTACTGTCAGAGTTTTCATTACATCAACAGTCAGCATGTGTTCACACAGTGAAAAATGGTCGTACAAAAACCTCCCTCAGTCAGACTGAACAGAAAGTGAAGTGACAGCTGCAGCTGGAAGCTTCTGCAGAGACTGATCCACTTCACTGAGGACACACACACACACACACACAAATGTTACGTGAAGAAAATATCAATATCAACTGGAATCATGAAAAGACACAAGTGACCTTTGTGATATAAGTGTATGTACATACAATTTATATATATATAAAACTGTACCTGCATAAATATAAAGCAGTGACATGAGATCTTTTCAGGCACCAGGTCAAAGGTCACACAGCAGCACTCTGGACCACTTGTTAGTGATTCAGGGATGTGAAAGCTGAGTCAGCATGGACTTACATCAGTCTACATGGACACAATAAATGTGTGAATGATCCTTTTCATCTTGGCTTGAGGTCCACGTTGCAATGTTTGCTTTAATTTCTGAGTTTGCGGGCGACACCATGGAGCTAACCATGGAGAGTCAAGAGATGTTTGCATTGAGCCTGCAGCACTATCAAGATGATCAATTTGGGAGGGACAAAATTTAGTGTAGGAGTCCTCAGTTAAATTGAGACATGGCATTGAATTAAATGCCGATGGAAAAGCATCTGGTGTACAAATATTTACGTAGTGGTGTATAGTCCTGTAAAAGGAACTTAAAAGTTATATACTAATGATCTGATAAAAGAAGTTTCTGAAGAAAAATTAAGTTAATTAAGTCTTCAACTTCAATGTCATACGCCAGAACAAGGTCGAGGGTGCGGTTAAAGCAATGAATGGCTTTATGAACACTCTGATAGAAGCCAATTGAATCTAATAATGACATAAATGCAGTACTGAGGCTATCATCGTTAGAGTCAACATGAATATCAAAATCACCTAGAATGATTACTTTATCTCTTTTAAGGACTAAACTTGATAAAACCTCTGAGAATTCAGATAAAAATTCAAAGTATGGACCAGGAGCATAATACACTACTCAGTGCTACTGACCACATGATGCTGATGTGTGAGTCTAGAAACTGTGTCAAATAACAGTCTAGAACCGTGGCCTTCAAATGGCGGCCCGCGGTCTGGGTCCGGCCCGCAGGCCGTCGATTTGCGGACCGCGAGCTGAATGGGTGATTCCTTCATTGAGCGTGCTTTGGTTTGGTCGGCACATGTACTGTTCGTGTGACGTAATCTTTATGCAAACGATGCGCTGATAGGCTGTTGCTGGGTCACTGAAAGTGCTCTGCTGCAGCGAGACAGGCACTTTTTAAAGTTTTGTTTTCACCGCTGTGCGCTTACCGGTGCTTTACGAGAAGTCGGAGCCTCGATGATGATGTGGCCTGTTCCAAATTTGCCGGCAAAAGAAAAGTGGATAGCGAAAATCGCCAATTCAAAGACGAATGGACCGAGCAATATGCATTCATTCTCCCTCCAAGCAGCACAAGGCCAATGTGTCTCATATGCCAAGAGACCGTAGCTCTGATAAAGATGTGAAATATAAAACGCCATTATGAGACCAAGCACCAAAGATTTGAGGAGAGCTTTCCTCAAAATTCAGACCAAAGAAAACTAAAAATTAATGGACTGAAATCATCTTATGAAACAACCAGCAAGATTCTGGTAAGATCCATGACCCAACAACAAGTATCAACAGAGTGTTCACTTCGAGTTGCTTGGGTGTTGGGTAAGCATAAGAAGCCATTCTCTGATGCAGAAATAATTAAAGAGTGCATGATTGAAGTGATGGATACCCTGTTTGATGGAGAAGAAAATGAAGAAATGACAGCTAAAATAAAACACATCCCGCTCTCAGATTCCACAGCAACCAGGCGTTCAGAAATATCACCTTCTGGACAAAAATGGTAAATGCAGCTGATTCACCTCTGCTGCGGAAGCTGGCACTTCACATTCTCACAATGTTGAGATGTTGGCTCAACCTACAACTGTGAATCTGCATTCTCAACAATGAATGTGGTGAAGAACAAGTACCGCAGTCAACTTACCAATGAACATTTGCATCAGTGTCTACGCTTGGCTGTTACACCATTTGTGCCAGACTTCAAATTCTTGGCACAAGACACAAGATGCCATTTTTCTCATTAGGCAGTGGTTTTTGGCACGTTGTAAAATAGTTATGATTCCTGAGTTCTTTGGATAGTTATTTAAATTGGGGGTTTGATTTATTGTTGAAGTGAAAGTGACATTTGCTTTATTCTACCATTTTTTAAAATTCCCGTTACACTTTAGTCTCCTTACACCAGCAATACATTTTTTCCTCCTTTTCTTATGGTTATTTATCTTCTGGTCCCCACTATTTTATATGTCGAAATAGAAATGGCATTTTATTTCTGTTTTTTTGAAAACAAAAAGATACTATTATGGTTTGTGTCTTGGCTGACGACAATAAACGGACCTTTGACTCTTTGAAAATTGTTCTTGTGGACCTTTCGGATTTGTATTTGAGGACCACTGGTCTAGAATGATGCTTATTATTCACAGTAGAATAAAAGATGGCCTTCACAGCTGACACCATGGATTGATAAGTGGGCAGGCTGTCCTTCCACGCTTGATAAAACACCTCAAGCCTGGAATGACACCACTGACATTTAAGTTTTCTGCAGCTCTTTCTAAGGGTTAATAAATCCTCACTTATCCAGGGGGTGTGACTCTTTTTGTGACACATCCGAGTCATTGCTGGGGCCACTGAATCCAGCAGGCCCTGAAGTGCACT